>CM072511.1:137653698-138091198 GCA_036898135.1 Oncomelania hupensis | reverse complement strand
AGAAGATGGGAGGAGCGAACGAAAGAAAGGCAGGAAGGAAGGAGGTGAATGAAGAGCTAGAAGGGAAGGACAGAAAGAAGAAAAAAAAGGAAGAAAAAAAAATTAAAGGATAAAGAATTTAATTTTTTTTTAAAGGGAGGCACTGTGGTCTAATGGTGGTGCTTCGGCTTGCGGATCTGAAGATCCCGGGTTCGAGCCCTGGCCGGGCCATTGTGTTGTTTCCCTGGGAAAGACACTTTACTCCCGTTTCCTACTCCTTCGGATGAGAGTATAAACCGAGGTCTAGTCTGTGTGTCGCATACATTCCATCAAAAAGGACTTTGAAGATCCTGACGCTCATGTCCTAGACGGGTGAGTGCCGGTAACAAGAACACACCCAGCATGCACTTTTCTCCCATCCCTGGCTGCCCAGGATTGTGCTCAGTTGTCCGGGCTTTAGACCATGCGCCCAAAGGCTGCGGGTGAGCGTCTCGGGCGGTTTGAGTTAGATCCTGTATCGGCCAGCGCCTTGATCCTTAGGCTAAGGCGCCTTATAAATGACGAACATTATTAAAAAGGGTTATCTTTGTGTAGGGGATTAAAAGGGGACGAAAGATTCAAAACACCAGCAGTTTTTTTCTGTATTAAAAAATTACTCTTTATTGTCAGTACATTTACCACCTCTAAATTTGACGGGTTACAAAATGAACGGACTAAAACTAATAATAAATTGTGAAATCTAAAGAAAAAAAAAGATCAGACTACTATCGGGGGAAGACAAGAGACAGTACAAGCAAAGAAAAGCGACAGGACTAACAAACAAACAAAAATACAGAAGGGAAAATATGAAGAAGCAAGATAGGAAAAGAAGAGTTTTAAACAATGGAGGAAGAGGGGCTGGTAAAAAAAAAAAAAAAAAAAAAAAGGCAAAACATAATTGAAAACTTGAAATGTAAGAAAAAGCAGAAAGAATGAAGAAAGAACGTCAACGGCAAAAGGTGAGCCAACTCACCGATCCTCGTATACTCTCGCAAGTAAACGCCGCTTGAGTTAGATCCTGTATCGACCATAGCGTTTTCAAAGCAGCTCTTGAGCTGGAGAAGCGCTCTATAAAAACGATTAAAGAAATAAATACAAATTGTGACTTCCAGGCTTCTTCGTTGCGTGGGGCAGGCAGACGGGCATTAAAAACAACTTAAACTTTTCTTTCTAAGTAAGTAAGAAAGAAAGAAAGAAAGAAAGAAAGAAGGAAGACATACGAAATAAGACATTTCTTCGTCCAAAGATTTACACCGGGAAAGTTGTTTCCGGTAAAGCGAAACAAAAAAAGTATTAAGTATTAAATTATGTTATAACGGCGGTGCTGAAAATGCGATGACGACGACAATAATTATGCAAACGGGATAAATGGCCGATCAAAAAGGTTTGTCCTCGTCCAGAGGCTTACCGATTGTCCACGAGTCGACCTCTGAACAGCCACCAAATTGTACGATGAAAGAGCGTAAGAAAAGAGAAAAAACCACACACATAAAGAACGAAATAAAGAAAGACAAGGAAAGCTAGAAAGAAAGAAAGCACGTACAGAAAGAAAGCACACAAAAAGCGACAGTGAAAGATATCTTTCTTCTTTTGTTTTCCCATACGACGGACAAGAACTTTCCTTTTAATTACAAAAGAAATTTGAGAACATAAAAAAGATCCAAATGAAGAAGAAACAAAAAAAAAACAAAGAAAGAAAAGAATCAAAGAAATAAATAAGAGTATAAAGCACGCATTCTGGGTTTTCAACCCCTCTCTTTTCTCCCACAAAATCTAATTAAAAAAAGAAGCTTTCTCCATTGCGCATCATAGGTCTCTTCTATTTTATCGTTCATAATTATGCTGCTGGCCTCTGCGCAATATTGACGCACAATCTGAAACTCAATCTGTTAATTTTTATTCACAATGAATTTGAAATAGGCTTACAGAATTTTTATTCATGAAAAACATTTAAAGGGAGCATTACTAGCAAAGATAAGCCAGAGCGTGCGTATCTGACCTGGAGCTTGATCACCTTGTTTGAACCTTCATTGTTCATAAAGATCATCATCATCATCATCATCATCATCATCATCATCATCATCATCATCATCATCATCATCATCATCATCATCATCATCGTCGTCGTCGTCGTCGTCATCGTCAAAGTCGTGATCATCATCATCATCATCATCATCATCATCATCATCATCACCATCATTGTCACGTGGGGTTTATGGGCTCTGCACAATGGAATTATGGACCCTCACGTTTATTCGGTGGGAACTGCTAGTAAGTCACCCTATGAATTACTTTAATAAATTTATTTGTTTAGCTCGTTCTGTGTTAAGGTTGGGGTACAGAAATAGATAGAAAAATGGTAAAAGAATACTGTCACACTAGCTTTCACACGGCTATGAATCATATGTAGTCCAGCCACTTGATAACAGTTAAAATCACACATTTATTTCTTCTACTCTATACAAGATTCTCTAAGTACTAATCTAACTTAAAATGTCTCAGTCACTGCTAATAGTTCGATCGCTGATAGTCTAGGCAGCTGTTATTTCTTCCTCGGGCACTTTGCTATAAGTTTATGTAGATTTGGACTACTGTGGTCCGTCTTACAGTTTCTGAAGAGTTGGACTACTGTGGTCCTGTTATGATCAGTTTAAGTGCACCTTTGTCGATTACACTTAACTTTCTGATGGTGCGGTCGAAGTCCTTCTGTGAGGTAGCTTCTGGTACACCTTTGTCGTTGTGTAGTTGGGTTCCCTTGCCACGCTGTGGGGTCTGACAGGGTGTTTTTCAAGGTAGCTCTTTCCGACTTGTGCGGTAGAGTCTCCTCAACCAACTTGTCGTTTCTGTGGAGTGGGTCGCACAGGATAGCTCGCCTGCTCGTCTGTAATATAAGAGACGAAATTCTGCACAACCCTGAATAATCGGTTTGTGCAGAGCGTCTCACTGAAAGCCAAAGTAGCCCTCAGTGATAGCTCCACATCTCTATACATAAGCGACGAACATTCTGCTACTTCCGGGGTCCACTGGAATCTCACTCTAAATTCCTATACATACATAAATATCAATCGTGTCTAACTATACACATACAGAATTAATAATAATATAAACATTCAGTGGTACAGCCACTGGTCTGCAAACATACATATAAGTTAAACAACAGTGGTTCCGTACGGCATGCAACATGGCGGCGCAACCGGTCGTGTTTCGCCTCGTGGTAGGCTCTTCCACGTGGTCCCGCAAATTCGGATTAACAATTCACATTTATGCATAGCAAATTCCACAAACATAATTTCAACAATAATATAAATATATCACGATGAAACAGAAGGGTGTTCATTTACCTGTTTGACAAGTTCAGGCCCGTGATGACTTGAGAGAATTCTAAGATTTCAAAGTCCTGCTTCCTGGTCTATGAGTGTAGAGATTTCTCTAGCTGTGGAGATGTTGACTCTACCTCGTCTCACACACGACTGATTCAAACTGTGTTAGGATCTGACACAGTAAAACTGCTCTACCCGCTTAGCCTGCTTCTGATTGGTTAAAACGGTCCGATTCAAAACTCAAGTGCTGACTCACTGCGCAGCGTGGGTCGGGCTCGCGGTGTGTACTTTACTTGCTGCTGTGTCCTATACTGACTCTCTACTGTTACAAAGACTGCACAAGGCTGAATAGTCAATGAGCAGAGTTAAAACTAGCCAGTTCATGACAATCATCATCATCATCATCATCATCATCATCATCATCATCATCATCATCATCATCATCATCATCGTCATCATCATCATCATCACCATCATCACCATCATCATCAGTATAATCATCATCATCATCATTATCATCATCTTCATCATCTTCATCATTTTAATTATCATCATCATCATCGTCATCATCGATTGTTATTCCTTTCATTGTTATTCTTTTTGTTTTGCATGGCCGGATGTAATTTCTCCACTGTAATTTTGGAGGGGAAGAACACAATTTTTTTAATGTCTTATGTCTTAAACCATTGTTTTCCTTTGCATTGCACATCGATGGATAGATAGATAGATATTCGGTGCTTATAGGGTCCAGCGGAATGCCAATAGCCGAATCAAGACGACATCATCATCATCATCATCATCATCATCATCATCATCATCATCATCATCATCATCATCATCATCATCATCATCATCATCATCATCATCATCATCATCACAATAAAAGCTAAAATAAATGACACACTAATCAGTACTAAAAATAAGACTTTCATGTTAGCTTCACGACATGTTTTTGAGTTGTTTTCTGTAAATGTGTAAATGTTGCTCATTGCTGAGTAGTCCTATCGTGTACAATGATATGTATGAAGGGTGGCGTAGTAGTGGAGTGGTCTGGGTAGCAATGTATCATGTTAAGCTAAGCAACGTCGGCCAGGGTGAGTACTTGGACCGGTGGCCTTACTCGGAAGGCAACCACCAAACGGCGCCAAAAGATTGAAGCAAGCGCACGACGCACCCCAGTCCACATCAGCTGTGAATGGGTACCTTGTTCGGTTGAGAACCGGGGAAAATAAAGCAGCGAGGGAGAGGAGATATAGGCACCGCCCTCATAAAGCTGGCCTAGAGAAAAAGGAGGTCTCAAACGCTTCCTTCCCCAACGACCGAAAAGTCACAGGGACACTTTTTACCTTTACCTATTGTACCTCAAAGACATACAGCAACAAAAATGTAATTACTGCTCTGTACCGCCATTACAATGCGAACTAGAAGTACGGTACGCCAAAATATACAACGATTAATAAAATGTTATAGTTAATGCGGAAAAGTATTTACTTTCTGTAAATCAATCTGTCACTGCGGTAGGTATCTATTGCACAGAATAGACCACACAAAAATTAAATAACCTAAAAAGTACCGAAACACATTGCAATGATTAACGAGCGTTACTGCTAACGCTGCAGCTATAAAGTCCTTATAGCTATAAGTAGCTATAATCTACAGAGTAGCTATAAAGTACTTATAGTGTTAAGATGTGCTTTAAAAGGCCCGACCACATTTGTGTTATGCACCCGACCACACTTGTGTTATGCTTTTGAATTCCTTATGTATTTCCTTGCTTACTGGCTAACGTAAAATTTCACAAGGATAGTGCAGGTTTGATTTTTTCTGCAAAATACCCTTCTCCTTCTTACACCAATCAGAAGCGAGAATGTGACGTCACGAGTTTAGAGGTAGAGGTGAACCTAAACTCCCACAGGCATGATTATACTCAACAAATGTTGTCTGCTACACACGACTTGGCGAGTTAAAGGCAGTTGAAATCACTTGTTGCGATCTTAGTAAAGTTGTTTCATATTACAGTCAAATCTTGAAAGAGTACATAACATCGTAAGTGCCTTGTTGTAGTGAAATTACAACTATTCACGTTAATCAGTTCAAACCTGGCCGTGATAAACATGGCGCCACTGCTTCCGACCCAATGGATAAACCGTAAAACGTAAACCAAATGTGGCCACTAAAGTTCTAGGTCAAAATTCCGATCAGTGAAAAATCTCATAACCCGATGCATAAGCAAGGCGCGACTGGAAAAACTTAGTATTCTTACTATAAGTGGTTGTGCTATCAGCGGTGGCAACTGTTTAACTGATCAAGAGAGTAATTTATAGGTTGAGCGTGTGGTTTGTACATCCCGGAGCAATAAATTATCCAGTGCGTGTACAAGGAATCACACCCAGCAATTACGTTGACTGACAGACAGCCTGAAGTGAAGAAGAAAGAGGGGTAAAAAAAAGCTATTTTGAAAGAAGACAAAAGGACACTCATTTTACGATCACTCGTAGCGCAGCCTCCCCCCCCCCACTCCCTCCAAAAACCCTAAACACACCACACAAAGTGTACACACATTTTTGTTTCGTATAGCTCATGTATCACCTCTCGAAATGAAACTGTTTTGAAAGAAGGAAAAAAAAACTCCATTTTACGAACACGTGCACTCGCTTCCTTTTCCAAACCCTCTTCTGCTCCCCCTCCTTCCCTAAAAAAACACAAAAGGACTATTTTATAGATCATCAATCAACTACAAGTGATGCTTTAATGCACTAAACTTACACACACCAACTTGAGTAAGTCGTTTCCCGGACCATCCAAACGCGGAGAGTATGTCTACTCTTTGGCTGGAGTGGGAGAGATTACGGTAAAGCAAAAAGCATCGTAGAGTTTCTTTCATAAGTTTGTATTATTTAATTATTTAATTTAACCTCTATTCACATCTATTATATTAAAAACCTTTTCTTACTACGGCTACTTTATTTCAAATTTTGAATTGACTGCATCCAATACAATTACTGAAGGTTGTTCTTTAGACGTTCAGCTTCGTCAGTACCCGTCTCTCTCTCTCTCTCTCTCTCTCTCTCTCTCTCTCTCTCTCTCTCTCTCTCTCTCTCTCTCTCTCTCTCTCTCTCTCTTTCTCTCTCTCACTCTCACTCTCACTCTCTCTCTCTCTCTCTGACACAAAGAAGTCAATCAGGATAATGATACCAATGGTTCATTCTTAGCCCCCATTAAATGTGCAGTGTGGAGTTCCACAAGGATCTGTGCTCGGCCCTCTTTTTTTCTGCATATTCATTAATGATCTCTCAGTCAAAAAGAAGTCCAGTTTTATTTATTTGTTGGGGATTCTTCCCTTCACACTTATAAGAAACAAATGGAAAATATAGGTAATATACTCCAAATTTTGATCAATAATACTAATACCTGGGGCAAGAATTACTGGATTTTAAAAAATTACCCAAACAAGAGCAAAAGTATGTTGATCCAGATCAGTCAAAAACATTAGGTTAATTCAGCCTCTAACTCTTGATCTTAAGTTTAGGAACAACTAACATTGAACATATGGTTTGAAGTATAATAATTAATGACGTTAATCGCATTTCCAAATTTACACCTAGAATTATATTTCTTCTCAGTAAGTTCCGTTTCCTTGTCACAGCTGACGCATGTTAATCTTTTTTCTATGCCCAGTGCATGTCTCACTTTAACAATGCCTGAACAATCTGCTCAGGTTGTAAGATTAGGCTATGAATAAAACCTTTATCTGAGTACAGTTTTTAAAATTCTCTCTCTCTCTCTCTCTCTCTCTCTCTCTCTCTCTCTCTCTCTCTCTCTCTCTCTTTCTCTCTCTCTCTCTCTCTCTCTCTCTCTGCTTTAACTTTGCCTTGTTTTCACTGGCTCTACAGCGAACCAGTTACCCAACCACAGCCGTGTGGACAGGGGTGATTGCTGTGCTCTCCAAAACTGCACACAAATCTTGTAAATGAGTATGGGAACAATAAAGATTCTGTATTCTGTATCCTGTAATAAAGATTCTGTATTCTGTAATACCAGCCATTGGACAACACGATGACATGCTCACAGTGGTGAAGAAACAGAAACTCCGATGGTATGGCCACGTCACCAGGGTACCAGGCCTTGCAAAGACCATCCTGCAAGGCACGATGCAAGGAGGTAGAAGAAGAGGGGGACAGAAAAAGAGGTGGGAGTACACATTCGAGAATGGACTGGCTTGACACTGAGCGATGCCCTGAAGGTTACTGAGGACAGAGAAAGATGGAGTACGGTGGTTAAAGTATCATCTGTATTGCCCCAACGACTTTCGAGTTAAGGGATAGGATAGGATAGGATAGGATAGGATTCTGTAACAAAGATTATGTATTCTGTATAGGAAAACTTAAAAGGTAGAGGAGGCAATAACGGCCACACACACAAAAACTGCAGGAAATTGTAAGTGTAGCTGCAATTTGAAGGATGTAGAGTGGAGTGTACTGGGTGATTTTGTTTAAAAAAAATGACAGAAAAAAATCATTGAACCACTACAAAGAGGACAGAAAATGGAGTTGAGTGCATAATGGAATAAAATGATGAACGTTTTGAGGGTCGATGCAATTTAGGTGGATAGGGTGATGGAGGTCATAGTGGTGACAAATGCGCATAGTAAAAACGCAAAATATTGGAAGTGTCGGTGCAATATTAAAGTGAGATGGAGTTTTGTTGTTGTTGTTGTTGTTGTTTTTAAATAAATTTTTCAAACAAATTAGGTCGTCAAATAAAGTAAGGAGACTGATTTATTTGCATTATGGAAAGGGTGTGGGTGTGGGTGTGGGGGGAGATGTAAAAGCTCTCCGTCAGGCGTATAAGCTGCGTAAAAAGTAATTGAAGTTCCCGATAACGAGCTTCGATAGCTAGAATGCCGGTCAAAGAGTGTTATTTCGTTCTACGTCAACAGCATTTTTCCCCCTTCGCCAATCCACAGCAACGCACTGAATGTTTTTGTTCACGCTACACTGAGTTTGTTTGTGTGTGTGTGTGTGTGTATGAGTGTGAGTGTGTGTGATAATGAATGTGAGTCAGCGAGTGAGTGTGTGCGTATTTGTGTGTGTGTGTGTGTGCGTGTTTCGAATATACCTGTACTCTAAGGGAGATATGCAATTTTACTTTTTACTGCTTCAGCAGGCAGACGACCTTTGGAACGCTCGGACACAATTTTTAGATTTAATTTTCGCAAAACTACAGACACACACAAAAATGTATGACTATATTTTAGCAATTAGTCAATCTTTTCACATTACTTAAACCTCTTAATTATCGCAATTTTGATTTAGACTTTAAACTCACTTTAAAGGTGTAGGCTGGAGCGCGGGGCGATTAAAAGAAATACATGGGTTGAGCCATCAGTAGCCGAGCGTTAAAGCACAAAGTTTCATCAGTCAGTGAAAGCTGATTGTTCGCAACAAGCCCGTAAGACGTTGACGGTGATGGAAAGACCAGATAGAAATCAGGCAGAGACAAAGAGGACGGACTGACAGCCACACCTGATGTCGTCAAAAGATCTATGATGTAAAACACACACACACACACACCTACACACACACCCACACACACCCACACACACACACACCAACACAATCTCTCTCTCTCCTCTCTCTCTCTCTCTCTCACACACACACACTCTCTCTCTCTCCCTCCCTCTCTCTCTCTCTCTCTCTCTCTCTCCACAAATGAACACTAAAACGGAAGATGTTTAGACGATAACGTAAAGATTGCTTTGTTATTTCTCCAGAGTGCAACTGATCGCTTTATTTCGTAGCGCAACAAAAAAACTGCATCAGAAAGCCAGAGAGCAGCAAAAACAAGATGAACATGATAAAGACTATTACATACATATGGTAGGCCATTCTAGCACGCATTACAAGGGTAAACATAGAACAATGTTTGTTGTATATTATGTACCTCCACCCCCACCTATCCCACCACCGTCACTATCCATTTCCATCCACTCCTCTCCCTCTTCCGCCTTCTTATCCTCGCCTCCCCTCTCCCCTCACCCATCCCCTTAGTGTCCACATCCACACTATGCCGCTGCCTACATTATAAGTCATTGTCGCCATCACAACAACAACAACAGCTGATATGGCGTCGACGTCTTCAGTATAGTCGTCATCAACGTTGGGTTCTCCTTCTTATCCGTTATCCGTTCTGTATTAGTTCGGATCATCATCATCATCATCATCATCATCATCATCATCATCATCATCATCATCATCATCATCAACGTCGTCGTCATCGTCGTCGTCGTCTTCGCTTATCCTCGCCCTTCTCCTTCTTAATACTAATCAGAATGATACTTTCATCATCTGCTATATATAGCGAGCTGCAATCAACAGCAATGTACATTTCTTGTCTAAGAACCCTTTCGACATCTTTGCAACCACTCATCAATACTACTACTACTACTACTACTACTACTACTACTACTACTACTACTACTACTAATAATAATAATAATAATAATAATAATAATAATAATAATAA
Source organism: Oncomelania hupensis (assembly GCA_036898135.1). Classification (NCBI taxonomy): domain Eukaryota; kingdom Metazoa; phylum Mollusca; class Gastropoda; order Littorinimorpha; family Pomatiopsidae; genus Oncomelania; species Oncomelania hupensis. The sequence goes on along the minus strand of CM072511.1, from coordinate 138,081,335 downwards.
TATAATGGACTACGCGCTTTTTCCCAAACCATCAATCAGGTTCAAAGCGCGGCGATCTGTACCAACATACACGCTCACATGTTTCACCCACTCTTTAACACACACAACAAGCACACATCTATCACTCAAACATGTGGTGTAAAGGCAGGGAGATCCCTATTAGAAGACTGAAAGAAAATCGACTATGTATTTTTAAAATTTTTTGATTGACTGCATCCAATACCGTTATTGAATGAGGGAGGAAACCGGAGAACTTCGAGAAAACCCTCGGTGACATGAATAGCCTCGTACCTAAGTCACATGAGTTTGCCCCTTGCAGGAATCGAACCTGCGACCTTCGGCTTAGGAAACCGACGATTAACCCCACTGCACCACGAGGCCACCTTTGAGAGAGAATCAGCAAGAAAGAAAAAAGTGACAGTTGCGTTGTAGTTGCGTTGTTAGTTGACGACGATGGCTAAGTGCTAAAGCATAAAGTTGCAAGTAATCGTCTGTTTGCCATCTTGATCGCTGCTGTTCTTTTCTACGTTCCCTCTTATCATTGTGACAAGCTATTAGCTAAGGGGTTTGGGGGATGATCTTAAAACATCCCGTAACTGTTTCCCTGACTTATACACGGTTCTGCCTTGCAGAGATAGGTTGCATAGAATGTATGCATGCTAGTTACCTCCTCGCTCCCTCTCCATATCTCTATCTCTCACTCTCTCTTATCGTTTCTGTTTTTAATGCTCTACTTTCTTTCTTTCCTTTCCTTTCTTTCTTTTTTATTTTTCTTTTCTGCTGTATACTTTTTTTCTTACTTTTATTTATTTAAGCGTTTTTAACTGCTCAAGGCGTTGGCCGATACAGAACCTAACTCAAGTAGACAGAGGCGCCCACTTGCTTGCAACTGGGGCGCACATTCTGACGCCCAGACGCCTGAGATTTCCTACAGCCTTTTTGATATAATCCTATCTGATCCTCTCCTCCCCTCCCACCGCATGGCGCGCACAATATCGTGGTGGCTGCCACACACGTTAGAATTGATTCGGCAAGCATCGTCCAGCCCGGTTACCAACTTATATATGGAAACGGTTAGTAGGCTACTTGCATGATACAACCAACCACTGAACGCCACAAGGAACATTGAGGTTTAACGTCTACACCCACTATTGGCGATATGGCTGTTCTACGACTATATTTACCAATAGCCGATTCAGGGCCGATGCTTGAATCTTGATAAGTGTAACTCGAATTCGTTTATCCACGCAATCTGTTCACTCAGCAACAAGGCACGAGTCGTGTATAAAGTTGTCCAACTGTATTCAGCAAACATCAACAACAGCATACAAGATCGCTTTCCGAAAATCACTTGAAAAGTCATCATCAAAAATCATAAGTCACTCTTTCAAGCAGACAGTCTCTCTGCAATCGAGAAAAAGTTCGAACTCTCCAGCATGACGCAATAACACCCAATCAAAATAAAACTCGTCTCCGGAACTATGCACTGCCTTACGTCATTATCTTAGGAGAATCGCCTAGCTATTACTAGATCTATCTGGAAGGTTCGGTCGATAATAAACAAGTAACTCCAGGAAATTTTCAACAATATCGACAGACGAAAATTATCAACATTATACAAAGCTTCTTCTAGCAAAAACTCAAAATTAAATCTCAAAGGTATATACACTGTTATTGCATATTTTGGAAAACAAAATGATCGGATCTATCGTGCGCGTCTCAATCGTAACAATGGCAGACGAGGATAACCATTCCAGGGAAAGAGGGGTAAGGACTAAAATCAACACTGAACCACTAGAGCAATCATATGACTAAAATGGACAGTGAAAAATGGCCACTTTTTATTTCGCCCACCACGGGATTCGAACCTGGGTTATCGGTGTGCCAGGCGAACGCTCTACCACTTGCGCTACGGCGGTGGGACACGACAGCCACAAGGAATGAATGAATGAATGAATGAATGAACATAGAAGTTTAACGTCTGCACCCACAATTGGCGATATGGCATCCCAGGGAAAGAGGGGTAGGGACCTGAATCAACACTGAACCACCAGAGCAATCATACTGCTAAAATGGACAGTGAAAATGGCCACATTTTATATCGCCCACCACGGGATTCGAACCTGGGTCATCGGTGTGACAGGCGAACGCTCTACCACTTGAGCTACGGCAGGTTCTACAAGGAATGCCTCAGCGCACTATATATACGCACCACAGTACACACAGCTGTAATTGGGAAGTGGACATAGGCCTACCTTACATTACAGTACATGGTTATTGCTTTACATGATTGTAGGTCCAGCGGACTCTTTTAAGCCAAATCAGGACCAGGATAGATCTTACAAGCTTCTGTTTAGACACTGCAGCGAGGTAGAGGAGTTGGGCACCGCCCTCATGAAGACGGCCCTGAGAAAAAGAAGGTTCGGAACGCACCCCATCACTTTTCCTCCCTGCGCTGTCTGCCTGGCTGTCTCTGTCTCTCTCTGTCTCTCTCTCTCTCTCTCTCTCTCTCTCTCTCTCTCTCTCTCTCTCTCTCTCTCTCTCTCTCTCTCTCTCTCTCTCTCTCTCTCTCTCTCTCTCTCACCCTCTCTCTTTCTTACGGCAAAAACTAATTGGGCATAAATTCCCCAACAGAATCTTTGCTGACTTGGATGCCTTTCTATCCTCTAAAACTAATTGTGTAACCCGTTTTATTTATTGCAAGTGGCGTATCTGCTCTAATTGGTGCACGCCGTTGCAAGAGTTTCTTCGCGTTTTGGCCCCACTAAATGTCCATACTGTTAGTTTGTATTGCAATAATTCGCCCAACAGATCTGTGCGTGTGTGCGTGCGTGTGTTTGTGTGGGTGTGTGCGCGCGCACTTAAAATGAGTGCGGGGAGGTTGCTAAAGTATCACACAATTTGCATGCGAATTAAACGACACCTCAATGCACTAATAAAAACCACCTTCAAATCGACAAATGAACGTAATATTTTCACCTAAAACTGAAGCTGATATTAAGAGCAATGTTTGGTAAGTCACAGAACTGAGCTGTAACGACTTGGTTAACGTAACTGATACTTACAAGGTCTATTTCGTGGCGCAGTGGATAAGTCGCCGGTTTCCTATGCCGAAGCTCGCGGGTTCGATTCCCGCAAGGGGCGAACGTATGTGACTTAGGTACGAACTATTGAGGTCACCGAGGGTTTTCTCCGGGCACTCCGGTTTCCTCCCTCCCTTCAATAATGGTACCGGATGCAGTCAATACACAATTTTTCAACAATTAAAAATTTGATTTTCTTTCCGTCTTCCAATAGCGATCTCCCTGCCTTTACACCAACTGTTGGAGTGATGGATGTGTACTTGTTGTGTGAGTGTGGATGAGACAGGTGAGAGTGTATGTTGGTACAGATCGCCGCGCTTTGAGCCTGATTGATTTGGGGAAAGGCGCGTACATAGCATCCTGTTTTATTATTATTATTATTATTATTATTAATATTATTAATATTATTATTATTATTATTATTATTATTATTATTATTATTATTATTATTATTATTATTATTATTATTATTATTATTATTATTATTATTATTATTATTATTATTATTTACATCGATGTTTGTGTGGCCGATGCTCTAAAGTATAAATACATAGACATTGATACTCTCGCACAGGCACACACATGCACACACCTGAAGATCATTGTCAGTACAAGAAACATTACGCCACCAGAGAAGCGCAGCCTGCAACAAACTTGGAACACGCTTTGCACCTTTAACGTCACTTTAAATGCTTCTTTTGCCTTATTTATTGTCTGCCGGCGCATGGATTATTAGTAACGGAGAAAAACTAATAAAAAACAGAGGGGAAGAAGAAGAAGAAGAAGAAGAAGAAGAAGAAGAAGAAGAAGAAGAAGAAGAAGAACAACAACAACAACAACAACAACAACAAAGACAAAAGAACAAGAAGAACAAAAGAACACGAAGAAAAAGACCAAGAAGAAGAAGAACAAGAACAAGAACAAGAAGCAAAAAGGAGAGAGAGAGAGAGAGAGAGAGAGAGAGAGAGAGAGAGAGAGAGAGAGAGAGAGAGAGAGAGAGAGAGAGAGAGAGAGAGAGAGAGAGAGAACGTCAAACATATACAGAAGTGTTAGTAGCATTGCTGTGTGCTTTGCTATGTGTTTTAAGGGCTTGTGTGCGTGTGTGTGTGTGTGTGTGTGTTTGTGTGTGTGTGTGTGTTGGGGATGGTGGGTGATGCGAGAAAGGTGATGTTACTGACAGGGATGCTAACAGAACTGTGTTCTTAAACAGGATCTGGTAGCGTTAGCATTAATAGCACTGTGACAATTTTTTTTTTCTCAAAACGATTCACTGTCTTCAAAAAGTTTGATGAACGCCTTAGGGCAATATAACACACGGAAACTCGGATAACGCTGCTTGTTTGAAATGGATGTGTGCATTCCTCTTATATACACACACACTAAAAGGCTTCCTTTATAGGAAAAGCTAACAGGTTTCCCTACGACGGCGATGTCCCCTTTCATGTTTATATCTGTGGTGATGATGACGTGATGTGATGGAGGCAGGTGAGGTGGAAGATAAGGGAGAAGAAGGGTATGAGAGATTATTTTGTTACCGGATTGAATTTGTGCAAAACACGCACCCACACCCACCTACCCCCGCTCTCCATCCCCCCTCCTCCCTACCCCGCACACACACATTGCGGGAATAATATTATATAACAGTATATAATTAATCATGTGTGAATCTATTATCATCAAAAAGGTTACTAGAGTAATTGATCTGGTCAAAATAAGAATTACAAAATGTCAAACGTTAACAAATAGTACTGATTTTAAAAAAAATGCAAATGTTAACAAACTTTTATTTTTAAATACAAGTGAGTAGATACTGGAAAAGCCACAAGGATCTAACTGCATTCATTTTATGAATTATACTCATCTGCTATTTAAAAAAAAAATCTCATGTCTGTTTTCAAGAAAAAAAAACAACAGTATAAAAAGCGGAAGATGTGTATAAATTGCAAGATCGTCCCCTTTACGCTTATGTGTCCGGGGACGTTAATCTATATAACTAACTAACTAAATTGCAATGAATCGCCGATAATATTTCAGATAATAATTGAAATAGAGACCGTTTCATCTCGATACACCCCGGCACGTCCTCACTCTACCTTATTCATGCAAACTATATCCCCTTCACACTCTACTCCATTTCTCCGAACTGCCTTTTACCCCCACCTATCAAAATGTCGTAGTCTATAACGACTTCTTCAGAGTGACGATAAATGAAATAGACTAACAAATCTAGGAAATAAGATCTAAGCAGGAACAATCAATATATTACTCCGATAGTTCAATCATTGATTTGTGTATTCTCTCTCACTCTGTCCATCCCTCTCTCTCTCTCTCTCTCTCTCTCTCTCTCTCTCTCTCTCTCTCTCTCTCTCTCTCTCTCTCTCTCTCTCTCTCTTTCTGTCCGTCTCTCTCTCTTTCTCTCTCTCTTCCTCTCTATTTCTCTCTCTCTTTGTGCCTGTCTCTCTCTCTCTCTCTGTCTGTCTGTTTGTCTGTCTGTTTTTCTGTCTCTCTTTCTCTCTCCATCAACCAAGCACCCAACCAACCAACCAATCATCCGGTTCCCAATTCATTCACTCAGTCAATCAACCAACCAACCCACCGATCACCCGGCCAGTCCTTCAGTCAACCAATAGAAAAGCGTGGATGCGTTTGAAAAGCAATCGGATGCACGCCTGAGGAATAAATATTCAGTTGCATCACGTTCAAGCGTATTGAGTTTTAGCGGAATCAGGAAACTCCCTTTCAAGCTCGCTATCCCACACCCCTGGGGCTAATTGAATTCGACGGAGTCATTTTCAGCTCGACACTTTCTGCTGGCTATACACAAGGTTTGGGTTACTGCTGGTCAACAGCTGTCAGAGAGTCAATTGCGACATTTCAGGAACCTAGCGATGCAGATTATTCGGTGGTGTGTATATCAGTGTTAATATCATTGACTTCTGCCCTTTGAAGCTAGAGCCGTATACGCGTGGAATAAATATCCATGCAGTTGCTGTATTTGTTGTTAACTCTCAGTATCCATGTTCCTTCTGCTAGTGGGAGGGATGCCATGGCTTTTACTGTTATTGGTGTCAACTCTTTGGGTTTTGGTGGTGGAGGTGGCTCCGACTCTGTACGCCCAATATCTTCAATCTCTATTAACATGCATCTTGAATTCTAAGGAGGATTTCAAGTAGAGTTTTTTTCACACACAAAGACTAGTACCAGGTTGCGGAGTCATTAGTTTAAGCAACTGGTTTAAGAGTCAAAGAGGGGGAGAAGGAGGGAGGAAAAGAGAGAGAGAGAAACCAAGCAAAATAATTCAGTCCAAAAACATGAAGAAGCAATCTTAAGAGGTTTTTGAAATATTAGTTTGCGAAGCCCGCTGTTTGACTAAAATTGTTCTTTTAAATAGCAACCCCCAAACAATACAATTTGAGCATGTTTATCTCCTAATCTAAGTGTGTTACGTTTGTGACGCGCGCGATAGATCTGATTGTTTTATTTTGCAAAGCATGCAATAATAGAGTGTATTTACCTTTGATTTGATTTTGCGTTGTTGTTAGAAGAAGCTTTATAATTATAACGTTGTTAATTTTAGTTATAATGTTCGTCATTTGTAAGGCGCCTTAGCCTAAGAATCAAGGCGCTGGCCGATACAGGATCTAACTCAAACCGCCCGAGACGCCCACCCGCTGCCTTTGGGCGCATGGTCTGACGCCCGGACAACTGAGCACAATCCTGGGCAGCCAGGGATGGGGGAGAAGGACCAAGTGCATGCTGGGTGTGTTCTTGTCACCGGCACTCACCCGTCTAGGACATGAGCGTCAGGATCTTTAAAGTCCGTTATGATGGAATGTATGCGACACACAGACTAGACCTCGGTTTATACTCTCATCCGAAGGAGTAGGAAAACAGGAGTAAAGTGTCTTTCCCAGGGACACAACACAATGGCCCGGTCAGGGCTCGAACCCGGGACCTTCGATCCGCAAGCCGAAGCATTACCATTAGACCACAGTGCCTCCCTAAAGTAAAGTAACTTCATAGTTGGTCGATATTATTTGAGAATTTTCTAGAGTTGGTTGTTTACTATCGATCGAAGCGTGTGGATAATTCTAGTGGTAACTAGAGACGCTTCCAACCTAAATATGGTTGTATGACGTGAGACAGTGATGACGAAATTAGTTCTGATTGGTTATAATTGTCTCTTGCCCGAATGTTCTTTCTTTCTCTGGAGTAGAGAGAGAGACTATATAAGTGCCGCACTGTTTCAAAATAAGAGAGAGTTTAAAGTAGAGAGAGTTGAAAATTGTAGAGAGAGAAAGTGAAAAGCGATTGAGCGATTGTATGCAGTTGTTGATATACGCTGAATAAAATTGGAAAACTTCATACGACGACTCCTGCCTTGTTGCTGATTGAACGGGTTGCGTGGATAAACGAATCTGAGTTACACTTATCAGAATTCAAGCATAATTGGGGCTGAATCAACTACTGATAAAAAAAACAACATCGAGTGTAACAAAGTGTACTCGTCAATTATTTTTCAAATGCCATTTCAAGAGGTCTTAACAAACCATGAGTCAATGCAGAAGTTTTGTTTGTTAAATATTTATTTTAATATAATTTTAGTTCCTTGATTGTATTTTTACACTTTAAAAAAATTTTACCCTTGCCATGGAGTTGCAAGCCTTCCGACGCCTCTAAACAGTTAAAGCCAACCAAGTGTCGCCCCCGGAGCTCTATGAATACCAGTTTGCTGTGACCGTTGCTTTACCAAAAAGTACTACTGGACTTGGAGTTATAATTAACAGTAAAATCCAGATAAATGACGAACCTAGGTTTTTAAAAATATCAGGTTGCAGCGCTCGTTGTTGTTGTTGTTTTTTTTTAAAAATAAAATTGACAATGGAGGTTTCTTATATGCCTTCATGTGTTTCCAAACAGTACAGTCAAAATGCCATCTCAAGATGTCTTTAAATACCAGGTGGCGGGGCCCGTTGTTTGGCCCACTGCTAGTAGAAGTGCAGAAAGCGCTGTTGGCTCCTACCCACTGTGCAAAGTGCTCTCTCGTGTTCACGTCAATCACTTATGATGGCCAATAGGTGTTGGATCACACTCCTGACCACTAGTCATTTCAAACTTTAAAAAAAAAACACTCTTAAAAGGTCTTGTGGGATTTAAGGATTTAAGGGGAAAGAAAGCGGAGGGGTAGGATAGTAGGAAGTATAAAGCAGGAAGATAAACATTCTTGCACGGAACATTTGAGGTTACGGTTGAATTATTTGGTTGAAAGCTTTGGTTTATTTATACTCTCGTCCGAATGAGTAAAGGGAGCTTGCTTTTTTTTTTTTTTTTTTTTGCATCAGGGGCGAGCAAATTGTCTTCGACACTTCTGGCCGTCAAGATAGCGTTGGTCAAGGGAAAAAAAAAAAAAAAACAAAAAAAAACGCCACACGCACCATCATCATTTTTATCCAAATAACAGCGAAATGCATATTTTTGCAAAGTATGGTCTCAGATATCGACTACAACAGATCTGAATTCTCAGTTGGAAGCACATTTTGTCCACCGTCACACCACGATGGCATTTATAATTCATCAGTGGGAAAACAATAAGTTGTTCTTAGTTCGTGATTCTTGATCTAAGCAAATAATAATAGTGTTCAGTGAAAGAAGACCGAGAAGGGTGGTTTTATGTAGTAAGGATGGTCGACAACCGCTTTGGTGGGAATTTAAAAAAAAAAAAAAAACCACTAAAATCCAGGCTGGTGTGTTAGACGATTTTGGATTTTAAAATGGATATGGAATCTCCCGCTCGCGCTTACTTTAAAGGTACCCACTTTGACCGCACGTGCACCCACTCGACAGCTCCTTTTAAAGTTCACAGTGAATGTTGCCCTACTGGGAAAGGAAAGGCTTAAAAAAAACTCTTTGGAAAGTAAAGTTATGTTTTAAATGGATAAATGACGCAGTTTTTGTGTCTATTCATAGCAAAGCCTAGCCAACAGTCTTGAGCTAAAAATAGCATCTACCAAAACCGGTAAGAGACAGAACCCGTCCTAATTGCTCGGTAAGGTTTTCCGTTGTAGGCTGATAAATTAGATCCCACCCTGCCCCAGACACCAACGAGGCATTCTTCTGGTTCACTCCGAAATAGGGTCAAAGGTCAAACGGCTATGGTACTGATGTACCTTTAAACAGGACAAATCCTTGTCAGACCACAAATGGAAAATTCAAGCTTTAGCGGTTAGTTTATCTTTAAGCAGCGAAAGCCCACTTTATCATTGCTAAAAGTCTTGTGGGCATTTCCCATACCCAGCACATCACCAACAACAATACAATACAAGATTATTGCTTTAGGTCCAGCGGACTCTTCCGAGCCAAATCAGGACCATCACCAACAACAAAGTCCGAAAGACCATCACACAAGCCATTGGACAACACGATGACATGCTCACAGTGGTGAAGTAACGGAAACTCCGATGGTATGGCCACGTCACCAGAACATCAGGCCTTGCTAAAACCATCTTGCAAGGCACCGCGCAAGGAGGCAGAAGTAGAGGAAGACAGAAAAATAGGTGGGAGGACAAAATTCGAGAATGGACTAGCTTGACACACTGAACGAAGCCATGAGGGTTGCTGAGAACAAAGAAAGATGGAGTACGCTGGTTAAACGATCATCTGCGGTGCCCCAACGACCTTTGAGTTACGGGATAGGATAGGATAGGATAAAATAATGCGAATGTAAGGATAAACCTGTTTTTCATAAATAAAGCCTTTCAATTGGGGCACTTTAATTACAATGTACGGTGTACACCCTTAACAGTCTGAGAGCCTCTGTATGAGGCCTCGTGTACAAGGTCAAAGTTTTTGAATCTTTATAGCCTAAAAAACTCAATCCTTGTCGTAAATAAACGTGCCTGAATCTCTCTCTCTCTCTCTCTCTCTCTCTCTCTCTCTCTCTCTCTCTCTCTCTCTCTCTCTCTCTCTCCACCCACCTACCCCTTCATCCAGCCCACCACCATCTCCATCCCCATTTAATCTCAGGTAATTATTGTGTTGTGTCAACTGAACCTGCAACTTTCCAAGTTCAAAATAACATTATTTCCTGCAGCTCCGATGATTGAAAGATGGCATTATCAGTGCTGCATAGACAGTGCATAGATAAAGGTTGAGTATATATGTTACGCACGACAGCATAAATGCCAACAGCAGTAAACTCATTATAGTACGACGCTAATATTCGTACGTAAAAAAAAAATCACACTCGTTTAAATCTATGGTGCTATGACCTTTAAAAGTCCAGGGGTCAGTTTCATGAACGGGTATATAGAACAAACAGAAGATGTCTACCTCTATATATCTATAGATAATTTTGAGCACAGAAGAACTAAGCGAGTAGAATGCATCTGCGATAGCAAAAAAGGAAGTGGATCCATGATAGTTTAGCGGTAGCAGTAGAAGCGTACAGCCCATGTAACACAGAAAGGTGGGATCAGATGCGCCTTTTGGCGAAACGAATGGTTCAAATGATTTATTCCCAAACCGCATATCAACGAACCCGTAATGTCTTCATTTACATCGAAAACTACAGTCCTATTACTGGGACGACATTGATTTAGGCCTATTTTATTTTATGCAGAACATTCACCTATAATAAGCCTATATCGTTTCGAGTAAAAGGAAGATTACATGTGCATTCTTATGTGGTTTGAGAATAAACCACCCGAGCGGCCGAAGACCCAGTCTGACCACACCGTTCCTATCTATAATACAAATGGCTGTGTGTTGTCTACAGCTGCGCGATCGAAGATCCACTTTCTTTTTGCTATCGCGGCTCCATTCTACTTGGTTCATGCCCCTGTGCTTAGAGATGTTAAGTCTCATATTCGTTTCTCAATCCCCTTAATAAAACTGACCCCTGGACTTACAACATATACTTATTACAGGTTATAAAGAAGTACTGTCTTTCTGAAAGAAGCAGAACCACCAAGGACCTGCACCTCAGCCAGTGTAAGTTGCATACGTGTTTAGCGTTGCCTGTGCAGCTGTTGGAATACCAGCAATTCTAAGCACGACGCGTAGGTCCAGAGATAGAAGCAGACGGCTTCAACTTTCAGGGTCTTTGCCACTGTTTCCTTGTCTTTAGGCGAAAGCGCCAGATCGCAACTAAGGGGAACCCGATACGTGAGTAGGGCGAAAGCAAAATACGCTATTGGGGCTCAATGCAAGGCATTCGTGTGCAGGTGTTCAGTCTTACTTGTCTTTTTTTGGGGGTGCTAACGTGTGTTAGTTAGTTATTCATTGCTTACAGGGTCCAGCGGGCTGCAAAGAGCCGAATCAGGACCACTAACGTGTGTGTGGGTGTGTGTGTGTGGGGGTGTGGGTGTGTGTGGGTGTGTGTTTGGGTGTGCGTGAGTGTGTGTGTGCGTGTGGGTGTGTGATTTTGTATGAAAGCCTTTGGCCGCGTGATCTAAAGCGGGATTAACTTGATTCGTCCACAAGCTACAAACCAATGGCGCTTCACAGATGTGGGATCGATCCTGCCTTTTGGCGTTATGTTTCTCCGAATATTATTTACTTACGGGAGGCACTGTGGTCTAATGGTAGTGCTTCGGCTTGCGGATCTGAAGGTCCCGGGTTCGAGCCCTGGCCGGGCCATTGTGTTGTGTCCCTGGGAAAGACACTTTACTCCTGTTTTCCTACTCCTTCGGATGAGAGTATAAACCGAGGTCTAGTCTGTGTCGCATACATTCCATCATAACGGACTTTAAAGATCCTGACGCTCATGTCCTAGACGGGTGAGTGCCGGTGACAAGAACACACCCAGCATGCACCTAGGTCCTTCTCCCCTATCCCTGGCTGCCCAGGATTGTGCTCAGTTGTCCGGGCGTCAGACCATGCGCCCAAAGGCTGCGGGTGGGCGTCTCGGGCGGCTTGAGTTAGATCCTGTATCGGCCAGCGCCTTGAGCAGCTCTTGAGCTGAAAAAGCGCTATATAAGAACGATTAAATAAAAAAAAAAAATTTACTTTCGACTCAGGCAACAGCTTGGGGGTTTTGTCCTGGTATTCCGGTTTGCTCCCCCAGCACAATTTCAAAATGCAACTAATATTAGGTAGGTTGGGTTTTGGCGCGCCACTGGCTGCGACTACGCCTTCCCCAGGAGAGACGGCTCAGAATTTCCCGATAAAAAGGGACGACAAAGTGTCCAAATTCAATTCAAATCAAATCAAATCAAAAATAAAAAATCAAAATCGAAAATATGTTGTTCCACCATAACATGTGGACGCACTGACGTAGACTATATGGTCGACTTTAGCAACTTCATTAATGCTGACACTAACATTATTCATTGTTTACAAGTTGAGCAGTAAACTGACGACGGAAACCGAAAACAACAACAATTAATTGCAATGATGACAATAGAGTTAGTGATATTTATACAGTTCATTCACTACCAAGCGATTCCTTACACCACATGGCAAATTGAACTTTCTGTTTTTAATAAACGGAACTGATTTAATATTTAATATTAAGAGGGCGTATAGAGGGCAGATTATGTGGACGCATTTCGCAGGAACCTGAAACCACAGATCTTTTGTTCGTACCAAGCTTTGCGTTTAACTATCTGGTCTCATATCCATACACAAAAGTCGCTGTGTGAGAGGACTTCATAAAACGTTAATTGTCTGGTCTGCAGTGCTTGCAAGAATGTGGTGAGCGATAGTGAAGAAAAGTGTTCAGAAATTAGGTTATAGACCTCTACCCTGTCTCTGTGGTGTGTGCGTGTATGTGTGTGCGTGTGCGTGTGTGTGTTTGTATATGGGTGGGTGCGTTTGTGTGTGTGTTTATGTGTGTATATGTGTGAGTGTGGATGTGAGTGCGTAGGGGGGAGGGAGGGTGTCCACCTTTCTCTGACAAGTGCTGCTATCATGGCAGTCGGCGTGGAGATATTTATGATCTTTACAAATGTTAATTTAGTTATTCCTTTCATACAAGTCAACCTGCACGATTCTGTGCAAGCCCTCTCTCTCTCTCTCTCTCTCTCTCTCTCTCTCTCTCTCTCTCTCTGTGTGTTTACATTTCTTCTGTAAAATTTGCAAAATTAAGGAAACGGAAGATTACGTAACAATGCTTCTAACCTTGTGGGGTTTCGATTTCCATGTCCACTAGCTGCATATTTGGTGTTTTTTTCCTTGTTGTATTATCCTTAGTTAGATCCAACGTTATTTTCCGTTAGCATCTGAAAATTAATTCTCTTTATATGTGTTTTTGTATTTCCAGACTTAATTTGGAAATACTTTGGAATAGTCGGGAACGAGTCAAATGTCGGTCGGCCGGTGATGTTGGAAGCTACATCTCAAGAATCACTGACAATATCTTAACAGAAATTCGCCATTTTTACTTTGCGGGATGGTAGAAGAAGAGGGAGACCGAAAAAGAGGTGGGAGGACAACATTCGAGAATGGACTGGTTTGATACTGAGCGAAACAATCAGGGTTGCTGAGGACAGGGAAAGATGGAGTACGCTGGTTAAACGATCACCTGTGGTGCCCCTACGACCTTCGAGTTACGGGATGGAATAAGATAGGATAGGATAGGATAGGATAGGATACTTTAACTGCTGCTAAGCATGTTAGATCGGTCGTATTTGTACTCCTCAAATGTCAAGGTCACTTGTGCTTCTCAGTTTTTAAACACGTTTTGCGCTGTATCTAACAATAGGCTGAACCGATTTGGATAATTTTTTCTTGCAGATATTTCAGAAGGTGGCCTACCAGTTCATGATTTTGTTTGCTTCGAGAAGATAAAGCAACGCCGCCAAGAAAAGTAACTTTCGAAAATGCTTATTTTGGGGCTATTATGTGTGCGTGTCTGCAATTATATTTGTATGGCTCGACTTCTTGTTTTCGTTTGTTTGTGTGCTTGTGTTTGAGAATCGTTGTAAATCTTTTTTTTTCTCTTCTTTTAATTTTTAATCTTTGATTCAAACTCACTTAATTGCCCACTCTTTATAGCCTTTTCTGTGTAACAGATGGGCTGTTAATTGTTCTTCATTATCACGTAATCCGTTCTCTTCACGGTGTATTGCTTCTTCATTAAAACAAACAAAAAAATCATTGCATTTTTTTTCTACATCTTCCTATTTCTCTTTCATTCATCCTCCTTACAAGAATTTAGCGTGAGGTGCAGAAGACCCAAAGCGAGCGTTGTGGCAAAGTGGGTTAAGGCGGGACTAACTTGCCTTGTCCACAAGCCAGAAACCAATGGCGCCTGACAGGTGTGGGTTCGATCCAGCATCTGGGCGTTATGTTTCTCCGAATATTATTTACTTTCGACTCGGGCAACGTCTCGTGGGTTTTCTCCGGGTACTCCGGTTTGCTCCCCAGCAAAATTTCAAAAATAACAAATTAATGTTAGGTAGGTTGGGTTTGGGCGCGCCACAGGCTGCGACTACGCTTTCCCCAGGGGAGGCGGCCCAGAGTTTCCCGATAAAAAGGGATAATAAACTGCAATAACAACAACAACAACAAGAGAATGAATTGGAGAGATCTCTTTTTGTTGATCTAACGAAACAGCACGCCAAGATATGCGATGCAATGCGGAAAGGAAAAAAAAAAAAGGTTTGAACCCTCCTGTCATGAGATCGGTTTCTGAACCAGCAGTAGCGGGCTTGCTGAGAAAACGTCTTGGGAACAGTAGGAGCAGGGAGGGCATCAAACATGGCTGTTTTTCTTATCCCTGCTATCTTTGTTTGTGAGAGTGAGGAAACAAGCGAGATCGAGTGGAAGCGTGGCATCTGTTCTACTGCTCCATGTTCCTATGTTAAACCCTATAGACCTAACAAGACCCCCCTTCCAGGAACCACCTATGTTACGGTGAGTGGGAAGTTGTTTTGGGGAGAGGTTCTGTTTGCCGACTGCGTGGTTACAGTTATGCTAGGATCCATCTGTGATCGGGTGGAAGAGTTGCGTCCGTTCTACTTCGATAGGTTTCAGTGGTCCTACAAACCCCTCCTTTCAGGAGCCCCCTATGTTATGGTGAGGGGTTAGGGAAGGGGAGAGGAGGAAGGAGGTGAGGGAAGCTGTTTTAGGTGCATTTCAGTTTGCCGACTGCGTGGTAATAATCCCGCTGAGTTCCATCTGTTTTAGAAATTTTTGTTAACGTCATTGTGATCAAGTCAATCTGTAGGGCCTGTCTTAGTTCTCAGGGCAAGCCTGCTGTGTTCCATGTGTTTTACAGCGATTTCGTGTTACTTCTTTCTTTTAATCGGCCCAAGACTGTCAATTGGCATAATATTATTACTTCTGTGCTGAGTACATCTATTCCTAGCAATAGCGTAGATAGAACAATTTTGGCTTTGGGCTGTTTAGTTTTTAGGGTGTGCGGAGTGAGGAGGGGTGCACAATGCGTTGCTGAAACTAGCCGAAGCTTACTAAATTACTTTCCCTTCTCGGGTATGTCACGGTTCATCCAATCACGTTTCACCCAATCCTCTGTTCTCGAAAGTAAGTCACCGTGATCTTCTTCTCAGGTCTATGAGACCCTACAGTGTAACGATTCGACCAAACGCGAACTCACGGTTCGCCCAATTTGTTTTCATTGACCGAACTTTTGCACGATTATAATAATCGCAAAAAAGTGTGAGCTCGACTCGGAAACAGTTTTAATTTATTTATTTATTTCTATTCATTGAATTGCTGTCTTCTTTGATGTGTACAATGCCAAAAAGATATGCCAAGCCTTCAATGTGTGAAAACAAAAACGTGGCAAAGATAGCCTTATAGTAACGAAAGGCTGGAGAAAATCAAGGCGTCATTCAATCGCGGTAAAAAGACTCGGATGTATCTCCTTGATGCTTGCTTGCTCTTGCTCTTATACTTTTAAAGGTTGTGTGAGTGTGTGTGACAAAACTTTAAACTAATTAAAGGCGACAGTTTTAACTCTTTGACGATTTAGAATTTTACTTCCCGTTTATTCTTTTAACTTTTCATTTTTGAAAGTGATAATCTGGATAAAACGTGATGATGATTTTAATATTGCCTCAATGTCGAACTTGCTGTTGTTTGTAGATTATAGTCACACGACACTTTCGCATATAGGTGACTACTGGACCGATTTATACTGACACCAGCGGGCCAGTTGTTGGTAAAGGGGAAAATAATATGATCACACGTTGACCAATCCGGGATTCGAACCAGCGACCTTTCGGTTACTAGCAAGACGCTCTTACCAACTGAGCTACCCGGCCCCACGCGGATCGTGATTCGACCAAAGAGCTTATATACGTATGTATTTATAGTCTTTGATTCGACTAACCGTAGTGCACCGTGCCTCTCTACGAGTGAGATGCATTACTCTGCGAGTCTCAGCTACGCTGTGTGGGTGAGGGAATGGTAGAAGAGGACGGTAAGAAGGGGAAGGGGGTGGGAGTGAGGGAGAGGATGCTGCTATTTAGTCGCCAAAGACACAACATTGAAACCGCAGTTCTCCAAGCACCAGTGAGCATGAGGGGAGTTCCCTATAAACGTTGTACCGTCCGGACCTACTATACTACTCCCACACTATTTGAACTGACGCATTCTTCTACATTCCACTAATTGTTCACAGAAAATGGAGAACAGCCAGTCAAACGGTTAATGTTCCCACCTATTGCCTTAAAAAAAGTGTATTTTGTCAGACAATATAACTAACTGCTCAAAACACTATAAAACGTTAAGACAGCCAATGCAAACAACAACAAAACCACGCAAAAATGAACGCCGAAATTAACAATACATAAAGAATATAATAACAATATAAATAATGAACTTCGTCTTGAAGGCAATGCCTGTGTCTTCATCACTCCGTTCGGTCTCAGTCCAATGACGATAACGCGCTAGACGATAGCCAACGTGATGAAAGGGAGATGTATGCAGAATGTCATCACAACCACACCAGTGAAGAATAATCGAATAATCTGCCGTGCAAATCCTCGGTGTATTGGTCGTGCAAACAACAAAGAGCCCACTACTCTTCTTCCCTTTTGTTTGCCTGTCTGTCAGTTATCGATCCTGATCAATCACGACCCTCACCCGTTTATCATGGTGTAGACTGCAGCTATGCTGGCTATTATCAGTTTAATCCAGTCCGATGTCCACTAGTATAGCGCAACTTTCCATGCTGAAAAGAATGCTCTCGGCGCATTACTATACACTGCACTGTCCAGTCCAACACAGAGTCCACAGGGTGGTGCAATGGCGTCTAGAATATGTTCGTTTAAGCGTCGTCGGGCCAGGGTACCTAATTGGATGGGGACGGTTAGTACTTGGATGCAACCTCTGAACGACACGAAGAACAAAACCGCACGACACACCCTAGTCTTTCCCCCTTCTCTCTCTCCCTTTCCCACTCTCCGCCACCCTTTCTCCTCCCTCTCAAAATACCTGGTTCTGTTTAGAATGGGGGAAGGTACGACAGCGAGGTTGAGGAGGGGGAAACCGCTCTCATGAAGCTGGCCCAGACAAAAAACGGAAAACCTCTAACATCTCTCTCCCCAAAACAACCGAAATTTTACAGAAATGCATTTACCTTCTGAAATTGAATTGAATTGAACTGATTACTTTCTTACCACTTGCTCAGCGCACAATTCTGCGCTGAGATAATAAACTCAGGGCACCGATCACTCTTGGCCACTGTCAGTCTGTGCTCCTGTGCGTGCACCCGCGTCTCTCTGTCTTTCTGCTACTCCCTGCTTTAATTTATTTTCGTATAATCCTATCCTATCCTATCCCATCCTATCCTATCCTATCCCATCCTATCCTATCCTATCCTATCCTATTCTATCCTATCCCGTAACTCGCGGGTCTTTGCAAAGGCTGATGCTCTGGTGACGTGGCTATACCATCGGAGTTTCCGTTTCTTCACCACTGTGAGCACGTCATCGTGATGTCCAATGGCTTGTGTGATGGTCTTTCGGACTTCGTTGTTGGTGATGTGCTGGGTATCGAAAATGTCCAGAAGTCTTCTGTAGCACTTCATCTCCATGCTTTGTATTCTTCGTATTATTCAACTGAAACACATCTTTAGGCACAATTTTTGGCATCTGTCTGTATTTGAAAAACTGTATTAAGCAACTCTTAACTTTGTTACCCTGCTTTTACTTTATTATTTCTGTTGTCAAAGACTACAAAAAAAGTAGGTTAAAAAAGACACACAACAAAACTTCCCCGTCCTCTAGAAAAAAAAAAGAAGCTAAACAGAAATGTCATCTTTGCTTTCATTGAGACTGACAGCTCATTTCGATAGCTGACACATCGATTTGCATGTGGGCAGTCTATGAGAGGAATATATAGAGTCTGGAACTTCCCCCAAATAAAATATAGAAATATCAGGAGAGGCGCTCTAAAGTGATGTTTGCTTGTGAAGAAACTGTGAGAGGAATAAATAGGAGCTGGAACTCCTCCCCAAATAAAATACAGACATTATCAAGGAGGAGAGGGAGGCGTGAATTAATATGGATGTGGAAGACTGGAGCTTCAAATAAAAGATGGCAATATGCAAAGAAATAGGTCTGAATTTGCAAAGTTTGCGCGAGCTGAGGAGTAGGCCTACATGCAAATTAGGAAGGAGGGGATGGGCAGATAAGTGGTTTGAAAGGAACACTTAGTGGTTGCATTTCGCATACACTTTTAACAGCGCAAGCCTCCGCTATCCTACCCCATGATAATACAAATTCAAGATTTCAAGGTTAAAGATTTAATCCCATGACTCGCCCCCTTTTGGGGTGTGGAGGATACAAAAACATAAGCATAACAATCATACTTCAGTTGTAATAAATAACAATAACGTTATTAACATTCCAACTATAGTATTCAAAACAATAACATTCTGCCAATATTGTTAATATTAGGTATTGGTGTACGACCTTTCCTAATTTTATAAATTCAAAAAATATTTTTTTTATAGGTAAAGATAAAGGTAGTCCCCATAGCCTTGTGTCCGTAGGGGAGCGTGATGTTGGAGATCACACTTATTTTGGGCCAGCGTAATGAGGGTGATGCCCATCTCTCTCCCTCGCTGTTTTACCTTCCCCACCCTTAAGAGAGTAGGTACTCAGTCACAGTTGAGTCAACTGGGGGCGTGGTCATTTGTCACTTCACGTTTTGCGGTCACCCATCCAAGTGCTAACCGCACTGGACGGTGCTTAACTTGCGACACACTAGCTAGTGCTCAAAATATTTAATAATAATAATAATAATAATAATAATAATAATAATAATAATAATAATAATAATAATAATAATAATAATAAATGTATTATAGTAATAGAAGAAGAAGAAGAAGGAGGAGGAGGAGGAGGAGGAGGAGGAAGGAAAAAAGGAAGGAACGAAGGAAAGAAAGAAAGAGTAAGAAATAAAGAAAGAAAGTAAGAAATAAAGAAAGTAAGAAAAAAAGAAAGAAAGAAAGCGAGTAAGAAAGAAAGAAAAAAAGTAAGACGGAAAGAAAGTAAGAAAGAAAGAAAGAAAGAAAGAAAGAAAGAAAAGAAAAGAAAAGAAAAGAAAAGAAAGAAAGGAAAGAAAGAAAGAAAGAAAGAAAGAAAGAAAGAAAGAAAGAAAGAAAGAAAGAAAGAAAGAAAGAAAGAAAGAAAGAAAAAGAATGTAACCTAAATGATTTGGGATTAGCCTAATTTTACAACCTCTCCAAAGACATTGTTGTGACTGAATGAGGTCTGGAGAGACACAAATCAGAACAAACAGGCAGATAATAGAAATACGACGAAAAGAAGGAAGTTGTGTTGCTTAAGGGAACAGAGTCGGTTATCGGGGATGGGAGGAGAGGGGAGGGGAAAAGGGAGCAGGGAGTGAAAGAAGCAAGTAGAAGAACTGAACACCACTTTTTTATTCGATTGAATCGTTCTTGTACAGCGCTTTTCCTGGTCAAGAGCTGCTCAAGGCGCTGGCCGATGCGGGATCTAACATTAACACGCAAGCTGCCTGGCGAGAATAGATTCTAATGGGCGTAGAATAGAGGGCGCATGAGAGATACTAGTAAGCTTATTGTGCGTGGTGACAAAACTGCATAAAAGAGAATTGTAAGTTCTGGGCGAGTTGTTGTTGTTTGTAGATTATAGTCACACGACACTTTCGCATATAGGTGACTACTGGACCGATTTATACTGACACCAGCGGGCCAGTTGTTGGTAAAGGGGAAAATAATATGATCACACGTTGACCAATCCGGGATTCGAACCAGCGACCTTTCGGTTACTAGCAAGACGCTCTTACCAACTGAGCTACCCGGCCCCGCACTGGGCGAGTATGTGACCCCTGAGGGTAAGGCGTAGAGAGTTAGGTTTGAAGGGTGCGCTGTAACTACTACTACTACTACTACTACTACTACTACTACTACCTACTACTACTACTACTACTACTACTACTACTACTACTACTACTACTACTACTACTACTACTACTACTACTACTACTACTACTACTACTACTACTACTACTACTACTACTACTACTACTACTACTACTACTACTACTACTACTACTACTACTACTACTACTACTACTACTACTACTACTACTACTACTACTACTACTACTACTACTACTACTACTACTACTACTACTACTACTACTACTACTACTACTACTACTACTACTACTACTACTACTACTACTACTACTACTACTACTACTACTACTACTACTACTACTACTACTACTACTACTACTACTACTACTACTACTACTACTACTACTACTACTACTACTACTACTACTACTACTACTACTACTACTACTACTACTACTACTACTACTACTACTACTACTACTACTACTACTACGGGTGTTGGCGCTATATTTGAGGGTGCTGAGGAGTGAGATGGGCTGGAGGGTGCCGGCCACGCCTGGTGTGGCAGAGGGTAGCGGGTGGTGAGAGGGCGTTGGTGCTATATTTGAGGGGCGTCGGGGGAGTAGGGTTTGTGGGGTAGGGTCTGTGCGATGTGAGTGTTGACGAGCTCTTGGGACGCG
Source organism: Oncomelania hupensis (assembly GCA_036898135.1). NCBI lineage: Eukaryota > Metazoa > Mollusca > Gastropoda > Littorinimorpha > Pomatiopsidae > Oncomelania > Oncomelania hupensis. The sequence continues at coordinate 138,060,252 of CM072511.1, read as the reverse complement.
ATGCCAGACGAATACGGAATGCGCAGACAACAATGCTCTTCTCTTTCACTCACTTTACACCCCCAGTGCTCAACCCCTAAATGTGTTATGTCTTCTTCCATCAGTGTCGGCATTTCTACCTTTATTTACTCCTTCAATTCTTTTCGTTTTTCTTTTTCTCCCAACCTCAACCGTCAAATATCGTTCTCTCCGTCTTTCCTTCGTTTTTTTTCTTTCTTCCATATTTATTTATTTATTTATTTATTTACTATTCAGCTTCCTTTATATCGGTATGGCTCTCATTTCTTTCTTTCTTTCTTTCTTTTTTTCTTTCTTTCTTTCTTTCTTTCTTTCTTTCTTTCTTTTTTTCTTTCTTTCTTTCTTTCTTTCTTTCTTTCTTTCTTTCTTTCTTTCTTTCTTCGTCTTCTCTTATCTTGTCAGTGCCGGCATAGCTCTCATTATTTACTACTTCCTGTCCTATCCTATCCTATCCCGTAACTCTGAGGTCGTTGGGGCACCACAGATGATCGTTTAACCATAGTACTCCATCTTTCTCTGTCCTCAGCAACAATGATGGTTTCGCTCAGTGTCAAGCCAGTCCATTCTCGAATGTTGTCCTCCCACCTCTTCTTTGGTCTCCCTCTTCTTCTACCTCCTTGCACCGTGCCTTGCAAGATGGCCTTTGCAAGGCCTGATGATCTGGTGACGTAGCTATACCATCGGAGTTTCCGTTTCTTCACCACTGTGAGCAGGTCATCGTGTTGTCCAATGGCTTGTGTGATGGTCTGTCGGATTTCGTCGTTGGTGATGTGCTGGGTATAGGAAATGCCCAGAAGTCTTCTGCAGCACCTTATCTCCAAGCTTTGTATTCTTTATTGTAGATCTGCTGTGAGGGTCCATGTTTCGCAAGCGTATAGGAAGATACTACTTCAGTTTCCTCTTTTTCTTCTTTCTCTCCCACCCCCAACCCTCAAATTTCTCCCTTTCATTGTTTCTCTTTCTTTCTGCATTGTCTTATGTTTTTTTATTTGTTTCTGCTTTCTTTTCTGTCTTACTTTGTCTTATCTTACGTATGTTGTCTGTGATGGCATGGCTATCTTTACCGCTATTTTCTTCTTTTGCTCGTTCTTCCCTATCCTGCTTGTCGGCCTCTCTCTCTCTCCCTCTCTCTACCTCTCTCTCTTGAAACTGTAGCAAGACAACAATAAAAGCGAAAACAAAACTGCTTGCGAAATGCGCTTGCTCTGGTTGCGGTTGGTTAGTGTCCTAGGAGTATTCTAATTACGCACATTCGGTCCCTGCTTGTCAAACTCTGTTCTGTCTGTTCAGGAAAGTGTGTTTGTCTGTTTCTCCGCTTCTTCTTCTTCTTCTTCTTCTTCTTCTTCTTCTTCTTCTTCTGCTTCTTCTTCTTCTTCTTCGTCTTCTTCTAGGACCCAGGTGATGGGTTTACATCTAGTTCCTTATTATTTTATTGCTATTTACAAATAAAATATTTAATTAAATATATCCCTAATAAATCACGATTGTATGGGAAATAACGGTTGTTGAATATATTTTAATTTATGTTTAATGCATTCATTTAACAGATTATTCAACTGACTGCACTTATTAATGCTCACCATATAACTTTCGCATTAAGTTCTATGTGCTTACACACGGCTATTTCCCCCTTCTATGCAATCAGTATTATATATTTCATTATGTTTTAGCTTTTACTGTAATACTGTGTTAAGCAAACACACACACATCCTTCGATCAGTAATACTAATATAACGTAGAAAACAAAATCTCAAAGCACGGAGGTTTCAGTGCAATTTGTGAACTCTCTAAATGAAGAGCACCTTCTGGAATCTTTGATGACCCTTGAGAATCCAAGCAGCGGTAGTCCTAGAACAGTAAGGGTATACGGTACAAAGCCTGGAACTCTTTGAATTAGCAGGGTAGGCTACTGTGAAAAGATTGCGTGCCTTTAAATTTAGAGAGAGAGAGAGGGAGAGAAAGAGAGAGGAGGAAAGAGAGAGGAAGGGAGGGAGAGAGAGCGAATGAGGAGGAAGAGAAGAAGAAGAAGAAGAAGAAGAAGAAGAAGAAGAAGAAGATGATGATGATGATGATGATGATGATGATGATGATGATGATGACGATGATGATGATGATGATGATGATGATGATGATGATGATGATGATGATGATGATGATGATATCCCTAAATAGTTTCACTCTGTAAAATATCATAATCACGAACACTAGTAATCTCAATTCCGGATTCCCAAATTAAACATTACACTAGCACTGGCCATTCCATAATTAGTTTCCTGAAGAAATAAAATAAAATAGCTATTTTCTCACCATGACAAAATCCTTTTAAAGTCTCATTAAATCGCTTAAGTCAATGAACTCAAAAGTCCACTACCAATATCCAATAACAACAAAGTCTTGGTCGCATAATTATAGCGACGTAAAGCACCAGTTGTTGTCCTTATGGTTTGTGTGTGTGGGAGTGGGCGGAGGAGGAGATAGGAGAGAGGTGAGCGCTGTAACGACAAAATTATTGGATCAGTATTTCAAAGGAAAATGGGAACATGAAAAGGAATGAGCTTGGCGATCAAACTAATTATGCTTCTGTTTTCCGTGTCTACGCAACGGCGGCTAAGAAGTCATCATAGGTTGTTAAGAAACGGCGATAAAAATGTTTAAAATGTTAAAGCGTCGACGAAAAATTAAGTGGTTCATCTCAGGTAGCAGCTGTTTTTGTGTGCGCTGATCGAGACTAGAGTGGAGTGGTTATATGGCGAGGTCAAGAGAGAAAGAGAGAGAGAGAGAGAGAGAGAGAGAGAGAGAGAGAGAGAGAGAGAGAGAGAGAGAGAGAGAGAGAAACGGACTAGGAGAACTCTGTTCACATAAATCATGAGTCCCAAAACCCTCCCTAGGTCCTAACAAATTTTCATACACCGCACACTGTTCTAGTCCTCACGGAAAGTGAAGGCTAGAAAAGAAAGAAGGCGGGAAGGAATTACGGAAGAAAGAAAAAAAAAATTATGAGGAGGAAGGGAATACAAAAGAAAGAAGAAGAAAGAAAGAAAATAAGAAAAAGATGAATGAATAAAAAAAGAAAGAGTGGCAAAGGAGAAAAAAGAAAGAAAAAGTAAGACGAAAAGAAAGAAAAAAAGAAATGATGAGAAGAAAGAAAAGAAAGAAGAAAAAGAGAAGAAGAAATGAAAAAGGAAAAAGATGATGAAAGTAAAAAGAAAAGGAGAAGATGAAAGAAAGGAAAGGAAGATAAGAAGAAAGGAAAAAAGATAAGAAAGTAGAAAGAAAGAAAAGAAGAAAGAAAGAAAAAGAAAGAAGAAGAAAAAAAAAGGAAGAAAAACAAAGGATGATGAATGATAAAGAATATGAAAGAAAAATAAAGATAAAAAAAGAAATGAAGAAAAGAAATGAAAAGAAAGAAGAGAAAAAAAGAAGGAAAGATAAGAAAGAAAACAAGACAGAAAACAAGACAGAAAAAAATGGAGAACACAGTACTAACGCAAACAGAAAGAAAAGAACATGACATAACAAGGTGAAAAAAAACAAAGAAAAGAAAAGCAAATAAAAAGGGGGGGGGAAAGAAAGAAAATAAGAAAGAAAAGAAAGGAAAAAAAGGAAGAAAGAACAAAAAAGAACAGAACAGAAAAAACAAAGATAAGAAAGAAAGAAAGAAAGAAAGAAAGAAAGAAAGAAAGAAAGAAAGAAAGAAAGAAAAGAAAAGAAAGAAACTAAAATAAATTAAAAGGAAAGAAAGAAAGAAAGGAAAGAGCATAACAAAAATAATAGGGAGATGAGAAAAATAACATACAAGGAACAAAGCTTGGAGGAATGAGAAAGGAAGGATTTATGAAAAAAATGTTGAGGAGGAGGAATAAAGGAAGAAATAAATGGAATAAAGAAACCAAGAAGGTTTGAGAAAGAAGAAGAAATAAGATATTTCGTCCATTCTGAAGGCCATAATATGGCAGTTGTCCAATATATTGACATTTCAAGCTTTGTTCAAGGCAAAAATCTTTCGATTAGATTCTTAAGGTTGTTGCGTTGAAATGAGATATTTAACATAACTTTCTCGGCGGTTTCATGGGCATTTTGTAACTTTTTTGTTTAACTGATGAACAATTTCTTCTTCTTTTTTTTTTTTTTTTTGGGGGGGGGGGGGGGCGGGGCGGGAGTAGGGGTAGGGGAAGAGGGAGCGAGGGTTAGGAGGAAGGGGTGGATCCTGAAAACCCTTTTGCGGCACCAGCCTCCAATAAAATTGAAATTGAAAATGAAAATTAAAATGATACCTTAAAAAAAAAACAGAGACATTAGAATAAATGTTAATGTGTAAGTACAATTTAAAAATAAAAGTTATGGATGTCGTGTCAAATGATATGACCTTTTCATCACAATTTCATAGACAAATTTCGAGCGTGCGATGTTGCACTGTTTTTCTGAGTCCTTTCTTGTAAAGAGGTCAGCTCATTGCGCGCTCGTGTTTTTAGTGTTTTGCCCTTTCGGAGACGCCTTGTAAATCTTCAACAGATTTTCATCCCCGCTCTTCGAGGGAGTGAGATCATTGCTTTCCTCCTCCCTTACCTCTCTTCTCCTCCTCCTTTTCTTACCTTCTCCCATTTTCCCTCCCTCTCGCCTCTCTCTCTCTCTCTCTCTCTCTCTCTCTCTCTCTCTCTCTCTCTCTCTCTCTCTCTCTCTCTCTTTCGGTCCTGATTTGGCTCGGAAGAGTCCGCTGGACCTAAAGCAACAATAAATCAATCAATCAATCTCTCTCTTTCTTGCCAGGCACCATTGGAAAGTGGTATAAAGCTTAATCTTGACTATTTTAAACGAGTTTCTATTCAAAATTGCGCATCAAATAATTCTTCTTCTTCTTCTTCTTCTTCTTCTTCTTCTTCTTCTTCTTCTTCTTCTTCTTCTTATGAACATTTTGAAACGCCTAATCTGGACAGCTCTAAGCGTGTATAATAAATACACAATAACACAAAGTCAAAGCATGGTAACAATGACAATTATAAAGATTCAAGCAGATTAAAAAAGAAAAGTAACAACCGCGGAAGGCAATTACAATAGACAGAAAATTACTGACAAATACAATCAGGATGAAAAATAAAAACACCTTTAAAAAACCAACAACATGTGCTATGGCAAGAGATTGTAAACAATGAACAAATATGTTACAATAAAGGAATGGGATCTGGCGATTTATGAAATAATTTTTTTAATACTCTCTCTCTATATATTTCTCTCTTCTCCCCCCCCCCCCCCTCATCTCTCTCTCTCTCTCTCTCGGTCTCTTTCTCACACACACACATACAAACCAAGCAAGGATAATGATTAGCTGAAGGAAGACGGGCGGTGAGTTACTGAGCATACAGATGCGTCTTAAGATTAGTTTTGAATGTCTAAAAAAAATTGAGTGTCTGACGGAGTGAGGGCTACGATTCCCGTTAGCGGGGGCAGGATAAGAGAATGCACGTTGACCGTGTGTTTTGTATGGGAGGCGAGATATAGCAAACGCTCGAGCATTTGCGCGAGCATTTGCACGAGCAAATGCGCGAACCTCGCGCACTTGCTCGCGCATTTGCTCCTGCAAGTGTTTGAGCAAATGCGCGAGCAAGTGCGCGATCATTTGCTCGAGCGGTTGCTACGCCCGTTGCTATAAGGGTTTTGCTGAAAACTGTCAACGGAAAGGAACTTAAAATGAACACATGTTGTTTTGTAGATCTCCGACCTAGATATTTAGTATTTATCCGCATTAGTTTGATGTTAAATATTTACGTAATATGTGTGGCCCTTAAACTTAATTTCTAAGTAGAATAGTAATTCTTCGGTAGCCATTATGAATGGTGAATGATGGTAAGAAAAAGTAGTTCTGAATCGTCCTTAATGTTATGATAAGGTTATTTCATGAATGATATTAAGTAGTGCTAGTTTTCACTAATAATTATTAATATTATTACAAATAAATGCAAGAAATATTTAATTTGTGCACGTCTCAAATTCTTTTACATACACATTCTTTTCCGGGTATAATTTTTACGTTTATGGAGCGGAATATAGCAAACGCACGCCCATTTGCTCGAACACTTGCTGGAGCAAATGCGCGAGCAAGTGCGCGAACCTCGCGCAGATGCTCGAGTATTTGCTCCAGCAAGTGTTCGAGCAAATACGCGAGCAAGTACGCGACCATTTGATCGCGCAAATGCGCGAGGTTCGCGCATTTGCTCGTGCAAATGCTTGCGCAAATGCTTGCGCAAATGCTCGCGCGTTTGCTATATCTCGCCTCCCATAGTTTTGGTGCGTGTGCGAGGACTTCTGAAGATTCGTTTATTAGAGGACGATCGAAGCTGGTGTACAGAGTCGTAAAAGATGGTGTTCCCGTAACCTTCTGGGTCGTTGGGGAGATAGGTATTTGAAACATCTTTTTTCTGTAGGCCAGCCTTATCAGGGCGGTGCCTATCTCATCTCCCTCGCTGCTTTATTTTCCCCGGTTCTATGCAGATCACAGCTGGGTGGACTGGAGTGTGTCGTGCGCTTGTTTCAGTCTCTTTTTTTTTTTTTGGGGGGGGGGGGGGGGGAGGGAGGGAGGGGTGTCGTTTGGTAGTTTTGCCTTCAAAGTGCGGTCAGACATCCAAGTACTAATCCCGCCCGACGTTGCTTAACATGAAACATTGCTAGCACGTGCCCGACACCATTGCACTATTGAGCCACCCTTGTAGTCGGTCACAAAGATACATGGTAGCAGTAGATTCCAATCGATACACATTGGTCGAACGCTACCAGAAGCATGCGTTATTAGTCGCCTCAACAGGCGATAAAGCATGCTCCCACGCTTCAGAGCACTGCTTTCTATACGCTTCAAGCTCTATAGTCACGGAAAAAGCGCAATTTCACTGCAGTGAACTCATGAAAATAGAAAAATGTAATTTTCGTCTCCTCTAGGGGACGAATTAGGTCAAACTGTATTAGTTTCTAGGTCAACTGTCTTTTACGAACCGTTTGACAATGTTTTTGAACCGTTTGTTGACGCCGGATAGTGTCCTCACTTGGTTTCATGCAATTTAAGAATCCAACAAGGCAATTGGGTTTTTGAGACGGAAAGAGCGGAATGTTGTAGAGCAACATTCTGTATATATTTACAGTGAAATTGCGCTTTTTCCGTCACTATAGCGCTTGAAGCGTGTAGGAAGCAGTGCTCTGAAGCATGAGAGCATGCTTTATCGCCTGTTGAGGCGACTAGTAAAACATGCTTCTGGCAGCCTTCGACCAATGTGTACTGAGTGTCTTCTTCTTCCTCTTCCTTTTCTTCTTCTTCTTCTTCTTCTTCTTCTTCTTCTTCTTCTTCTTCTTCTTCTTCTGGATCTTCTTCCTCTACCTCATCATCATCATCATCATCATCATCATCATCATCATCATCATCATCATCATCATCATCATCATCATCATCATCATCATCTTCTTCTTCTTCTTCTTCTTCTTCTTCTTCTTCTTCTTCTTCTTCTTCCTCTACCTCTTCTTCATCATCATCATCGTGTTCTTGTTCTTGTTCTTGTTCTTGTTCTTCTTGTTCTTCTTCTTCTTCTTCTTCTTCTTCTTCTTCAAGTCTCATGCAGCATTAACATCCTAAAGGTGTAGCTATCTTTAATCGTAAATACCGTAATCGGCTTTTTATTTCCAACGTGTACACAAAAAACGCAGCTCATTCCAGGTATTGCTTACCGAAATACAGACCGAAGAAACAACAACAACAACTGTACCTCGACAAGGTACGTGTCTGAATTCATTTTGAACATTCACCAAGATGGCAATCTATTCAAATCAGATGGCAATATAATCAAATGTATTTCCAAACACTCAAACACATAGCGGAAAAATAAACATTTTCAAACAGTATAACTTTTCTTAGCGGTACGTGACTCGTCTTTATCCTAACGAAGCAAAATGAAGACTCGGAATAATATGCTATTACTTGAACTATTTGCGAGAGTTTAAGAAAAGAAATTAATCAAACTCGGCTTAGCGAGTTTTTAGATGCATCGAAAAACGTGCTTAGGAAATATTGAAGTGCAATGACCTTGACCTTTGAGAATGTACAAAACATGCTTAGCAGTAAAAAATAAATGTATCCGCAAAGTAAAAAATGATTAATTTCGGCTCAGTCATTCTTGAGATAAAGCAAAAGGTGTGTTTTGAGGAGGGAGGGAAAACGTGAAATTCGGTCCTGATGACCGACCAACTGACCAACAACCGGACTGCTACTGAATAATTGTCCATCGTTTGAAGTATATGAATACCAAAATTCCACAAAATCGCTTTAGCTGTTTTGGAAATATTGAGCAAAACCTTTGTAGCTACAAATTGGCGCCTGTGACATTGCCCTTGGCGGAAGATGAATATGAAAGCACGTGAGGCAGGCCACTAACCTAGGCAATGTTCCTATGAAGTTTGGTTAAAAATCCGTTCAGTAGTTATTGAAATATGCCGACCAGCGAATCGACAGACCGACATTTGGCTCTTACTAAATCCACCCACCTATTTGAGAGCATTTCCAGATAAGTCTGTAAAGACAAAAAAACTGTACCTCGTCTACTAGATACATGTCTGAATTCATCTGAACATTAAAAATAGCCTTATATAGCTAAACGTGGCAGCCGCTTTCGTGAAAGCTAAATTGCGTCTTAACTTTTTTTTTAATCGGCCCCTTATGGGTTTTCTTTTATCCGAGTTTCCAAATTAATTCCAAAAACTTTCTGAAGTTGGCATGTACCGCTATTTACAACCTTTTCGTGCTGGAACCCATATGCTAATGAGCCACTTGAACTGATTATATTTGCATTTCTAAATCCGTCCCTAACTGACAACAGAGCATTTTAAAACCCCTCCGTCACCCTGTTGTCCACCCATATGATTGCAGGTCGATGGGGGATTAGTGAGCGATTGATGGTAGCATTAAGTACAGAGTTCTGGATAAACACGGATGATTGACATAGTTAATTTAAATGCAGTAAAGGCAGGCACAGTTCATTTAAAGGCTGTTAAAGGCGAGGTTGGTTGAAATTGACTTTGCTCAGTTGCTCTTGGGTCTAGTCATGCTTTGACGAGATTTGTCTGATGCTTTATTTCAATCTGTTTACAGAAGCGATCATAGCCTGATTGATTATAGAGCTGTGTCCAAGTTTGACCAAATCACTTGAATTTTGACTATAAATCTTCATATAAGCGTGCGGTATGGGAAGAGAGGGAGGGAAAAAGGTGGAGGGAGAGGGTGGGGGGAGCACGAACGAATTATCAGTCTTCCACAGTCGATTGAGAATTCAGCCTTCTGAAATGAGTCAGTTATATTTAGGAAACTCGTAGGCTCAGTATATGTCAAACACTTCGGCCACTCCAGCAACAGTATTGCCCAAAAAGAACTTCATTTTCCTATTAGCCCTTAGAAGCTAACTTTCTCGCCTAACAGCGCTTACAAGTCGTAACCAAATGGACGTTCGAGAGCGTTGCAAAGGGCGTAGACTGATAAGATCAATCACAAATTCCTCGTAAGTCAAGGTGGAAAGTTTTCAAATATTTACTCGATCAGAACAACACCTTCGCACCTTCAAGTTGGTGTAGAGGGAGCAGTGTTTGAGTCAGGATTTTTTAAAAATACATTATATATTTGACATGATTGTTCATGACTATATTAGACTCAGGACTAGATTAGTCTAGCAGCTGGATCAGTTGCTTGAAATGCTTGCCTTGGCGAGCAGGAGAACCTGGGTTCGATTATCGATGACGACATGCGATTTGCTGTTTTATCACAGGCATAGACGCTCTATAGTGACTGTGTATAATTATGGTGATTCAACTCCCCTATGTCGCTGCAGCTGCACGTTAAAGAGCAAAGCTATTCTGTTAAAAAATAACAAAGCAAGAAGTATCGGGCGCACAGAAACACATGTGTACAGCGTGCACGATCGGGGTGTTGCCCAAGGAATGTGTCAAAGCGCTTAAGTTGGCGTCTGGGCGGCTTGAGTTAAAGTCTGATTTTGAACCCCGGTTTAAGCCGTTCTTTGAGCTGACATGTGTGCTACATAATAATAATAATAATAATAATAATAATAATAATAATAATAATAATAATAATAATAATAATAATAATAATAGCAATTCAGGATGCCATCACGCGCTTTTCTTCAAATAATAATAATAATAATAATAATAATAATAATAATAATAATAATAATAATAATAATAATAATAATAATAATAATAATAATAATAGCAATTCAGGATGCCATCACGCGCTTTTCTTCAATCGAACTCAAAACAGTTTGTGTGTGTGTGTGGGTGTGTGTGTGTGGGTGTGTGTGTGTGTGGGTGTGTGTGTGTGTGTGTGTGTGTGCGCGCGCGTTTCATTTAGATTGACTTTTGGGTTTTTGCCGTTGGTCCGAGCGAATGCGTGTGAAAAATGCTTTGAGCAAACATTGTTTCTGATTTTGCGCTATACAAAATAATTAATAATAATAATAATAATAATAATAATAATAATAATAATAATAATAATAATAATAATAATAATAATAATAATTATTATTATTATTATTATTATTATTATTATTATTATTATTATTATTATTATTATTATTATTATTATTATTATTATTATTATTATTATTAAAGCGCGGCCAACTGAAGAGTTATCTGCTATATAAAAAGCTGACATCAATGTTTTGTTGTTGTTTTTAAAATTTAGATTAATTTACTATACCTATGAATGAGATCTTGAGCATGAGTAAAACAGAACACGATTTGTAATGAAGCCATGAGGGTTGCTGACAGAGAAAGGTGGAGTTCGCTGGTTAAACGATCATCTATGGTGCCCCAACGACCTTCGAGTTACGGGATAGGGTAGGATCTGTAATGGAGGTGGTAGTTCTTGAGTCTATTTTTATATCTGAAAAACAAGACTTTCGAAAGAGATTAGGATTTTTTTAATGCGACATGGTCCTTCATAACTCTTTCTGATAAGAGAGACGTAAGTCCTTGAGAAAAAAATGTGATCTGGCTAGACCGTTTTAAGGGCTTAGTCTAACTTGACAGAATTCCGTTCTCTGGCTGCATGTATGGCAAGATAAAAGTGTTGACGACTATAGTTTTGAGTGAAAGTGGGTGTTTGCAGATTAGTTCCATATATATTAAGATCACCTCATGGTGTGACTTTCAGATTATAGCAGCAGGCGGAAAATAGAAGGAAAATCGTAAAATTTTAACTCTAAAACAACACACGACGAGATCGAACCGTACTTTAAAAAAATATGTCAGTGGGCCGATTGTTTTTAAAAAACAAAAACTATTTCTGGACAAAAACGTTTAAGAGACCATCAAATATAAAGTCATACAAAATATAGACCATTACGGAAGCACATTAGAAAAATATTACTGAAAATTGTATTGCAACAGTATTTATTCCCGTCAAGAAATACGTACTAAATTGGGCATTACATTGTGCTTTATAGCAGGGAAGGGATAAACTTGGGGGTCGGAATGCGGCCAAAGTGGTTTCATAGCTTGTGTGTAAAAGAAGAAGAAGAAGAAGAAGAAGAAGAAGAAGAAGAAGAAGAAGAAGAAGAAGAAGAAGAAGAAGAAGAAGAAGAAGAAGAAGAACAACAACAACAACAACAACAACAACAATAATAACAACAACACCAACAACGAGAACAAGAACAAGAACAACGACAACAACAAGAATAACAAGAATAAGAACAAGAAGCGCAAGAAGAAAAAGAAGAAGAAGAAGAAGAACAAGAAGAAAAAGAAGAACAAGAATAAGAACAAGAAGAATAAGAACAACAAGAACAAGAACAACAAAAAGAAGAATTTTTGAGTTGAAGAAGAACTGGCTACGAAAGAAGAAATCTCGAACACGGAACAGGAGGGAGGATAAATATTTATAGTTGTTAAAAGTTTCATTTTTAGCTCCAACAGTTGGGCGGTAGTGCTAAATGAGAGCAAAGATTGTACCGTGTTGGGGAGAGGCGGAGAATATTTGTAGAAGAGACAGAACCGTCTGGAGTGCGTCCTCTCCTATAGTACTCCCAGACAACGTTTTGTCAACGTGTTTCCACGCTTCCGAATAGCTTTTGGCTTTTAGCCTAGAGATCCACACCGTCTCAGTCTTTTGCTATTCCTTTTCTTCTCTGGTAAACACTTGAAATGAGACTTTAAAGACTAGTGACTTATACAGAAACAGAGAGAGAGAGAGAGGTCTGACACAGGCGGACAGATCCACAGACATAAACGTGGGGAGAGGAAGGGGTGTCATCGTGTCAGAAATAAGAAATCTGTTATAGTTCTAAGTTCACCTTCCTGACAAAGTAATTATGTGTTTGGTGCATTAATGTTAATTCAGTGTTTGGTGCACTAATGGTTTGGATGAAATCCTTCATAAATTAGTAAGTCCAATATATCCGAATAGTATAGTCCAGTTCCCTTTTCTAACCCCGCTCGTACGTTTTATTTTATTTTACACTTATTATATCCCTTAAATTTTAAAAAAAAAACTGGATTACCATCAATAGTGTACTTTCTGACTTTCCAATCACAAAAAGAATGGTGCCAGTGATGTTCCGATGCTAATAGTTCTAACCGAAATATGTGTCAACAGCCTTTGCCTCCATCAAGATAGTGAGCACCGTCATCTAAGGGCTGTATTCTTTCTTGGTCTTTTAAGATGGATAACATACTCTTTTATTCGCTAACCCTTCCGGTGAAAAGTCGCGGGGCTTCTAGGTTTTCAGTGTTTAGTCGGGATCGAGGTAAAAGTGGAAAAGACAGTAGGCCTTTATACATTAAACACGGTGTCTATCTTAGTTAGCTAAACGCTGCTGTTGTTTGAGTAAGGAAAAGGAATAACCTATTCACTAGCAACCCCTTACTCCATTATCCAGACACGATATATAACACAGGGCGGGCATCACATTAGCTGGAAACTGTAGCGAGCGTGCTAAGTCTGGTTCGATTACTTTACGAAAAGTCTATCCTATATATGACTTATAATCATCAACAATTCCGCAAATGCCAGAAAATAAATTGTTTGTCCATCATGAGATAAAAAGTTGCGTATGTATCAGCAGATAAATTTTTACATTACATTTACCACGTTAAGTTAATACAGAATACTGATCATACTGCAGAAATTAATGAGTGCTCATTATAATTTATTTCCTTCGTTCATTATCATCATTCAAAGCAGTGGCGCAATCAAATGTAATTACTACATTGTAGCAAAAAACATTGTTTTCTCATTTGAACATTTTCAATCTGCCTGACAAGCGAAAGCATCTGCCTAGGGCAAATCAAGGATCGCCCACTCCCGCTCCCCCGCGATCACACTCCCAAGACCCTTCATATCCGGCCTGCTTCAGCCCTATCCCCACCCGTTCTTACACTCGCTCCTTACCACCTCCCACCCTATCGCCATGCCTAAATAGAAAACGTCAAAGATTCTAAAATGGAATCGAGTTTACTAACAATAACTATGAATTCACGTCGGTACCTATTTCCATCAGTCAAGTGGTCTGGTTGTAAGTATCATCAAAGTCTACTAATGTCTCGCAGACGTTTCCATAATGAATGTTATGGTACTATGGATACTCTCTCTCTCTCTCTCTCTCTCTCTCTCTCTCTCTCTCTCTCTCTCTCTCTCTCTCTCTCTCTCTCTCTTGCCTTGACAATCCCATAAGCTCTTAGTCATCTCCATCTTCCTATATGCTTGCGAAGCATGGACCCTCACAGCAGATCTACAAGAAAGAATACAAAGCATGGAGAGGTGCTACAGAAGACTTCTGGGCATTTCCTATACACCAACGACGAAGTTCGGCAGACCATCACACAAGCCATTGGACAACACGATGACATGCTCACAGTGGTGAAGAAACGGAGATTCCGGTGGTATGGCCACGTCACCAGAGCATCAGGCCTTGCAAAGACCATCCTGCAAGGCACGGTACAAGGAGGCAGAAGAAGGTGGAGACAGAAAAAGAGGTGGGAGGACAACATTCGAGAATGGATGGGCTTGACACTGAGCGAAGCCATGAGGGTTGCTGAGGACAGAGAAAGATGGAGGACGCTGGTTAAACGATCATCTGTGGTGTTCCAACGACCTTCGAGCTACGGGATAGGATAGGATAGGATCCAATCAGCATCTGAAAAAATACCATAAATGTTATGTGGCTGTGCATGGGTTACACATCAATCTCTTCGTTGACTAGACGGACAAGACGTGCTCTAAAGGGACCCGCTTTGACTAGGTCCGCTCGACAGATTCTTTTAACCTTCACAGTGAGTGTTTTCCACTGAAGCCGCGTGGTTCACCCGGAAATAGGGTCAAAGGTCACACGGTTATTGGCATCGATGTACTCTTAAAACATGGGGAAATCACTCCCTTTCAAAATCACAATGGAAAATTCAAACTTTACCGGTTGCTTGAGCAACTAAAGCCCTCATAATAATTGTTTATACGCTTTACCAATCATTCACTCACGAATTGTTTCATCTAATGACAATGCGAATTTTAGGGTATACCCGTTTTCGTCAAAAGTTAACAAAGCCTTCGAATTGGGGCCTTAAACAAATGTTTTATTGAATGAAAACACATCTGATAAACAAACAATGGCGGGACCAGGCTTTACTTGGGTCAGTCGCTACACCCTGGATGATAATTTTATTGCTCAGGTTTTCCAGTTGTATCTGCGTATAACGTGAAGTTGGGTAATAATGTTGTTGTTGCATTGAATTGTACTGTGCCTGCGCTAATGTGATGTATGTATCATGACCGGTGAGTCCACTTAACTTGTAATAAAATCTCCCCCCCTCCTCTCTTTCTCTCTCTCTCTCTCTCTCTCTCTCTCTCTCTCTCTCTCTCTCTCTCTCTCTCTCTCTCTCTCTCTCTCTCTATTTCACTCACATAATTATTCGCACAAACACATGCTGATACTCTTTAAGCTGCTCCTGATGCTCTTCTGCCGCTGATGACACGATGACGACGTCGATAATGATGATGATGATAATGATGATGTTAATGCTGATGACACTGATGTTGATGATGACAACAACAACAGCAATAGCAACTGCGATGATGTTGACGACGACAACAACAGTGAACAGTGAACAACGACAAGAATGCTAATGATGACGACACAAAGGCGACGGTAGCAACGACCACAACGGCGATATCTTTAATGACGATTACGACTGTGCTTATAACTAAAAGACTTCCCATGACGAAAACATACAATATAAAGAATGTCAAGCATCAAGGAAACAGCGCGCATACAATATAAATCTAGCTTTTGTTTGGACACACAACCTAAATCTAAGTTCGCGAGTGCTGGAAAGATTCACCGAATGCGCATATTCTGAAAGATTCCCAAATATAACAAAAATGGGATATAATATATTAAATATGTTATGAAAAGTGAAAAGTAGACAGAATCAAGAAGACAGTGCCGCATAAATAGATACATTTAGCTTTTGCCTGATTGATTGATTGATTGATTTATTGTTGCTTTAGGTCCAGCGGACTCTTCCGAGCCAAATCAGGACCGGACAACCCCCGATCCGCATAAAAGATCTGTTGAAACAACCCCAGTGGGAAAATTGAATGCCCTCCACCGGCCAGTCACTTTACAATAAAGACATCCCACGCGAGGGACGGCTGAGGGTTGACCTCAACTACGCGAACTCCCCGATTACAAAAACAAAATAGAATACAAACATCATTATAAATCATCAACAAAAAACATACATATAAAATGCCTATAGTGCTAAATAGTACATTCATAGGAAGCCCTAGTGACCACCCGGCAGAAAGCGTCCAACACTCCCAAGCTGATCCAACAGACCTCATACACAAACAAGGAGTCTTGTCCAGGAAGAGTTTTCAAGAAAAAAGGTAGGTCATTGATCTAGCGAAGAAGAAGATAGTATAGCAGAGTGATAGGACAGATCGGGAATGGGAAAGAGCAAATGAGGAAGACAGCGACAGTGGGAATTTAAAGCACTAAATTTCCAGAAAGTGGGGATACTATTTATACTGAAACCCCCGGCACTCCAACGGTGGGAACTGTTGCCGCAGTTAATTTGTCATGCCTACAAAGGCAAGACAGGTTTTCAACTGGGGCTTTCACTGTACCCTTTATAGGTTAGAACAATCTACAGTGGCAAGATTGCTCATGACCCCAAGGGGTAGCTTTTGCCTGGACAAGCAACCCATGTCGTAAGTTAACAACTTTTGGAAAGGGCCCGCCCATCCAGTCGCAAACGTCCACTCACACAAAAAAAAAAACTCTTTTTAAAGAAAACAATGTTCTCGCTCTCAGAGGCTCAGAATGGGGGAGAAGGGAGAATTATTTGCCCGTTACACGCTCACCGCTGCCGGCGATACCAGAACGTTTGAAAAAGGCGGTAAAGTGTCACCTCGTTAGCACCAACGTTAGCGAAACACAAGGGAATCTATAAGACTTACCGAGGATGCTGTAGGGACACACACACCCACACACCCACACTTGCAATTCATCAGAACTGGGTTTATTTAAGAATGTAGGAATCGGAAAGTGATTTTTTGACGGAAAGAACGCAAACTTCTTCTTGAAATGTAAGAATCTAAGTCAAAATTGGCTCTTTCCGTCTAAAAAGTTTACCTAGTTCGTCTCCTATAGG
This sequence comes from Oncomelania hupensis, assembly GCA_036898135.1. Classification (NCBI taxonomy): domain Eukaryota; kingdom Metazoa; phylum Mollusca; class Gastropoda; order Littorinimorpha; family Pomatiopsidae; genus Oncomelania; species Oncomelania hupensis. Next base: position 138,043,548 of record CM072511.1, on the reverse strand, counting down.
CGACGAAATAGGTCGAATTTTCTTCAAAATTTCTCCGTATTTTCTCCGTCCCGGATAGAGCACTCTTGTGTACTTAAAACACTCTCATGCACTACAACTGCACTCCCATGCACTAAAAGAGCACTCCCGCGCACTTAGAAAAAAGTGGGTTCCTGGAAAAAAAGTGGGTTCCAAGCAAATAAACCCATTTGTTACTAAGAAAGACAAGGTCTGCTACCCATTTGTGCGCTTTTGTGCGTACCCACCCACCCCTCACCCCCACCCTCCCCCCACCCCCCACCACACACACACCCAACAACACACACAAACAAAAGAAAAATTATGCAGAGTATATGGGAATTTCCTGCACAGAAAGATAGCCGACCTATAGTCGTAACTCTTTGTAAATTATGGTGCGCGCTATAGCATTTTCTAACTGCATCGGGTTTGGGTTTCTGCATATACTAGTACAGTAATCACACTGATGGGTGTACCGAAAACTACTGAGACACGCGCCTGCATAACCCTGATAGATCTTGACACGCAAGTGTGTTAGTTACCCAGTGAAAGAATTGAGGATTGGGGTGGGCTGGAATTTGGGGCGCCAAGGGCTCACAGTGAAGTAGGCCTACTAGTGTGAGTAATATTTCATCCTAATATAAAAAATTTCTAGCTTTAAACCTATTAAAATCTTATAATTAAGCGCCCAGTATGCATTAAAACAACAAATCAAACCGGATGATGATGTCAAATGGGCCGAGCGCCGACCGAGCTGATATCCAAAGTTAACCTGATCACTATTAATATTAAAGAACGACCTCGGTTCGAACTCTTGATTTCTAAAAGACATGTTCCTTAAGCAATTATTGGCACTGCGCTTATCCCCATCGGCATCGGGTATTTTTCAGACAGCACTTGAGAGTTGTATAAGGGCGGTGGCACTGTGAGTGATACATTACACTAAATCGCAATTTTGCAATTGCCACAAAGCACCGAGGGGGTGTGCACATTGTGTTGTATACTGCTGGTGAGTCAAACGGTGACTACTTTGGTGCTTCTGCATGGGTCGATGCTGATGTGGCTTCCGTCATGCATCAAATCAAATCTGGTTGGGTGCGCCGTGCTGGATCATCAACAGCAAATAAAGGGTAAGAACAATGCTGACACCGAAAGAAAGGGAGACAGAAAAGTAGGCGGTAGGAACAGGAACGGGACCGGCAGAGTAATTGTATAAGAACCACAGAAAGAGATTCTCCAAGACTCTGTCAATATAAGAGTAAAGAAAACTCCCCGAGTCCTCTGCCAAAGTACGGCAAAGCTATCTCCCTATCACCTCAATAGCTCGTGCCCTAACAGGCATCTCGGATGCACCCTCTGTGGGTTGCGACCAATTTGCCTAACCCTTTTCTCTCGTCCTCTCGGCACCAACCGTCGGCAAACTTTGGAAATGCAACCACTATTGATCAGAAAGCGATAGACCGATGTCTGACACTTGCCGATACTGGAAATAGAGGAAAGGAGAAAAGAACATTGAGCATTTTGTGTACCGGAGTGTAGTATACTAGATTTACACTTACCAGACATTGACGGAAAGAGAGGGGGTAGGGCAGTTCAAGAATTACGGTGCCCTGTCCTATATACTATTTTTAGGAGAGAGTGTGTGTGTGAGAGTGTGGGTGTGTGTGTGGGTGTGCGTGTGTGTGTGTGTGTGTGTGTGTGTGTGTGTGTGTGTGTGTGTGTGTGTGCTAAGAATATCTTTGAACAAAGTACACATTTCACGCAAGACCACGGACTTGCCAGATTTAACATAAGCCAACGAATGGATTGTTCTAATAGCACACGCTTTCCTGCTTAAAGTGCATGTGGTTTGTTTTTTCCTTCGTAAAACATTTTTTCGATTCTAGCATATTCCCATTCCCTTACTACCATCTCTCTAAGCTGAGTTTGTTTTGATTTACTAACTTTAGACGTTGTTCTCCTTTCATACATTATTTTAATGTTTTTACCAATTCTAATTATACTATATTACTATAAAGTACACTTTTCTCATTCTTCAAAACTTCAACATCTTTAAAGAAAGTTTGTGTGTTTAGCCACAGAGAGTGGCCATAGGTCGGTCTTACTGATGGTAGCGTAATGGTGAGGTTACGTGTTAAATAACCGATTGAGGTGCTAGAAAGATGGAGCGAAGCGGAACTTGAACACAGCACGTGACATAATCCTCACTATCATAGACCGCCACCTGAGCCAGATACCACAACTGTAGTTATAACTACTATAAGCTAAAGAACGACAAGAAAACTGTGTAGTTGTAGCATCTTAAGACACTCTGGGTATGTCTGGGTTGATCCGAAGACGTACGCCGCACCATCAAAGACCCTCTGAGCCCAACGATACCGTGTTCCACTTCCTCTCCAACCACCCCCGCGCCGTGTCTCTTCAGCGGCACTTTAAAGAACCCAGTCATTCTGTCAACAGTACATACAGGTGGCAATCTTTAAAATAAACAAGTATATACACAGAGGTCAGTGTGTCACAGAGGTCAATGTGTCACAGAGATCAATGTGTCACAGAGGTCCATGGTGGCGCTAAACAGTGCACACCATGTAGCAAGTTGGCGCCTGGAGCGGTTTCAGTTCGAATGTGATTTCGGCCAGGGGCTTTGAGCAGTTCTCCGAGCAATAAAAGAATAATCAAATACTGTACGTTCTTCAAGACACTGTGTGTGAGTGTACCTAAAGCCCCCAATTCTTTCCTTGGCCAGTGTAGGAAGATCTAGAACTGTGATGTCTCGCTGCCGCTCAGCCTCTTCTTTTATTGCTTTACAGAATTAACTTGCTTGTCTGTTTCTGGTCCAACACGTTTTTAATACAGATCTGAATAGTTTCAACCAAATTTGACTTTTTGTCTTTTAAACTGTAGGCCTACATATTTTATTTGTCCTAAATCTGTATATATACAATACTGTACTGACCTAGTCATCCAGTAATTAGAAGAGGAAACGACAGGCAAAGTGGTTTTTGAACTCAATTAAGTAGTTTTGTACAGACGTACAGACGTATAGCTTACTTTTCCCATTCTTTTAACATTCGGTCTTCCATAGGTCACACTTCATCCGACCGCAGCTTGAACTTGAACATTGCCTAATTACCACCCACACCCTTCTCTCTCTCTCTCTCTCTCTCTCTCTCTCTCTCTCTCTCTCTCCCTCTCCAAATTAGGTATGAATAAAAGTAAGCTGGAAATAATCCTTATGACACTGACAGGCAATTAATGCCAGCAAACCTGATTTGAAAAGTCAACAACATTAGGGTACTACTAATCAAAACCGATAGAGAGAATGGAAGGGGGGGGGGTGGAGAGAGAGAAAGAGAGAGAGATTTATGCTGAGAATAAATTCAGTAATTCTCATAATTCAAAGAAACTTAGAAGTCGGTCTCATACAAACTATTGAGACTATTCTTTACAAATAGGAAAACAATTAAAACAGTGAGCCCCCTATTTGTTTTTTATGGCAAACTAGGAGTGGGAGTTCAACTGGAGACAATAGCAACAATTCACCAGCTTTTATCATTACTTTCTATACTAGGGGTAGATCCGATTAAAATAGCAAGCTTAACGAGTTGGTATTGGTGGTTATTTTCCTTTAATAATGCACGTATTGTCTCATTTCATTAGCAGATAGATAAATATAGTCCTTCCTATTAGTGAAATTGACAGGTGTCCTAATTTTTGGGGAAGTTCAACTTGCAACGTTACGGGCATGGACTGTTAAAAGAATGAGGACCTTTGAAAACAAGAAAATGTTGTTTAACCACTTCCGTTCCAATTCGCTTCCATCTTTTATTATTATAGGGGATCAATTGAGGGGCAAATCAGTCATAAACGGCAGATTATGGCTGCAGAGAGAGAGAGAGAGAGAGAAAGAGAGAGAGAGAGAGAGAGAGAGAGAGAGAGAGAGATTTCAGCTGTTAAGTGCGCTATATAATTTTCTTTCTCTTTAATTTGATGGTGGTGTGTACGACGACGACGACGACGATGATGATGATGATGATGATGATGATGATGATGATGATGATGACGACTATGACGACGACGATGAAAAGAAGAAATTGTGGTTGTTGCGGATTGTAGTAAGGATTGGGAGTTGCATGCTGCAAATTCTTCTAATGCTGCTGCAGCGGCCGATAACGATGCTATGATAATAATGAATACATTACATTACATGATTATTGCTATAAGTTCAGCGGACTCTTCCGAGCCAAATTAGGACCGCACAACCCCTGATCCGCATAAAAGATCTGCTGAAACAAGCCTAGTGGTAAAACTGAAAGCTCTACGCCAGCCAGTCACTTTACAATAAAGACATCCCACGCAGGGGACGCTGGGGCTATACTCTAATTTATCGAACCCCGTTTACAAAAACAAAATAGAATACAAACATCATTATAAATTATCAACAAAACACATACATATAAAATGCCTACATTGCTAAATAATAACATCATAGGAAGCCCTAGTGACCACCTGGCAGAAAGCGTCAAATATTCCCAAGCTGATCCAACAGACCTCACACACAAATAAGGAGTCTTGTCCCGGAAGAGTTTTCAAGAAAAAAGGTAGGTGACTGGTCTAGCGAAGAAGAAGATAGTATAGCAGATTGATATAACAAAGCAGAAATGAGAAAGAACAAATGAGAAATACAGCGACAGTGGGAATTTAAAGCACTAAATTTCCAGAAAGTGGGGATACTATTTATACTGAAACCCCCGGCACTCTAACGGGGGAGATTATAATGATGATGATATGATCATCATCATGATCATCATCATGATCATCATCATCATATCATCATCATATCATCAGATAATAATGATGATGATTTGATGATGATGATCATGATGATGATCATGACGACGACGATGTAGTCGGTAACGATGATGATGTGATGAAACGAAATTAACATCAACACTGATGACAGTGACGACGAAATTACCTATCGAGAAAGTGGACAGGAATGCGATATAGACAGCAGTAGCTGGCGACTGGAAAGAAGGGAGAGGTAAAGTAATCAAATGCGGTAACACCTTGGGCCCATAATGGTCCGTAATGATTACATTATTGACGTCCGGCTGGCCGCTTCCTTGGCTACCGGCCAATCATGCCGCGTTAGCCAACCGCGTGGAAAAGTAAGCATAAGGGTCAATGTCTGCTGAAAAAATCTGCCTCTCAAACTTCACTCTCATAGCGGGCGGGTTGTAGGAATTGCTATAGGAACTGATGAGATCCCAGGATATATGCAATGGATGCTAGCAAAATCCCCACATACACCAAAGTGTTCAGAGAAGATTGATAACATCCAATAGACTATATATTTAATATTGGACCAAAAGTTCCTTTATTTATTTTGAATAAAGATAAAGGACGACAAACAAAATATAGAAGGATTTCAATGCATCCGATCTTTGTAAAGAGCTTAATTTAAAAAAAAAATCATAGAGAAAAGAGCAACGGAAGTGCCAGCAGTATTTGAATGTATAAGATCTTTTAAACAGACTTCAAAACTAACAAGTTTTTATTGAACTAAATATATGCATTATAGTCTTATTCATGCGACATTGGGTTGATATGATTTTGCTTTATTTTCTTTAATAACACAACAAGCATAATATTGGAAACATATTAGTGTCCCAAAGGAAATAACGTCAGTTGTTTTCCATTAGCGAGGATCAATATTATTACAGCAAAACACACGCACATATATGTAACCTTTTATTCTGTAATGGATGCTATACTCAACGTGTACAGTACAACAAAGGAACCGGTGACCTAAAGAGCACTTATAGTTATGTTGTACAGCAAGAGTAAACTACCGTATTGGAACATCATTTCTCGACGCCACTTGAGTAGACACATTTAATTCCATCTATTGGGTAATTTACAATCGTTTTAGCATTATTTTTCATCGTCACTTGAATCGGTAAACTTAATTATATCTTTTGGTTAGATTACACTCGTTTTATCATTATATCTCAACGTCACTTGAGTGGGCGATCGCAATTCCATTTTGGGTTAGATTACACTCGTGCTTTCATTATTTCTCAATGTCACTTGAGTGGACAATCTCAATTCCATATTTAAACATTATTTATAGACGTCATTTGAATCGACAAATTTACTTCCACCTTTTGGTTAAATTGCACTTATTTTATCATTATTTTTCGACGTCACTTGAATCGGTTATTGTAACTTCATTTTTCGGTTAATTACACTGGTTTTAACATTTTTCTCGACGTCAACGGAGTAGACAATTTGAATTCCATTTTTGGGTAAATTACACTCGTTTTATCATTATTTCTCAAGTCACTTGAAAGGAGAAAATTAAGTTCATCTTTAGGTCAAATTACACTCATCTTTTCCTCATTTCTCAAAGTCACTTGAATTGACAAATTTAATTCAATTCTTTGTTTATTTTACATTCAATTTATCATTATTTCTCGACGTCACTTGAGTCAACAATTTCAATTCCATCTTTTGGTTACATTACACTCCTTTTTAGCATTATTTCACGATGTCACTTGAGTGACGATGTACCGTTCAACGTTACATTTTTAAATTTAAAAAAAATACAAAAATTGTTTTTTTGCTGCAAGTATTACTTTCTCGATGCATTACAAAACGAGGCCAATCGCCTCGCCAATGCACAACGTATTACGTGCACATTTTGAATGCCATTATATGCCCACGCAGCACGTAAAGAAATAAGCCTCCTATTATTGCAAAATACAAGGAAGCATTACACAGACAACAATGTTAAAAAAAACACAACACGTGGTCATATTAGGTTTATAGCCCTCCAGGAAAGCTGCAGCTAATGGCAAAAATGATCCTTTTAATTAAGTTCCTTCTGCGCCTTCTTTTCAAAGACACAACATGGCATACCATTCAAATGTATTTCCAGCCAATACCACACAGAGCCAAACAATACGCAATCAAAAGGGTTAATTTTCTTGACGGTGTTGAGACTCGGCTTTATCCTAGAAAAAATGGAAAACATGGAATGATAGGCCACGATGTGAACTATCTTCAAAAAAAAATATCCAATCGGCTGAGCCAATTTTTAGATACAGCACAACAAACGGTGAAGCACAATGACCTTGACCTTTGAGAAAGTACAAATAAGAATGATGTAAAATGTTTCGTAGTAGTTAAAGTATCCGCAATGTAAAAATTATGAATTTGGGTTCAGAGTATTTTGATCACTTTTTAGATAGCCATCATTATCAACACGGTGCATGGCTTCAAATATTTAGGAGCCACTGTATCAGACAATGGGTCCCGACATGAAGTCCTCTCCAGGATTGCATAAACAACTGCTGCCCTGACAAGGTTTGAGCCCTTTTGGAAAGACAGGACCATCAGTCTACATCCCAAATAAAGCTGCTGCTCTCCCTTGTCATCTCCATCTTCCTATACGCTTGCGAAACATGGACCCTCACAGTAGTACTACAACGAAGAATACAAAGCATAGAGATGAAGTGCTACAAAAGACTTCTGGGCATTTCCTATACCCAGCACATTACCAACGACGAAGTCCGACAGATCATCACACAAGCCATTGGACAACACGATGACATTCTCACAGTGGTGAACAAAACGGAAACTCCCATGGTATGGCCACGTCGCCAGAGCATCAGGCCTTGCAAAGACCATCATGCAAGGCGCGGTGCCAGGCACCAGAAGAAGAGGGAGACATAAAAAGAGGGGGGGGGGGAGGGAGGAGGACAACATTCGAGAATGGACTGGCTTGACACTGAGCGAAACAATGATGGTTGCTAAAAACAGAGAAAGATGGATTACGCTGGTTAAACGATCATCTGTGGTGCCCCAACGACTTTCGAGTTACGGGATAGAATATGATAGGATTCCTACCCCTCCTCCTTGGAATGGTCCTCCCCGTTTACCATATTGCCAATATTAATTCTTCATTATATAGCATTTTAATTCTTGAGATAATGCAAAATGTGTGTTTCAAACAAACAAAAAAGAGCGACGGCCAACCGACTGACCAACTGACCAAAAACAAACTACTACGGAAGGATGGCTCATGATCAATTGAAGTATCTGTACACCAAAACTCAGCAAAATCGGTTCATCCGTTTTTGAGGTATTGAGTAAAACATGTTTAGCTACAAAATGACTCCAATGACCTTGACCTTTACCTTTGCGGTAGACAAAATATGATGGCATAGTAGGCAGGCCACTAAAGAAGGTAATGTTCCTATGAAATTTGGTCAATATCCGTTCATTGGTTCTTGAGATTTGACTTCCAATGGACAGACAAACAGACCGACATTTGACTCGTTCTGATTCCCCGATTATTTCAAAGTATTTCCAGATATGTCTGGAATCCCCCCCACCCCCACCCCCCCAAAGAAAAAAAAAGAAGGAGGAGGAAGAAGCAAAAAAAAGAAAGAGAAAGTAAAATCCAAGTAAAAACATAGGTGGGAGGAGGAGAAAGAAGATAAAGGGGAAGAAGAGGGGGGGAAGAAGAGGAGGGGGAAGGAGAGGAGGGGGAAGAAGAGGAGGAGAAAGAGGAGAAGGGGGAAGAAGAGAAGAAGAGGAGGGGACGAAGAGGAGGGAGAAGAAGAGGAGGGGAAGAAGAGGAGGGGGAAGAAGAGGAGTGGGAAGAAGAGAAGAGGAGGGGAAGAAGAGAAGAAGAGGAGGGGGAAGAAGAGGAGGGGAAGAAGAGAAGAAGATGAGGGGGAAGAAGAGGAGGAGAAGAAGAGAAGAAGATGAGGGGGAAGAAGATGAGGAGAAGAAGAGAAGAAGATGAGGGGGAAGAAGATGAGGGGGAAGAAGAGGAGGAGAAGAAGAGAAGAAGATGAGGGGGAAGAAGATGAGGGGGAAGAAGATGAGGGGGAAGAAGATGAGGGGGAAGAAGAGGAGGGGGAAGAAGAGGAGGAGAACGAGAAGAACAAGAAGAAAACAGTAAAAAGCGATGACAATACTCACTTATGAAGTAACAACTTACACAACGGTACGTCTTCCATTGTACTTCTAAGGATCTGGGCTGGCGTGCATGAACGAACTTAAAAGCCGACTTAGACTTAACGCTTCACTAAAACATGCTACTTAAGTCTAAGTCGGCTTTTAAGTTCGTTCGTGCACGCCAGCTCAGGTTAAAAGTTTATCATAGTACTGCAAAGCATATTTGGGGGTCAATTAACCACCCACTCCTCAACTCCCATCCGGTTTTTTTTTGTATTTTCCAACATTTCTCCATTCCTCTGTTATTAACAGCTAAAATCGAAATGCAAAAGTTAATGTCGACGTCGAGTCAAATTACGCGCCACCCATTAACGTCTCAAACTGCAAAAACATTGGTTCAATGCCTTAAGTTATAGTAAGTGTATATGGTCACAAGGAAGATTTCGGTTGTAGGCCAAAACAAATAATCATACTATACAATACTTAGTTTTTGTGTAAGTCACAATCTGCTGATTTAACGCAAATTCATTGTTTTTACTGTTTCAAAATTAATATTGCTGCGAGTATAATGTTTACCTGCGTCAGTCATCAGTTGTGCCTATTATGTTTTGCGCGTTCCGAGCATCATCTTCGTGGATTAAGGGCCCTACATCATCATCATCGTCGTCGTCGTCGTCATCATCATCACCATCATCGTCATCACCGTCGTATCATCATCATCATCATCATCATCATCATCATCATCATCATCATCATCATCATCATCATCCCCTGTCTGATTTAATACACCTTTAGATTCCTTGTTGTGTTTTGGCTTTTGGGGTATCCCCCTCGCAAACCCCACTTCCCCTCGCCACCTGCATTATTAAGCAATTTTGAAACATCAACCTAACAGAACATAGCTGCTACAAGCGCACGTTAATTCTCCTAGTATACCTAAGCACTCCATTACTCAATCCTTGACTAACATTGAAAAGGCATCGAATGATTATCAAATTCCCACGCACAGACTCTCAATCATTATGTTGTCTCCAAATGAACCTTGCAGTCGCGAATGATGTTCACAAATTCACGCCACTATTTGCACGCACACACCCACCCACAGTGCATTAGTTAGCGCATGGATTCAAGGAGCAGTTCCTACATATCAATAGTCAAAGACAATAAGTTATTTGAGTTCCAAACGATGGTTACGTCTTTAAATCTAGCCTTAGGCTTCTCGTTGTCTCGGTCTATGCATCGGCGTGCACGTCATTACTACACACTATCGCTGCAACGATTTGTAAGCAGCAGCTGTTTTTTTTCCGAGTTTCAGTAGAGTAAACGTTACAAAAATTGGAACCATTCTCTCCATTTTTCAAATTATTACAGATTGTTTAGAGCGAAACACTTTCCACAATTTTTCAGCCCTTAACTACAAAGATTGCTGCACTGATACTTTTTTTTTTAAATAGAGTAACAGCAGCTGTTTTCCTTGAGTGTCGGTACAGTAGGCCCTAAATGCTGCCAAACCTGAAACCCAATCTCAAACAAATTTCCAAATCAGAGATTTCTTTGGAAAAGCTGTGTTGCAAACGTGTTCAACTTTACATTTTTACTACAAAACCACTGCTGTAAAGATGTGTAAGCAACAGCTGCGTATAGTTTCAGTTCAGCAAAATATTACTAATCCAACGGCCCACCCTTTCCATTTCCCTAAATTACAGGCTGCCTAGAACTTATTATTTTGTAACATCCAGGTAGTCGGAATAGTCCTATTTCCTTTTCCCACCCTTTCAACAACAAAAATAATACTTTTAATATAACGATACTTTGATTCCAGTCTCTCCAATCACCTCTGAATGGTGATAGACCGATACAAACGATTTCGTCCAAATACGTGCAACCTGTTCGAGTTAGTTTTACAAGAAGAGTTCGATGCCGTGAACATATACTCTATTCTTGTCGTTCCCTTTTCAACTGATTGGCACTTGTTGTGTAATATCTTCGTCTTATTACCGAAGTCTTGGCAGCTACAGCAAAATTAGAGAATGCATGCCACAGTCTGACGCCTTTCTTACCCCCCCCCCCTCCTCCACCCTCCCCATTGTTTTGCCAGTTTTTCAGGACTAGGAACAACAAAACGTTGTTGCTGTTGTTGTTTGGATTTTTTAGTTGAAAGATCAAAATCGCGCAACTACAATTTTCTAGATCAAATGTGTCTATTCATCATTGAATGAACAGAGTACGATTAAGCCACTCAAAATCAATGTTTCTATTAAACAATTCTTATAACTGAAAACGAAAGTCTTATTCTAGGAACCGGGCAGCAACGACAACGCGGTGTATTTCAGGAGTCCAACATGAATTAAAGTAACTAAAAAAAACTACCTTACTCCGGTTAAAGGGCCCCACTTTGGCCACCCGACCACAATGATCGATCCTTTTGACATTCATAATGAGTGTTGCCCCAGTGACAAAAAATAAAGGTACAACAAAAAAAACATTTTTCAAAGCATAATGTGTTGTTTTTGTAAATCAATAAATTATGTAGTTTTTGTGCCTATTAATACCAACCACCGCTATCCAGCGTTCTTGCGCTAAAGATAGCATTCTGCCAAAGCCGGTAAGAGGCAGAACCCGTAATAAAATTTCTCCGTAAGGGTTTTCGTTTTAGTTTGATGCAAAAGACCCTACCCTACCCCGGACACCAAAGACGCACTCTTCAAGCCACGTAGTTCAATCAGAAATAGGATCAAAGGTCACACGGCTATGGTCTTGATGTACCGATAAAACAGGGGAAATCACTCCCTGTCAGAACAAAAATGGAAAAATAAAACTTTCGCAGTTGGTTGGAGCCACACAATCCTGCTTTATCATTGTTTATTGTGTTAACAATGCGAATTTTAGGGTAAACCTGTTTTCGCCAAAAGTAAACAAAGCATTCGATTTGGGTCCCTTTAAACATAACACACTGAAACTTTGCCCAGCACGCTTCGGTGGTTTTATTTCAATGTCTACATTTGTACCTCACAAACAATTTAAACGCCGCTTTACTAACAAGAGCAGCGAAACCTTGATTGGGATAAAAGATAGGTTCGCGGCAGGTTGATACAAATATGAAAGTTTCCGGTAAAAAGACAGATTTTCTTGTACCCTTTAAGCTAGTTACTCTAATTCATGTTGGACTCCTGAAATACACAGCGCTGCCCGGTTCCTAGAAGGCAAACTTCTGTTCAGGAAGCAATACCAATCCATTCCAACTTCGACTAATAATGACATAAAATGGAACACAGTTATAACTGAGGTGGTCTGGTAGGACAGTTGATAGGGTACTGTTTTCATATTCCGAAGCTCGCGGGTTAGAACATACAATTCTTCCGACTGCTGACTTAGACACGAGGCATTTGAGAAAACCGAGGTTTTTCTCCAGGTACTCCGGTTTCCTCTCTTCAAAAATGGTATTGCGTGCATGCTTTTTCTCTAACATTCAAAAATAAAATTCGATTTCGATTTCCGTCTTCTAAAAGCGACCTACCACATGTTTGAGCGATGAATATATGTGTTTGTTGTGTATGTAGGAGTGTCTGTAACATTGATCGTGTGTTAATTACAAATCGCCACGCTTTGGGTCTGATTTAGGAAGAAGGCCTGTATAGCATTTATTATTATTATTATTATTATTATTATTATTATTATTATTATTATTATTATTATTATTATTATTATTATTATTAACTACTTGCGTTTCTTCATTCTCTTTCTTTTCTTTCTTCGTTTCCTTCTTCTTCTTATTTATGCTTCCCTGCGCTGCCACTGCTAGCTGGTTTTTTTTTTTTAAACGACCACTGAATATGCACACAGACACCCTCAAGGAAGCAGATGCACACACGTACACGCACCCACAAACACACGCGCACGCACACACAATGGAATTCTCCGCCACCCCCGAACCCCACCCTCACCCAGCCCATCTCTTTCCTGTTATCACGACATTCTAACACCACCACCACCACCACCAACACCACCCATTCTTCCCAGTCTCGCGCCTCTCAACTCACCTTGATGTGGTTGCCATTTTTGCTTACCCACCCGCACACTTTAAGAACTGAACCATTCTTCCGCCTTTGCCACTATTGTATATCTCCATCTGCACTTATAAAGCCAATCTATATATACCGCCGTCGTCGTCAACACTAAAACAGCACCAAACACCATTACCAATTATATCATACTGCTCATTTTCTTCCATCGCCACCAAAACCAACACTGTCAAATCCAACTTCCTTCACACAAAAAAAAGCATGGATTTAGTATCATCGTCATCGCTATGACCACCACCACAACCCTACCACTTTCCTGCCCAGAACCAGTCATACCAGCTCCATATGTCGAGTCGTCATGCTCAGCCAGGGCACAAGCTCATCCAATTGGTAATGGGCGCTAATAAGTCTTAACTAGCGTCGCTAATTGGCGCCTGTCGGCAGATGTATAGCCGCCATCTTCATTTTACCAGCCGCCGGACTGGCAAAAATTGCAGAATTAAGGAAACCGAATGCGCACACGGTATATCACAGCCTACGGCCTGAAAACAGTTTCAAGCGTAGAAAGAACTTTCGTCCTACGCCCTCTGAAACCGTTTAAAGCCTACGCCCTGAAAACATTTACTAGCGTAAGAAGACGTCTACCGACTTACCCCTTGAAAACGGCATCAAGCTGTCCTTCCGTGCTACGCTCTCTGGAAAAGTTTAGTTTACGCCCCGAAAACAGTTTCTAGCGTTAGAAAGATCTTCCGTCCTATACGTCCTCTGAAACAATTTATAGCGTAAAACGATGTCTTCCGTCCTACGCCCTGAATACAGTTTTAAGCGTAAAAGGAGCGAAGAACTGATAGATTTGTGACACTGTGCGTTACTGAGTGCGATGTACAAAATCAAATTAAGATGTTTTTGGTCCCGCAGCAAATCTAAGCGATCGTAGGAGCACGGAGGAAAAAACAACCAAGGCATAATTCAGTGCCTATAGTGTCAAATGCAAAATAATGATGAACGGGATGGAATTAGAACTATTGAGTCTTGAATGGTTTTGAAGAGCCTTAATTGCATTACTGAGCAAGGTCAGGAATGAGAACAATTTGGGTGGAGAGTTCTAGCACAGTTTCATACTGTTCCTGGGAACTGAAATCATCATCATCATCATCATCATCATCATCATCATCATCATCATCATCATCATCATCATCATCATCATCATCATCATCATCATCATCATCATCATCTGTTGACGAATATATAGTTCTAGATAGATAGGTAAGGTAAGGTTAGGTCAGGTTAGATAAGGTAAAGCTAGGTTAGATAAGAGAAGATAAGATATAAGATAAGATATAAGATAAGATGAGATAAGAGAAGATAAGATATAAGATAAGATATAAGATAAGATGAGATAAGAGAAGATAAGATATAAGATAAGATGAGAAGATAAGATGAGAAGATAAGATAGATAGATAGATAGATAGATAGATAGATAGATAGATAGATAGATAGATAGATAGGTAGGTAGGTAGGTAGGTAGGTAGGTAGGTAGGTAGGTAGGTAGGTAGGTAGGTAGGTAGGTAGGTAGGTAGGTAGGTAGGTAGGTAGGTAGGTAGGTAGGTAGGTAGGTAGGTAGGTAGGTAGATAGATAGATAGATAGATAGATAGATAGATAGATAGATAGATAGATAGATAGATAGATAGATAGATAGATAGATAGATAGATAGATAGATAGATAGATAGATAGATAGATAGATAGATAGATAGATAGATAGGATAGATAGATAGATAGATAGATAGATAGATAGATAGATAGATAGATAGATAGATAGATAGATAGATAGATAGATAGATAGATAGATAGATAGATAGATAGATAGATAGATAGATAGATAGATAGATAGATAGATAGATAGATAGATAGATAGATAGATAGATAGATAGATAGATAGATAGATAGATAGATAGATAGATAGATAGATAGATAGATAGAATACGCCAAATTAAAAGTTTTAAAACAAATTGCGACTTCCCCAGAATGTATTAATCCCAGCTGGGGTAGAAGCGAAAAAATACCGCGGACTTGTCAGGCCCAGATTGTCTTGAAAAAATGAACGAGGGGAACAGTCTCCAAAATAATTTTTCGAAACAGTTGTGTTGTCCCACTCTCTGTGAAGGAAAGTAATTCTGTGGAGTTTCTCAAGAGAGCCCAGAAGACACATCTGTTTCCCAAAGGCCCAGCAAAAAGTGTAAATAGTTTTGTACATAGTTGGGTTCGTTCCCATTTCCGTTTCCAACCATCCACATTGTGTATACCTTTTGCGAATGAAGAGGTTTTTCCTGCATGAGGACTTCATTCAGGCGTCTTCTCAAGCTTTAAAAATTCAGTCTCTTGATTTTCACCCAGCCCAGCCGCAACACTGATGAAAACAAAGAAATGGCTATCTCAATCCATGGCAAACGACTCTTGTTATAAATTAGCGTCCCCAGACACATAGGCATATAGGGGACGAGATGTTGACAGTCAGTAATGTAGTGCCTATTCGGCCATAATAACGAAGCATTGAAGATAAATGTATAAACGCTGATAGTTGTAGTTAACCAGTAGATCTTGATAAGCTGCCAACTCGCTGGCGAACAAAAGGCAGACGATCCGCTCGCCGCAGGAGGAGGGGGAGGGAACCATAACCACCCACCCTAAGCTATTGTATTTATTATGCTTTCAAAATAAAACAGACCAGGTCTGTATGTCAAAGACAAAACAGATACAGAGCATGCTAAGTTTAAAAGCTAGTTAAAAAGAAAAACCTCCAGGACCACGTTTAAAAATAAGTTGATAATTAAGGTAAGAAAAAGATCCGAGGACCTAAAATGGTAGTACCTACCATAAAATTACAAACTAACATCCTAACTCGTTATATGTACAGCTGATATACATTAAGAATTTGACCAAAAAGAAAGGTCTAAAAAGGGTAAAATGGATAAAACGAGAGCAAACAAGCTCGCAAAATATATAACAATTTACACAAAACACATAGTAAAAACAACCCTATATGGTCAAAAAGCAGCCATGGAGAGACCAAGCAAGATTCAGGACCAATGCGCTCAAGGTAGGGCAGCGGAATCACAAAGTGTCAATGCATTAAACTCAGCAGAGTTGTACCGCTGTTTGTTCAGGAGGCGGTCAAAGCACCTCTCCAACGCATCCGCAACCTCCTCTCCCTGGGGATGACCGACATAGAGCTCAGAGATCCTAGTAAGTTGCTTAACAATAACGTCGGTAGTGAGGCCGCGCCTAAGCTGAGTACCATGGGAACAAGTCAGTCCAAGCTCCGTAGGGGAAGACTGTGATGCCACATCACTCACACTCCCAGTACCCGAATGGACCGACCCAATATCCACCGGGAACGGACTGAGAACTGACGGCCCGCGAGTTGCCAGGCTTCGCACTGTGTCTACCAGGCCGGCGACGGCCTGGGTAAGGCTTTCAACCATAGCCTGAAGCTTATTTATAGCGATCCAAGGGTCACCGCCGCCTGAAGGGGGCGCGGTAGACCCTTCTACGGAGTTCGAACGCCCGGCAGGCAACACAGTATCAACAGAGGAGGATGGGCCGGGTCGGTCCCCCCCCCGGAACTGAGGACGCAGTCTTCACCACAGAGGAGCCTGGAGCTCCACTATCACCAACCGGCGGAACAACGCGCCACGCCGGTCGCGCCGGGGCTGCCGCGAGCTGAGTCCGGGCCACACACAGAGCCTGAGCACGAGGCATAAATTTTTCCGCCCTGATCCGATTCGCAAGAATGCGCTCGTTCAGGGCCGGGCAGTTTTTATTTGTGGCAGCATGATTACCCAAACAATTTGGGCAAGAACGCTTACCAACCTTGCAATTAACTCCAGAATGGCCTGTTTTTCCACATGAAGAGCAGGTCTGGGCCTGCTTACAGAACTTTTTAGTATGTCCAAACTGCTGGCACCGGAAGCAACGGATCACGGCCGCGACGTACGGCCTAATCGGGAACTCGCGCCTGTTGATCAGAAGGAAGGAAGGGAGGGTCGGCGCCTCGATCACAACCTTAATCGATGTAGATTTCTGTCCGTCTGCTAAAGGCAGGCGAGACACGCGTTTAACGGTACAGGGATGGATGTGACCATCTGAGTCGACCGACCCCTCAACCTTTGCTAGGATCTCCTCTTCAGAGACACCAACAGGGATTTCCCAGACAACACCCTCGACCACCGGACAAGGGATGGCACATCGTACAGACAACCGGCCAATTTCGGAAAGGTCGACAAGCTTGCGTTGCTGAGCGCACGTCTTGCAGCTCACCAAGAACCCCCCACCAGAAGGACGAACCCGGTCCACCGAACCCACCGCGGCCTGTATACTTTCAGCAAATCGCCATTGACGCGACTTCAAAGTCTCAAAATCAACATCATCCGTGAATTTAATGGTCACCGGGTATCGGCATAAGCCAAAGCTTGGCAGCGGAAGGGGGGGTTGGCAAAGCCCGAGGCCTTTTTCTTTGCCTACTACCGACAGTAGTCCAAGCCTGTGGGGAACCTACGGCCGGCCCACCCGCCACAGGCTGCACATCATCCGGCGAAACGTCAGCCTCACCGACAGCACCAGCGGCCGGGGCCGAATCCACAGGGGGGACAATCAAATCATTTTCTTCCTCAGTCAGGCCCTCAGAGGACGATGACGAGGAATCAGTTAAAGTCCCCCTAGCCCTCTTGCGGTTAGGAGTGAGCATACACTCATCCATTGGGGCAGTCGAGCCACCAATACAAGGGTACACAGGCATGTTAGGCTCCAGGGCCTCAGCCTCGGTATCTTCAGAATCAATTTTGGCTCTTACAACAGGGGAGTCCCTTCGAGAAGTCCCCACAGGACAACGGCGCCACGGGGGCAGACCCGAGCCGGGCCCCTCCATGGCAGCAAAGGAGAACTACTAAAAAAATAAAATAAAATAAAATAAAATGTCAGCTTTAAAAAACAACAAAAAAACCCTATGCTAACAAAAAAAGGGATCAAAAAAAGAAAGCCAAGTCCAGGACTTGGTCAATAAAAGTAATAAAAAATATAACTTATTAAAAAGCGAGTGCACCCACTTGGAGTGGCACAGCACTGATGGCTATAGACCAACTACCAATGGGCTGCACCGCACAAAGGGAGTCAAGCAAAATTATTCACCTAGAGGGATGCCAAACGTGAAGCTCAGAAGGGAATGATGGGCAGTCCGCAGGCAGCCCGCAGAATACAGCTGGCCGGGGCAGGTGGCGTCCCAATATAATAAAGTTCAGATAGAAGTTGTCACAGACCAGCGACGAACAAACTGGCCATCTCACAGTCGCACTGGTATCCCAAACTTCGCTGGGTGCACCACAACAGTTCAAGTCAAGTCACTATCCAACAAGTCCAGCAAATCCAACTGGGGCGCAGTATCCATACATAGACTGACCAGGCATAGCCACAATGTTAACAATCCCGGGAAAGAAGTCTCCTCAGAAAAACTGTAGGGAGAAAGTCCAAGTCAAATGGACACGTCCTCACTCCACAAGCATCACCTCTCGAATGCAAACGACTCGTTGTTGTTTGTAGATTATAGTCACACGACACTTTCGCATATAGGTGACTACTGGACCGAATTATACTGACACCAGCGGGCCAGTTGTTGGTAAAGGGGAAAATAATATGATCACACGTTGACCAATCCGGGATTCGAACCAGCGACCTTTCGGTTACTAGCAAGACGCTCTTACCAACTGAGCTACCCGGCCCCTCTGCAAACGACTCCCGTTCTCTCTCTCTATTTGAATCAGCCAGACCTGGCTGAGTCCATTATAACCTGTGTTCTCATTGGTTGGTAATCGACTCGCCTACCGTGGCTACGGTGATATCATTGCCTGCCGAGTCAACACACACAGTGCTGACGTCACTACACTGTTTGCGTCAAGCTCGCAGTGTGTGTACCTCAGTTATACCATTGCAGCTACGCCTGATTACTTCCCTCGTCTGCTGCAGCCTAACATTAACATTCTAAGATTACAATGACTAAACAAGGCTACAACGTAAAGTAAGCAGGGTAAAACTAGTCCGTCTGTCACATAGAGAAGGGGAGATAATCTGTCCTATCATTCCCTCATTCCACTGAGGAAGGCTTCTTAAAAAGATTGTATCCAAGATGATATGAATAAACTCCAGTCCCCTTCTTTTAGGCGAAACACCTTCATCATTAGTGTTCTACACAAAACCTTTTGTCTACTTTGTACATATCATTCATTCGTCATTTCAAATAACCTGGGGGCTGCTCTCTAATTTTTCTCTGCAAGCGCATTGAACATGTTCTCATGGAAAAATGGGCGCTCTACAAGACGACGTCCTCCTCCCCCCTCCTCCCCCTTCTCTCCTCTTCTTCTTCCTCCTCCTCCTCCTCATCATCATCATCATCACTGTGTAACCCTTTTCGCTATAATAATAATTAACAATGGGAAGAAAGGAAGAGACAAAAGACTAGGACATGCAAGAGGACGGCTGGAGGACGGACGATGCCAGCAGTGGCCAGAAGGTAAGGGAGTGGATAGTGTTAGAAAATTAATGTGTAGGCGGTCTGGGTGTTTTGGAGCGTTAATCGACAGCTCTGTCTAAACACCTATAGCTGCTGGTCCACAACACCAAGGATGAGAGCCTGTAATTCTTTCATTGCCAGCACTCCTCTCCGTCATGAATTCATCCCACTACAAAACTGACAAGAATTCAGTTACGGTTTTCTCCGGGTACTCCGGTTTCCTCCCTACCTTCAATAATAACACTGGTTGCAGTCAATGTGAAAATTTAAAAAAAATTGTATTCCGACTGCTATAAAAACGATTTCTTCAGATCGCCGCGCTTTAAATTCAGTTTTTTTTTTAAAGCGTGATTGCATCTTGTTATTATTATTATTATTATTATTATTATTATTATTATTATTATTATTATTATTATTTTAGTTAAGGTTTATTCACACTTATTATATGATTTTAGACATTCAATTACTTAGACATTATTTAGAGATTTAGAAATGAATTGTTCTGATATAGCGCGTTTACCAGCTCAAAGATCAGCTCAAAAGCGCTGGGCGAAATCAGGATCTCGAGCGGCCAAGGAAACACACTTGCAGACTCGAGCGCGCTTTCAAACTCATGGACAACTCGTTTAAGCCAGATGCCTGGATGTCAATCAAAGAACGTATAGCGACGCAGCGTAACTTCTTCACCTTCTTTGATGCTAGCAATGTACGTAACTAATAGAATCCAACCACCCACATCGAACTACCTACTAACTTGTTTGCTTGTCATCGGCACTTGTATGCGACGACATTGGGTGGGTGCAAGAAAAAACATCGTATAAAGGGGTAATTACAGAAAAACGACTCCGGTAGGAGGGGGGGGGGGGCGGGGGGGGGGGGAATCCAGTTAACTTCAAAATGGGAACTAGACTCTCCCGTATTAAACCACCGTGCCATTCTGCTACTGGGAAGAAGGAATACACGACGCTACAGCAGGCTCACGAACGAGTAATGAGACTGTGCGCAGACGGAGCGTCTTAAAACATGGGAGAAAAGAATCCTTCCATCAGCCTATGCCTGTTTCGGGTCTCGGCTGCTCAGAGTGTGTCTCAATTAGCGCCTAAGGAAGCCATCTTTCCGCATCTTCTTCCGCTTCAGTCACTCCGCGGCCCAAAACAGATATCGCTCCTAGTAATTAGCGATATTTATATGACAGGCAGCCGGGCTGCAGGGTGTGTAAAATGAGGTGTGAGTTGGGGGTGAAGGTTGGGGGGGGGAAGGATACCTTTCTTCAATTCGTAAGAGGTGGATAATATGGGGATTCTAGGAATGGGAGGAAATAGTTGTGGGGGAGGGAGAGGGAGAGAAGCTACCCAACAAACAAACAAAAAGAAACAGGTAAATACTTCCTACTGGCAGACACCGATAGGTCTAAATGACTAACATGATTTATACATAGATTAATATGTTGATATCTTTACATAACTTATTAGTCATCAAGGGACCGTCAAATTAACACACACACAAAGTATTATGTTTACTTGGATTTACTGCCAATTTGGAAAGACAGGACCATCAGTCCATATTCCAAGGCAAGACTGCTGCGCTCCCTTGTCATCTCCATCTTCCTATATGCTTGCGAGACATGGACCCTCACAGCAGATCTACAACGAAGAATACAAAGCATGGAGATGAGGTGCTACAGAAGACTTCTGGGCATTGCCTATATATATATATATATATATATATATATACCCAACACATCACCAACGACGAAGTCCGACAGACCATCACACAAGCCATTGGACAACACGATGACCTGCTCTCAGTGGTGAAAAAACGGAAACTCCGATGGTTAGGCCACGTCACCAGATCATCAGGTCTTGCAAAGACCATCCTGCAAGACACAGTGCAAGGAGGTAGAAGAAGAGGGAGACCGAAAACGAGGTGGGAGGACGACATTCGAGAATGGACTGGTTTGACACTGAGCGAAACAATCAGGGTTGCTGAGGACAGGGAAAGATGGAGTATGCTGGTTAAACGATCATCTGTGGTGCCCCTACTACCTCCGAGTTACGGGATAGGATAGGATAGAATAGGAGGATTTACTGCTCTTATGCTTACTCTCTTTGGTAAAAACTATAGGTCTAAATATGTCCCTTGTTTGGAAACGAACCCAGGCCTAAGCTCTAACCCACCATTACTATAGAAAATATTTCTTCAGGAATGGGGAATGGTTTAACAATCTAGAAAGTAATGCTTCTTTTTTTTTTTTTAAAAAGATGTTGCAATTTTATGTGGTTTAGCTAGTCTAGACGTGTCTTAAGGAGGCAAATACATGGCACGGAGGAACACCCACAATGCAAACTGACGCATAACGTGTGCTTCTTTGTAAGCTTACTCGTACTTGCAACGAAAATGCGACAGCGATGTTGACAGCAAACGTGCATGCATGAGGCTGTTCAACGCCATTAGTGGTCTGATGCACGAAACGGATCTTAACAACAGACCAACACAATAACTGGTGTCCCAGTTTACAAAACAAAACCAAATGTAGCAATTTGCTGTTGGCCAAGGTTTAGTCCCATACTTCTTTTTGCCTCTGTGATGCGTCACACAGCGTAGGTTCCCGAGGGACGAGAGCAGCGAAAACATCCGAGCTGGTGCTGACCACTGAACGCTGTATAGTTCAAAAATGCGTCAGCTAAGTATTTAGTGTGCTGCAAACCAGTCAGTACAAGACAAAACAAGACAAGACACAACACGACAAGATAAAACAGGCAAGCGACAGGTTTATATATAATATTTAAGAAAAACAAAGCAATATAAGCAACATGAATCTTGTTTTGTCCATTAATTTAAAGGGACCCAATTCGAAGGCTTTGTTTACTTTTGGCGAAAACGGGTTTTACCATAAAATTCTCATTGTTATTACATTAAACAATGGTAAAGTGGGCTGTCGTTGCTCAAACCAACCGCTAACGTTTGACTTTTTGCTTCTGACAGGGAGTGATGTCCCCCTTGTTTAACGTTAAGGCCCCGCCACACATACCGGTTTGAAGGCCGAGACTTCCCAGCCTGTCACCTGTCATCAGCTTCGTTTGTAACGCCAAGTTGACAATGAACACGGGACGCATTCTGATTGGTTGGAAGTTTACAATCGGGGCCGATTTTGCACAGCAGAATAGAACAGGCTATAATCGCACGATACCGAGCCGATTGCAAATCGGACCGCAGGCAAGCAGTAGTTCTGACGTCATCACGTAGCAATCGGGATCGGATCGCAAACAAAATCGTTGCACAATCGGCATGTGTGGCGGGACCTTTACACCAATATCATAGCCGTGTGACCTTTGACCATATTTCTGAATGAACCACGTAGCTTGAGGAGTGCGTCTTTGGTGTCTGGGTTAAGGTTAGGTCTATTGTATGAACCTAAAATCAAAAACCTTACGAAGAAGTCTGATTATGGGTTCAGCCTCTTATACCGACTTTGGTAGATGCTTTATTTTAATTTATTTATTTGTTAAGCGCAAGAATACTGGCTAGCGGTTGTTATTAATAGGCATAAAAACTACGGAATTTATTGATTTTAAAAAATTACAATACTTTCGACAGAGTTTTGTTTGTTCCGTAAACATTTAAAAAAAAAATAGGTAACACTCACTGTGAATGTTAAAAGGATCTGGCGAGGTAACGGAGGGGAGGAGTAGGGGGGGCGAGGTCCAACTGGATCCCTTTAAAGATTACTTGGTAACTCGCAGCACTGCAGAATATTCTACATTCATTAGGAGTCAGCAGCTACACCGATACTGTGACAGGCATTTAGAGAAAATGATAACCCCTGCCAGCCATAATGAACGCGTAAATCAAGCTGGCGTGTCAAAAGCTAATTGGGCGTAAGAATGTATACAAGATGAACTTATGTCATTACCACCGAAAACCTATCCCAAACAGCGTCACAGTGGATACGACATTTTCTATTATCGTCGATGCAGATGTGTTTTAAATGGTTCATTTTCAGAGAGGTAAAGAAATTTGTTTTTTAAACGGTTTCCTTCTAGATTTGCCTTGTATCATTTTGATTTCCAGATCCACCTCTACTTCTATCGTTCTCTCAACCCCTCACCCTCTCTCTCTCTCTCTCAACCAGGTAAGAATTAAATGTAGCATAAAGAATATACTGAAGCAGTAATAGGGGGGAAATACATGTTAGCTATTCATTGGCAAGTGCTAATCGATAACTCACAGACATAATTGCAATGTATGCTTCAATCCGCAATCAGATCCGCGCCGGGAATATATTCTGCAGCTTTTGTTCTACGTTGGTTTATTAAAATTAATGACTTTCCGCTTCCGCCTAATGAGTATCGTTTGCATTGCGCATATTACGTGAACTTACAACATATTTATTTCCCTAGATTTTGAAAAAAAAAGAAAAAAAAGAAAAGAAGAAGAAGAAGAAGAAGACACCCGGTACACATTGGTCGAAGGCTGCCAGAAGCATGCTTTAGTAGTCGCCTCAATAGGCGTTAAAGCATGCTCTCATGCTTCAGAGCACTGCTTCCTATACGGTTCAAGCTCTATAGTGACGGAAAAAGCGCAATTTCACTGTAAATATATACAGAATGTTGCACTACCACATTCCGCTCTTTCCATCTCAAAAACCCATTTGCCTTGTTGGATTCTTAAATTGTATGAAATCAAGTGAGGACACTATCCGGCGTCAACAAACGGTTCAAAAACATTCTCAAAGGGTTCGTAAAAGACAATGGACCTAGAAACAAATACAGTTTGACCTAATTCGTTCCCTAGAGGAGACGAAACTTACATTTTCTATTTTCATGAGTTCATTGGTCAATGCTCTTAGGGCTTGAAGCGTATAGGAAGCAGTGCTCTGAAGCATGAGAGCATGCTTTATGGCCTGTTGAGGCGACTACTACAGCATGCTTCTAGTAGCCTTCGACCAAGGTGTATCGGGTGCACAAGAAGAAGAGGAAGAAGAAGAAGAAGAAGAAGAAGAAGAAGAAGAAGAAGAAGAAGAAGAAGAAGAAGAAGAAGAAGAAGAAGAAGAAGAAGAAGAATGATAAGAGGAAGAAAAAAGACAAAATACAGAAAGAAGATTATAAGTAGCAGAAAAAGAACATGAAAACCATAGAATTAAATGGCATATTGTTTACGCATACGCTTGATGTGTAATAACTGTGCATGCGTTGATGGAACTTTTCTGTTTCCATCAACTTGCGCATTGACGACTGGAGAGTAGAATTACACACAATAGAATCTTTAAGACTGAATACAAGCAGTTCTTGTCTTCTCATATTACAGGTTGAATAAGGAATGCCTTACACCTATACCTGCAAAATGAAAATGACATGTATTACGTAAATGCCACGGGTGTTTTGCTGCCATGCGATACTGTACAGTACGATGCGGTTCGATCCTTCACGGTGGTGTTGGTTCGACGGTATTTATAGAAACCGTCCAGGAGCAAGTTACAGAAGAACGAACGAGCTCCACAAAACCAATAAATAAATAAATAAATTGGTTAAAAAAAATTTAAGGCAAGGGAAATGATTTTTGTCACAAGTAGATTTTATGTTTTTCTGCGACTAGCCATTTTTACAAAAGAACGAACTAGAAGGAAAACAACCATTCTGCATTAGCGCAAAATACGGTCTTCAAACAGCCTCTCGATAAAAACGTCGCGCGCATCATCATTATGCACTTTTGTAGGCTGCGTGTACACAGGCAAACATTCACCTGTACGTATACGATGATTGATAAGGGTCTTACCGATATCATTCGACTACATCATGCTGGTGGTAGCGTGTTTGACTTGTACATGCACGTACCATGAGGAGCATACATGCACAGCAGGTCAATGTTTGACTTCAGGCAGTAAAACACCGGAGTGAATCCCTGCTGGAATATGAGACAACGACTGTCACTCCCATGATTTAGCACTTTTGCGCGAGCGTACTCACATACACACGCACACACACACCTACACACACACACACACACACACACATAATAACACGTTTGGCCGGTGTTTTTATAATTGTTTTCGTCGTGAATTAAACTTAAATTAGATGTCTGGCAAGGCTTTGAGCTTTTTATTATAAGTATTATGCTGTTATTACTGCTTTATCATTTAACCTGCAACTGACATAGCTTAATATGATACCCCTTGGGGTCATGAGCAATCTTGTCACTGTAGATTGTTTTAACCTATAAAGGGAACAGTGAAAGCCCCAGTTGAAAACCTGTCTTGCCTTTGTAGGCATGACTAATTCACTGCGGCAACAGTTCCCCCCGTTGGAGTGCCGGGGGTTTCAGTATAAATAGTGTCCCCACTTTCTGGAAATTTAGTGCTTTAAATTCCCACTGTCGCTGTCTTCATCATTTGCTCTTTCCCATTCCTGATCTGTCCTATCACTCTGCTATACTTTCTTCTTCTTCGCTAGATCAATGACCTACCTTTTTTCTTGAAAACTCTTCCTGGACAAGACTCCTTGTTTGTGTATGAGGTCTGTTGGATCAGCTTGGGAGTGTTGGACGCTTTCTGCCGGGTGGTCACTAGGGCTTCCTATGATTGTATTATTTCGCACTATAGGCATTTTATATGTATGTGTTTTGTTGATGATTTATAATGATGGTTGTATTCTATTTTGTTTTTGTAACCGGGGTGTTCGCGTAGTTGAGGTCAACCCTCAGCCGTCCCCCGAGTGGGATGTCTTTATTGTAAAGTGACTGGCCGGTGGAGGGCATTCAATTTTCCCACTAGGGTTGTTTCGGCAGATCTTTTATGCGGATCGGGGGTTGTCCGGTCCTGATTTGGCTCGGAAGAGTCCGCTGGACCTAAAGCAACAATAAATCAATCAATCAATCAAGCTTAATATGATTGTGATTAAACCTGGGTCATGATTTCGACGAAATGTATCATGACAAAGATGAGTATCGCTGGTTTATTCACTGACTAAGCTTATCTATATTAAGTACGCGCGCACGCACACACACGCATTCACACGCACACACATACACACACACAATTTGCTGAAGTCAGGACCGAACCCGCGTCCTCAGGACGCCCACTTCCGGCAAAGTGACGAACTGTGTCACTCAATAAACGCTCCTTCACCCGTGCCCAATAGCAATGATGGTTTGTCAGCAGCTCTATCATACAGAGCAGCCGAGTATGCTGAGATTTACACACGCCCAATGCTGTATGACTGTAATTGGCATATGGTTCAGATATTCTGTACTGCATCCCTGTAAGACAGCCCTGTACTGTAATTGCCATTGTGAGCCTTGCTGTGGCATTTCTGCAAACAGCAGCAGCACGTAAGATGGACACTATCACTTGGATCAGGCAAACAACAATATTATTCCATCCCTGGCTAGTGATTATTTCTCTATTCCGTGCCACTGCCTGCCTTAGTTCTAGCCAGGTCCGAAGGCCCTAAACACATGGGCGTGTGCGCACACACACACGAACGCACACAGGCACACATACACATATACACACTACTCTGTTGTGTTGTGCAGTAAAAGTCATAATGCTCGTGGCAATATAGTCGGGTCATCAAAAGGATAAAGAGTGTTGGCTTACGTTAGATGTTTTTTATGTGTTTTAGACATTAGATGGGTGTTTTATTGTTTGACTTTTAACGATTTGAGTAAACAGGTCACTCCCAGAGAGAGAAAGAGAGAGAGAAAGAGAGAGACAGACAGACAGACAGACAGACCGGTACGGGTACGGGCAAAGAGTTTTCGAGTGTAAGGGTTGGCGACAGACAGACAGACAGACAGACAGACCGGTACGGGTACGGGCAAAGAGTTTTCGAGTGTAAGGGTTGGCGGTGTACATATAGCATCAACGTATAACGCTTACTGGCACCAAACTTAACATACCCAATACCTCACACACTAGAGGCAGATAATATTTATGTGAAGTGTTAAAAAGCCTTTGACGCACTTACATAAATTCAGTTCACCACGCAGCTGTCACTGAAGTCTGGCCATAAGATGACGATAATGAAAAAAAACTAAAACTTAGTGGCTGTCACCAAAGACCTTGATATATAAAGACATGCCATGAGGCCAACTTCCGGGAGTTCGCTACTTTCGATATTAGAGAAGCGCCACTTAGCGAAATAACTGTCGTCACTTGGGAAAATGCCGCGCGCTAAGAAGAAAGTACGACAAGGTGGCACACATTGTGGGGTGGTGCTCATTGAAAAACAAACACACACACACACACCTACACACACACACAAAAAGAACTGCTCAGGTCTTGATGTCTCATGCCAGTAATCTTTGAGTACAGATTTGCGATACTTGACAAGCTGTTTCCATCAGATACAGATAAACTTCGAAACTAGCAAATAAAAGAAAATTTATATAAATGACTGATAAAATTGACTAAGTATATATGAGCTAACAGAAAAACTATTGAGATGGCGGAGAAGATGCAATCTCTCTGTCCACGTTTTACAGGACAGTCTGTGTTTACATTACATTTCAGTTTGTTATAAAATATAGTACCCAAAGAGTTAAAACTCTAGAATTTCTACAGGCTTATTTAAACATTTATAGCAAGTAAAGATAATGAGTTGAATATAGATTAACGTCCCCGGACACATAAGCGTATAGGGGTATACCAGATAAAATAATATGACAGCAGGGGCATGCTGAACTTATCAAAGTAGGAAAGTAGCATGCAAACTTACTTCTTTTGTTTATCAGCATGAGATCAGCTTGACTGTTTTAAAGTAGTATATATTTTAATATAACAAACTACTTTTATTTATTTTTTTATTTATTTATTTTAAATTACGCAAAACAAAGAAAAGTTTAAAATAAAAGAGCTTTTGCATCGACTGTAGACCTTGCCGACACAGTTGTTTAGTGAACGCGTATTACCTCCCTTGACATAGAAACAGGACTACCGCTAGGATCGCTGTTTTACATGTAAACTCTGTTGAAGTGGGCCTCATGGCATGTCTTTATATATCAAGGTCTTTGCTGTCACTGACCGACGAACCCGACTCTCATATAGGAGCTACAGAAAATCAGACAGACACACATATACACACAGACAAACACATCATATGTCTATATAAATGTATTATCCACATAGATCCGCGTACCATTTTCTACGCAATCGTCAGTGAGCTAAGTAAGAAGAGCAATTCATACTCGAGCGAAAATTAAACAGCAATGAGCGAAATCAATTATCCAACAGCTCAGACAGCACACATACACTCAGCATACTCTGTATCCTTGTTTTGGACGTAAAATCAGGGTGACCTCTACTACTACTACTACTACTACTACTACTCGTTTGGTTAGTGACGATACGTGGAAAAGAGGGTGCTGGGGTGGAAGTGGGGGTGGGGGTGGAGTAGGGAGAGAAACAAGAAGAATTATTCTCCATCATAAAACTCTTATCGGGAGTTTTACGGTGGCTTGAATATCACTTACTTCTCCCCTCCCGCGCAGACACTCTCACCTATAGTGCCATCTTATTATCTTTCGAGAACCACAGTAAAAAAAAAAAAAAGCTTCAAGCACACACTCACACAAACACACACACGCACACACACACCGACTCCGATGCACGCACACACACACACCCACACACACCCTTTTTATAAAGAGTGGCGGTGGCCAAAGTACAAGAGATACAGTGCTGGAACGTGTCACGTGGGGTTTATGGGCTCTGCACAATGGAATTATGGACCCTCACGTTTATTCGGTGGGAACTGCTAGTAAGTCACCCTATGAATTACTTTAATAAATTTATTTGTTTAGCT
This sequence comes from Oncomelania hupensis, assembly GCA_036898135.1. NCBI lineage: Eukaryota > Metazoa > Mollusca > Gastropoda > Littorinimorpha > Pomatiopsidae > Oncomelania > Oncomelania hupensis. The sequence continues at coordinate 138,014,195 of CM072511.1, read as the reverse complement.
CGTCCTGTGTTAAGGTTGGGGTACAGAAATAGATAGAAAAATGGTAAAAGAATACTGTCACACTAGCTTTCACACGGCTATGAATCATATGTAGTCCAGCCTTTTGATAACAGTTAAAATCACACATTTATTTCTTCTACTCTATACAAGATTCTCTAAGTACTAATCTAACTTAAAAAGTCTCTTTCGATGCTAATAGTTCGATCGCTGATAGTCTATGCAGCTGTTATTTCTTCCTCGGGCACTAGCTCTTATATCTCATGTAGATTTGGACTACTGTGGTCCTTTTTACAGTTTCTGAAGAGTTGGACTACTGTGGTCCTGCTATGATCAGTTTAAGTGCACCTTCGTGTTATGCACTTAACTCATGAGTGGGGGTTCGAAGTCCTTCTGTGAGGTAGCTTCTGGTCCGCCTGTGTCGTTGTGTAGTTGGGTTCCCTTGCCACGCTGTGGGGTCTGACAGGGAGTTTTCCGGGTTGCTCTTTCCGTCTTGTGCGGTAGAGGATACTCCGCCAACTAGCCGTTTCTGTGGAGTGGGGTGCACAGGATAGCTCGGGATAGCTCGGGATAGCTCTGGATAGCTCGCCTGCTCGTCTGTAATATAAGAGACGAAAGTCTGCACAACCCTGAATAATCGGTTTGTGCAGAGCGTCTCACTGAAAGCCAAGTAGCCCTCAGTGATAGCTCCACATCTCTATACATAAGCGACGAACATTCTGCTACTTCCGGGTTCCACTGGAATTTCACTCTAAATTCCTATACATACATAAATATCAATCGTGGCTAACTATACACATACAGAATTAATAATAATATAAACATTCAGTGGTACAGCCACTGGTCTGCAAACATACATATAAGTTAAACAACAGTGGTTCCGTACGGGATACAACATGGCGGCGCAACCGGTCGTGTTTCGGCTCGTGGTCGGCTCTTCCACGTGGTACGGCAAATTCGGATTAATAATTCACATTTATGCATAGCAAATTCCACAAACATAATTTCAACAATAATACAAATATATCACGATGAAACAGAAGGGTGTTCATTTACCTGTTTGACAAGTTCAGGCCCGTGATGACTTGAGAGAATTCTAAGATTCCTAGTCCTGCTTCCTGGTCTATGAGTGAAGAGATTCTCTGCTAGCTAAGTAGTAGATGTTACTTCTTCCTCGTCCCACACACGACTGACCAAAGCTGTGTTAGGCTCTGACACAGTCAAAACTGCTCTACCCACTTAGCCTGCTTCTGATTGGTTAAAACGGTCCGATTCAAAGCTCTCATTGGGTAAAATGTTTACGACTCTCGCACACAGTGCTGAGTCACTAAGCTGTGTGGGGGTCTGGCTCGCTGTGTGTACTTTTATTGCTACTGTGTAATTTACTGACTCTCTACTGTTACAAAGACTACACAAGGCTAAATAGTCAACAAGCAGAGTTAAAACTAGTCCTAACGCGACAGGCTCCCTCAACTGAAAAAAGGCGATGACTACTGGATTCGACCTTTTTCTACTACAGGGCCTAGTTTAACACTGCACTATCCTAGGGTCCTATTTACAAACTAAGTAAGTTGCTCTACCTGAGCTGCAATGCTGTGCCAGGTAGCTATGGACACTAGTGACAGGGTATTACTGGGCGGGGACGAATTCTGGTGCTGTGGCCCTTAGTTGTGTTGGGTGGGCGACAGCTGCTGTGTCCTCCACGAGATGGCGACTGAGGTAGTCGGCTCCGTGGTTCTCTTTGCCGGGGATGTACTCGATCTGGAATGAGTACGCCTGAAGGGTGAGTGCCCATCTCATCAGGCGAGAGTTCAAAGACTTGGAGGCTGCCAGGAACGATAGTGGTTGATGGTCCACCTGAACTGTGAAGTGGGTCCCATACAGGTAGAGTTGAAACTTCTGTATGGCCCAGACTAGTCCAAGACATTCTTTCTCCGACGTGGCGTAGTGGGTCTCGGCGGGTCTCAATTTTTTGCTGGCGTAGGCGACAGGGAATAGCGTCTCTGCATTCTTGGGGTCGCGCTGTAGCAGTACTGCTCCGAGGCCTAAGTCGCTTGCGTCGGTGCGAAGAACGAATGGCTGAGTCAAATCGGGTAGGTGGAGTACTGGCGCCGATGTCATTCTGTCCTTGAGTGTTTGGAATGCTGTCTCGCATTCGGCTGTCCATACTACTTTGTCCGGGGCGATTTTCCGGGTTCCATTTGTCAGTGGTACGGCGATGCTGTTGTAGTTGCGGATGAACTTCTTCCGCGATGGCGATGGCCATCCATGTGTGTGTGCCGGGGGTCGTGGGTCGGTCCGTGCATTTCTTGAGGAGATTGATGTGGTGGTATCGGGCTCTCCCGTTCACCTCTACTTGGTAGACTGTCTTGGATTTCTTGGCAGTCACCCGGTACGGTCCTCTCCAAGCGATGTCCAGCTTGTTGGTTCCACTTGGAAGTAAGAGTAGCACTTGATCGCCGACTTGCAGTTCTCTGTCCTTCGCGTGGCGGTTGTAGTACTTCGCCTGACGGGCTCTTGCCTTCTTCAGTGCTTCACCAGCTTTCTTCCACGTTGCTTTGAGGGTTTCCTGCAGGTCTGCGACGTACTTGGTGGCACCTCTTGGTGTGTCGTCTATCTTGGCCTCCGTCCAACTTCTGCGTAGGGCTTCTAGCGGTCCTGCTAGAGGTCTGCCGAATAGCAATGTTGACGGGGTGTAGCCTGTGGCTGCATGGGGCGTTTCTCGGTATGCGAACAGTGCCGCATTCACGTAGGTGTCCCACGCTTCTGGATTGTCGTCGGCGACTTTCCTGAGGATGGTGAGAAGGGTTCCATTCAGTCTTTCTACTTGTCCGTTGCTGGCTGGGTGGTATGGTGGTGTGCGAATGTGATGAACTTGTATCAACTCGAACACGTCTTGCATCAGGCGGCCGGTGAACTGAGATCCGTTGTCCGTTCTAATGCTGTCCGGGAATCCGACTCTGGTAAAGATGGCGATGAGTGCATCTGCAATCTTCTTGGTGTCGATCGCTGGCAACGGGACTGCTTCGCACCACATCGTACATGCGTCGACGAGTGTGAGTAGAAATCTGTTCCGCTTCTTGGTCATGGGCAGTGGTCCCACTATGTCTACTGAGACTTGCTGGAATGGTACGCCGACTACTACCGATGGTCCTAAGGTAACTGGTACGGTGTGATGTCGCGGGGAATATCGTTGACATTGGTGGCAAGATTTCACGTAGCGCTTGACATCCTCCGTGATTCCTGGCCAATAGTAGTGTGCGCTGATTCTCTGCACTGTGGCTCCAATTCCCATGTGTCCGCTGAGTGGCATGCTGTGGCCTAATTCTAGTACTTGGGCTCGAAGGGTGGCGGGTAGTACTAGTTGGGTGTGATCTCCATCTCCTTGACGATGTAGAACTCCCTCTTCCATGTAGAAGTCTCCCTTGTGCGGGGGTGTGTGCGCCTTGGGTAGCTTCTGGAAGCACTTCGCTATCGAGGTGTCTTCTTTCTGTGCTGTTTTGATCTCTTCGAGTCCTGGATTCGGAGCGAACTCGGGCTGGGGTGGTTGGGTTTTAGCTTGGGCCCTGGTTTGCACTGCAGCTATCTCTACAGTTTTAGGGGGCGTGCCTAAGAACACATACCTACAACCTAGCACTAGATCATACAGGGGTTTCTGTAAAACAGCTGCTTGGATTCGTCCTGTGACGTACCTACTCTCTACTTCGATCCATGCTATTGGGCAAGTAGTCGTCGGTTTCGTCAAGTCTGCTCCTTGTAAGTCGACTGTCTTGTCTGTCAAGTCCGCGCGCGATACAAGAGATTCGCTAACTATCGCGTCGTATGATAGACCTGTGTCATACAGACAGTTCGCTTCTTTTCCGTTGACCTTGACCGTGTCTGTCACCGATGGGTGATCTCCGATAGTGTGTGGCTTGTTACCGCTGCTTTGAGTTAGAACTCTGTGCGCTGGCCGGCTTTCGCGCTCTTCCCTACGTTGTGCGGCCAACTTGAAACATTCTGCGGTGGAGTGATTGTTTCTATTGCAGAACGAACAATACCGTCTCTGTTCTGCGGGACCTCTTTTCCCGAATTCCGCGTTGGGTCCTTTATTTTGCCCAGGTCTGGGGTTATTCGGCTTATTCGCGGTGCGCTCTTCCCGGTTAGGGCTTCGTTTCTGTGCCTCTTTCCCGTTAGGCTTTAGGTCTCGCCTGAAGCTCTTGGCTTCTCCGTGTGCGGCCACGTACCTATCTGCGACCTTGACCAGATCTTCTAGTCTTTCTGCGCCCTGCTCTACTGAGAATGTTCTCAGCTCGGGGGTCATGGTTTCCCGTAGCTGTTCCCATACTAACAGTTCTGTCAGTCCATCATACGTTTTAGCCGTGGCTGACTGGCTAATCCACTTATCCAGCGTTGTGGACAACCGATCCGCGAACTGCGCATAGCTCTCTCCTTTCACTCTCCGGTTGGTGCGGAACTTTTGCCGGTAGCATTCTCCTGTCAGTTCGAATCCCGTTAGGAGTGCCTCTTTTACTTTGTGATAGTCAGTCACTCTGTCAGTCGGTAGCTTACTGTAGATGTCATAAGCCTTTCCTCTAAGCCCTTGACTAAGCTTAAAAGACCAATGAGTGGGATCTAGTTTGTACTCTGTTGCTAGACGCTCAAACCTAGTCAGATAGAGATCTAGACCTTCTTCTCTCTCATTGAATATTCCCAGTGGAAATGACATTCCTTGTACAGGGTTGGATGCTACCTCTAGCTGATCTGAGTGGGAAGGGGTTGAGGAAGAACTTGAAACTCCTGATCCCAGTCTTCTTAGCTCTAACTCATGCTGTCTTTCTTTTTCCTTTTCTTCCCTCTCTTTTTCTTTTTCTGCCCGCTCTTTTTCTTTTTCTGCCCGCTCATACTCCCATCTCCTAACTTCTGCATCTCTCTCTGCTGCTAATGCTGCCTTCTTTTGTTCTACTTCTAACTCTGCTTTCTTTTGCTCTGCTTCTAATGCTAGTTTCTTCTGTTCTGCTTCTAATTCTAATTTCTTTTGCTCTGCTTCTAAGGCTAGTTTCTTCGCCTCCCTTTCTGCTGCTCTCTCTGCCTTAGCCTCCTGTTTCTCTACCTCTGCATTGATATACGCAATTAGGTCTCCCCCTGCTAAGTGTAAAGCTTCCCCTAATTCCTTGAAACGCAATCTCAAGGCCACTGGGTCCGACATTGCCAAACGTGTCTATGAACACCCTCTGAATCAAGTGGAATACCAAAACACTAGCAATATTGCAATTCAATAAAAACAATGCAAAGACCATAAAATTCGTAATCAATAATAGAATAAAACAAGAGTCAAATGGCATACAACAGTTATTTAAGCAAAACCTGCAAAAGAACAATGCAACATACAGGCACAAAAATATTTGAAGCAACAAAGTTTTTAACTAAAGAATAGTGCACCCAACTGATCAGTGTTATACCCTTACACTATTCTAAGTTATTCTACTACTGCTGTTATCTAATTTTATTGTACTTAGGTCCGGTTATACCCAATTCCTATTATACACAGATCCTAGCCAGGCTCGCCAATTAAAGTGTCACGTGGGGTTTATGGGCTCTGCACAATGGAATTATGGACCCTCACGTTTATTCGGTGGGAACTGCTAGTAAGTCACCCTATGAATTACTTTAATAAATTTATTTGTTTAGCTCGTCCTGTGTTAAGGTTGGGGTACAGAAATAGATAGAAAAATGGTAAAAGAATACTGTCACACTAGCTTTCACACGGCTATGAATCATATGTAGTCCAGCCTTTTGATAACAGTTAAAATCACACATTTATTTCTTCTACTCTATACAAGATTCTCTAAGTACTAATCTAACTTAAAAAGTCTCTTTCGATGCTAATAGTTCGATCGCTGATAGTCTATGCAGCTGTTATTTCTTCCTCGGGCACTAGCTCTTATATCTCATGTAGATTTGGACTACTGTGGTCCTTTTTACAGTTTCTGAAGAGTTGGACTACTGTGGTCCTGCTATGATCAGTTTAAGTGCACCTTCGTGTTATGCACTTAACTCATGAGTGGGGGTTCGAAGTCCTTCTGTGAGGTAGCTTCTGGTCCGCCTGTGTCGTTGTGTAGTTGGGTTCCCTTGCCACGCTGTGGGGTCTGACAGGGAGTTTTCCGGGTTGCTCTTTCCGTCTTGTGCGGTAGAGGATACTCCGCCAACTAGTCGTTTCTGTGGAGTGGGGTGCACAGGATAGCTCGGGATAGCTCGGGATAGCTCTGGATAGCTCGCCTGCTCGTCTGTAATATAAGAGACGAAAGTCTGCACAACCCTGAATAATCGGTTTGTGCAGAGCGTCTCACTGAAAGCCAAGTAGCCCTCAGTGATAGCTCCACATCTCTATACATAAGCGACGAACATTCTGCTACTTCCGGGTTCCACTGGAATTTCACTCTAAATTCCTATACATACATAAATATCAATCGTGGCTAACTATACACATACAGAATTAATAATAATATAAACATTCAGTGGTACAGCCACTGGTCTGCAAACATACATATAAGTTAAACAACAGTGGTTCCGTACGGGATACAACATGGCGGCGCAACCGGTCGTGTTTCGGCTCGTGGTCGGCTCTTCCACGTGGTACGGCAAATTCGGATTAATAATTCACATTTATGCATAGCAAATTCCACAAACATAATTTCAACAATAATACAAATATATCACGATGAAACAGAAGGGTGTTCATTTACCTGTTTGACAAGTTCAGGCCCGTGATGACTTGAGAGAATTCTAAGATTCCTAGTCCTGCTTCCTGGTCTATGAGTGAAGAGATTCTCTGCTAGCTAAGTAGTAGATGTTACTTCTTCCTCGTCCCACACACGACTGACCAAAGCTGTGTTAGGCTCTGACACAGTCAAAACTGCTCTACCCACTTAGCCTGCTTCTGATTGGTTAAAACGGTCCGATTCAAAGCTCTCATTGGGTAAAATGTTTACGACTCTCGCACACAGTGCTGAGTCACTAAGCTGTGTGGGGGTCTGGCTCGCTGTGTGTACTTTTATTGCTACTGTGTAATTTACTGACTCTCTACTGTTACAAAGACTACACAAGGCTAAATAGTCAACAAGCAGAGTTAAAACTAGTCCTAACGCGACAGAACGGCAAGGGTACTCTAATCTGTAGAGGGGCCTCATTACCCATCGGAAACACACTAAAAAAAAACCAACAAGATGGCAAGCCATTCCAATGTATTTCCAGACACACACACATGACCGAGAAACAAGCTTTATCAAAAGTATTAATTTTTTTTGGCGTTGTTGTGACTGGGCCTTATCCTAACGAAGCAAAGGAAACCACGGAATAAAAGGTCACTATCTGAACTGTCATTAAAAGTGAACTAGGAGCTACGGACCGACCGACTTGACCAACTGACTGACACCTGGATTGTTACTGACGGACGGCCCATAATTTGAAGTACCTGTATACTAAAACTTAACAAAATCGCTCTCAGCCTTACTTTTTTTTGGGGGGGGAGGGGGGAAGGAAAGGAGATATTGATCAAGCTGTGTTTAGTAACAAAATAACTCCAGTGACCTTCATCTGGAGGCACTGTGGTCTAATGGTAGTGCTTCGGCTTGCGGATCGGAAGGTCCCGGGTTCGAGCCCTGACCGGGCCATTGTGTTGTGTCCCTGGGAAAGACACTTTACTCCTGTTTTCCTACTCCTTCGGATGAGAGTATAAACCGAGGTCTAGTCTGTGTCGCATACATTCCATCATAACGGACTTTAAAGATCCTGACGCTCATGTCCTAGACGGGTGAGTGCCGGTGACAAGAAAAACACCCAGCATGCACCTAGGTCCTTCTCCCCCATCCCTGGCTGCCTAGGATTGTGCTCAGTTGTCCGGGCGTCAGACCATGTGCCCAAAGGCTGCGGGTGGGCGTCTCGGGCGGCTTGAGTTAGATCCTGTATCGGCCAGCGCCTTGAGCAGCTCTTGAGCTGGAAAAGCGCTATATAAGAACGATTAAATAAATTAAATAAAATCTGCGTGTTCAAGCCAATACGATAGCAATGGAGGCATTCCTCTAACGTAGGTAATGTTCCTATGAAGTTTGATCAAAATACGGGTATTGGTTCTTAAGAAATGGCGCCCAACGGGCCGATAGACGGACAGACAGACATTTGGCTCTTTCTGATTCCCGACTATTTGAAAGTTACAAAGTAATATTATAGAGTAAGGACACAATACATGAGATCCCATGCATGAAGATGCCCTAAACACATTGACCTCAGGCAACAACACTTGTAATTGTGCCCTATTCAAAGTGCACAGTATCAGCGATGGTTTTGCCCCAGGTTTAAACCCAGAAACCAGACTTCTTGCTGTCTCCTACTTTCTTTTGTTGTCCCCGTCTATGCGTTGCAGTACCAACCGGCACCGGTAGCCTTCTCTAAACCCGCATTGAACTCTCTTGACTCATAAAATATGGAACGAAGGTACAGATGCTCTAATGTGTGATTGAGTTCATTACCCATCGGAATCATTCTAAAAACAGATCAAACTTGTTTGACAGACAGACAGACAGAGATAGAGAGATAGAGATAGAGAGGTACACAGACAGACAGACAGACAGAGAGGCAGAGTGAAAGGCGCACAGTACACATACTTATCAAAAGTACTCTAAAATACGTTAAGGTATACTACATGCTTCTCTCTCCCAGCCACGCGCAACCCCGTTCCACCTATCCCTCTATAGTGCAGAAAGGTAGGTCGGTCTACTTGGACAGTGCAATAATATAAAACTTTAATGGGGAACGGCAGCTTGGAATAGTGTTCTAATGATCTATAATGAAATCGTAATACCCATTGGAAACAAAGCAGTTGTGTATGTGTGTGTGTATGTGTGTGGGTGTGCGTAGTGTGTGTGTGAAAGGACTAAGTACTAGCAGCTTTCAAACGGTTATGAGAAACCAGGGTAGGGGAGGGAAAGAGGGGCGGGGCGGGAGGGTCAGTGATATGAACGAGTATATAGACCGAAGAGTAGACTTACACCTCGATAGCTATAGATACCTTATATATAGTTAACTTATACCCGTTCATAGAAAAACTATAGTAAACTTCTTTTAAAAGTACACTAACTGTAAAATGCACAGGTTCTTTACGGTACGGCATTCGCTAAACCCTTCTCACTGATGGATTGGCTGGAGAGGAACAAGAACTCGAACAGCTGGTACAGAGGCTTGACACCACCTCCAGAGCCTATGGAATGGAAATAAGTGCAGAAAAGACCAAAATGATGACCAACAATACCAATGGCATCAACACGGACATCAAAGTCCAAGGTCAATCCCTCAACACAGTGCACAGCTTCAAATATTTAGGAGCCATTGTATCAGGCAATGGGTCCCGACATAAAGTCCTCTCCAGGATCCCACAAACAACCGCGGCCCTTTGCAAGGTTGAAGCCCATTTGGAAAGACAGGATCATCAGTCAACATTCCAAGGTAAGGCGGCTGCGCTCCTTTGTCATCTCCATCTTCCTATAATCTTGCTAAAAATGGATCCTCACAGCAGATCTACAATGAAGAATTTTCCTATACCCAGCACATCACCAACGACGAAGTCCAACAGACCATCACACAAGCCATTGGAAAACACGATGACCTGCACACATCGGTGAAAAAACGGAAACTCCGATGATATGGCCACGTCATCAGAGTATCAGGCCTTGCAAAGACCATCCTGCAAGGTGCAAGGTGCAAGGAGGCAGAAGAAGAGGGAGATAGAAAAAGAGGTGGAAGGACTACATTCGAGAATGGACTGGCTTGACACTGAGCGAAGCTATGAGGGTTGCTGAGGGCAAAGAAAGATGGAGTACGCTGTTTAAACGATCATCTGGGGTGCCCCAACGACCTTCGAGTTACGGGATAGGATAAGAAACCCTTCTCCCGGTGCCCACCCATCTCGCAAATACCCATTATACACCGAGAAGAGGAAGTGGCCAAGAAGTCCGTACAAGATACCTACGTTTCCATGTGGAACAGAACGAAAGTGAATCCTCAATCCCACTCCCGACAACCTTGAAGAGCTAAACTATTGGTCAGTTTCGTTTGATTCCACAACCATCCTCTCCACTCTTCCTTTATTTATCTCCCCCTCCCCTCGTCCCCTCTCACTCCCGCCACCAATCCAGACACAAACACCCCGCCCCAAATGTCATTCCACGTAAAGGACTAAAATTCAAAACCGAATAATTAAGCTTGTAACAACATCTTGACGCTGCATAAACTTAGCAAACCTATGGCGGCAGCGTGTAAGTGGTCCCTTTAACGTTGCATAATAATAATAACAACGGATGTTGTGAACCCCTACAGCTTGGCACTAATAACAGAAAGATCAGTCACGCTCATAGCACTGATGAAAGAACAACAATAATAAAGTGATATTTGTATATTAAGTTTACGTTGTGACTGCCAACATTCACAGGATGAACCAGTGAGTGTAGTTCGTGGAAATAGGCAAGAAGTGATTGATGACAAAAGGGCTAAGTACAACTGCGATTTATTTTCCTATAAAACAAAAACCAGGACACGGGAAAGAGAGGTATAGGAGTGGGGTGGGGACTGGGGTTGATGTAATGACGTTTAATTGAAAATTACCCCTACCCTCGACCAAGAGAACGACGCAGGGCAATTAGGAATCTATCTTAACTAGCGCGAACATGACTTTGTTTTAAAAAGCTCTACATGTAAACTGTTGGCTTCTTCGTCGATTTCATTTATTGATGAATTCATTGCTTGACAAATTCCTTCATCTAGTCAGCATTTTTGTTAATATAAATTAATTGAACATTGAAGTTTAACGTCTGCACCCACCATTGGCGATATGGCAGATGGTGATAACCATTACAGGGGACAAGGGGTAGGGACCTAAATCAATACTGAACCACCAGAGCAATCATGCTGCTAAAATGGACAGTGAAAATGGCTACTTTTATCTTGCCCATCACAGGATTCGAACCTGGGTCATCGGTATAAATTCATGTATACCGTCACTGGTTTTTGTCTGCGAGTGCATCGACAGATCGAAACCTGTATATTCTTGTCGTTGGTGGTGGTGATGGTGGTGGTGTCGTTGATTTTTAGCTGCTGCTGCTTCTGCCGCTACCGCTGATGCTACTTCTTGTTGCTTCTTTTTACTGGTGCTGCTTCTGCTATTATTGTCCGTAATATTATGAATGCTTCGGTGTCATTGATTGCTGTTATTTCATTTGCGGGCAATATGACACACAGGATAGGATGTAAACATTGATTGAGGAAGGAATAAAAAGCGATTTATAAACATAGTAGCGATGGTGTATGAAAACCGAAGTCAGGTTGTATGGCATTTTAGAACGTCATATAATTTTATCATAAATATTATTCGCCGCACGAAATCCTCTTGGTGTTTCAAAGGATGCAATCTGATTATTTCTTTTGAAACCTATTTCATTGAGAAAAAAATCGAAAAATGGTTAATGCCATTTTTATTGCGGAGTTTGCTATGTTATGACCTGTTATGACCAACTACAGTCGCACTGACTTCGTGATTCAGAAGTATTGCTTCAATATAGAATAATTTGCTAATTTGCAATAACGTTCCACTCTCTCTCTCTCTCTCTCTCTCTCTCTCTCTCTCTCTCTCTCTCTCTCTCCCTCTTTCTCTCTCTCTTATATCTCTGTAATTCTCTCTCTTCCTCCCGCGTGGGCGCAGTCGCACGCGCTTTATTCTCCTCTAATATCAAAAGGACAACAACAACAAGCTTTCACATAATTTACTTTATAAATTAACGAATGGACTTTATAGATAGGTGTTATTTACAAAATAATGTTTAACATCAAAGTAGTTATAATACGCGTATCAATCCAAAAGCGTTTTCAATTATCTGTAATTCAACCCATGGTAACATTACGTTAAAGTGAATCTCACCTATATTTTAGAAGCAAATGTAACCGTAGTTTGTTATACATGTCAGCCAAAGTATATTTACGGATATGACGGTCCATAACCGTCTCCTTAATGCCGACAGCGAAACCCGAATGTAAACGCCTGCGGTGAAACGGTAAATCGGAAGTCAAACGCCAAAACGGGTTTTCCCGTTTGTGACGTAGAGAAAAAACTCAAGATCAGTCAACATCGGCTGTCTGTGGGTGTGGAGATTCATCCAGTCGCAAGATATGGTATTGGCATGCATTGACAGCTATGCATTGACAGCTATGACAAAAAGCAATGAATCAATGTGTATCAAGACTATGAGTGAATTTCAGGATATGGGACGTAAGAGTGGAAATTCCGGTTTTTCCGTCGCGTTTTCAATCGCACTTCGGCAATCTTCGGAAGCATGAACTTTGTGGTATACGGCGGCCCAAGTGCGGTCCTAACGAAAAGGTTTTCGTCTTGGACTATAGTTTGGGTAGGCCTATACAATTGAACCTGCAAGAGGTGTTTCTGACGGGGTTATAACCCTTGTAAGGTAAGTGTCACCAATAAGCTGTGAACACTGAGCTTCATTACTCCAGTGACACCTGCTACCTCCCCTCCCCACCACAGCGCACATCATTTTGACATTTCATTTTAAAGTCGACACATTAATGGAGAGTCTAACTTTGAAGGAGGACATAATTATGTCCTCTAAGTAAGAAAAATTAAAGGGACCCACTTAGACTATGCCCACTTTGATAAATCCGTTCAACATTCACAGTGAGTGTTGCCTCGCGGGAAAAAAAAACACTTACAACAAAACATAACTCTCGAAAGTATAGTTTTGTTTTACAACAATAAATTCTGTAGGTTGTGTGCCTATTGATAGAAACCGCTAGCCAGAGGTCTTGCGCTAAATATAGCATCTACCAAAGCCGGTAAGAGATAGACCCCAGAAGAAAGTTGCTTCATAATGTTGTACATTTTAGGTTGATACAAAAGACCCTACCCTACTACAGAGACGAAAGACGCACTCTTCAAGCCGCTTGGTTCATTCAGGGTCAAATGTCATACCGTTAAACAGGGGAAATCATTCCCTGTGAGTGTCAGAACCACCAAAAAAATCAACTTTAGCGGGTGGTTTGAGCAACGAAAGCACATTTTATCATTATTTAATAAAATGTAATTACACCAATTTTAGAGTAACCCCGTTTTCGGCAAAAGTAAGCAAAGCTTTCGAATTAGAGCCCTTTAACTGAGACGCTTTTTGAGAAGATGGTCGAGCTTACACTAAAGTTTTCAATAATGTTATATATTACCGAAAAGAGACAATACGTGTAACAGAAAACGAGATCAGAAGTAGAAGAAGAGACGAAACGCAACAACCGTACCTGTGAAGTTTGGGTTTTATTGCTATTGCGACACGATCAAAAAGCAAGAAAAACTTTTAACAACTACAGAAGACTAACATTCACACCCCACCACCACCACCCAAAAAAATTACGACACAAATTTAAAATTAACAAACCAAAACTACAAATTTAACTTTAAATAAATGTATACTAGAAATTAAAAAAAATGGTTGTGCAATAGAAGAAAATACAAAAAAAAGAACAAAACTTAATTATAAAATAAAAGTTTCTAAAAGAACACAAACAAAAACCGTAAAGGCAACTAACCCATAAAACATGTTCTTACACTTACAGACTACAATCACTGTTATTTCAATGAAAGCATCGCGTGAAGCAGTTAAGAGGTTAAAAAAAGCGCATTTCAGAGTTTTGCCAAGCCTGTATTGAACAACTTCCTTTTTTAAATTTTAGTTTAAAAAGAGAAAGTGTTTGTTTGTTTGTTTGTTTTGCTTATTGAGATTTTCCATCCAAGTAAACCACAGTTAGTGAGACAAGGGTGGGTGAGTGAGGAGAGCGTAGGGGGCTAGAGGGGGTGTTGGGTGATGGTAACGGGTTGTAAGATGCATCGAAATAGGAACAAGGAGTGGAAAAAAAGGAGGTGAGACCAGAAAATATATTTTAAAAAAGGTAGGGGGAATGGGGGAAGGGAAGGTGAAATAACCGAGCCTAAAAAGGAAAAAGCTGTTATCAGAGGCTGGGCAAGCCGACAGTTCAAACACGACGTCCCTACGGCGCGATAGAGTTAAACGGAGGGAAGCTATAAACGGCCCCGGATGCAACCTGACCTTTGACCAAGACCCATAAAACACTCGACCCTGTCCACGAACCAGCTTTTTTCATCGCGTAATGCGCAACCTTTTCGCTTTGCCTTTTTTCTTCTTTTTATTTTTTTTCTTTAATCCTACCTCAGTTTTAGTTTTTTTTCTCTCTCTCTCTTTTTTAACGTAGTTAGAATCAGACTGAAATACAGATTGTTTTGATCTTTGTCAAGGGATGTGAAGTCATTTCGGCGAAAAGCTGTTCAAAGTGTTAAAGTTGTGTTCTCCAGCGCCCTGATCGGAGTATGTCTCTTTTGGCATGGAAAAAATGAGCGCTATACAAGTGGATCTTGGATCGGATCTGCGGTGGCTACCGAGATCCAGCACACATACTGAAGTTTGCTGAAGACGCGATCGAACTACATCGCACAAAACGCACGTACACAAAAAATGGGCTTGTACAATGGACTGTTGTACAGTAATTTAACCTACTATACGAAAATGACTGGAAGCGCAGAAGAGTAGGGTAGGAAGATTTACCCTGAAAATGTTTTAACTATTCAATGAGAAACTGCAAAGGTTTATTTACAAGGGTAAATAAAGTCTAGTCCTGGAAATTCCAGAAATTTTTTTTTATCTTTAAAAAAAAATTCATTCTAATATTTTGGAGGCGAATGCGAAACCTATCATCACCTATACAACATCGGCAACCTATTATATTATATTATATTATATTATATTATATTATATTATATTATATTATATTATATTATATTATATTATCACCATCATCATCGTCATTATCGACAGCAGCGGTAGGCTCCTAATTTGCCAATCATCAATTTTCAACAAGATCATTTTCGTCAATTTCCATCAAGATCATTATATTTTCATTGTCATCGTCATCTTCGACGCAATCATCATCAGCACTAATCAACAAATCAACTAATCGGTTGTTTTTTTTTTTTAAAATATTGTTAGCATTTCTACTGGGGAACATTTCTCTACATCTAGTTCAGACGACCACATCAATACGAGTCCATAGTAGTGCACGTTTAATGAGTCGGAAAGATGGCTGCGGATGTCAAATGTTTGGCTCATCACACACGGGTCACTATGATAAAGAACCTCAAAATACCATTACTGCCAATGACCAGATAGGCCTATGTATTCCATCAAGTTGAAGCTGGAAAGCGATTATTTACTACTTCAAAAATAACCATAGGTGGACAGTAATAAGCAACTAACTAAAGACGTGATGCTGATGTTGATGTTGGTGATGATGATGATGACGATGATGATGATGATGATGATGATGATGATGATGATGATGATGATGATGATGATGATGATGATGATGATGATGATGATGTTGATAAAACTGTTGGAACTACTTCTATTTCTTCTATTTCTTTTTCTGACACTGTTCGCGATCTTGGTTTTTTTTCTCGATCAGGATCTCTCCATGCAGCAACACATTGCAAAAACTTGTCAGATTGCATACATTGAACTTAGACGCATAAGCTCCATTCCACAGTATCTCACACAACAAGCAACAAAAACACTAGTTAGCGCATGCATTCTGTCTAGATTGGATTAGTGTAATTCACTCCTTGTGGGTTGCACACAGAAAGTCCTTAGACCTCTTCAGCAAGTCCAAAACTCTGCAGCTAAACTCATCTTCAAAGCACGGAAATCACAGCATTGCACGCCTCTCTTTCAAGAACTACACTGGCTCCCAGTTGAACAACGAATTAAATATAAAATCTCATGTCTTTGCTACCACATCATCTCTGGAACTGCTCCTAGCTATCTTTCCAAACTTTTGACTGTCTATGTTCCTTCTCGCTCTCTCCGCTCGTCTGCAGATGAAAAGATGTTCCGTGTACCAGAATACCACAGGGCAAAACACGGTGGTCGAGCCTTCAGTTTTTCTCCGTTCAGACCTGGAACTCGCTACCTCGGTCAGTCCGTCACAGTCCTTCACCAGCGTCTTTTAAAATGAACTTGAAGACGTATCTTTTTAGAGAGGCCTTTTCTTAGGCGCCGTGAGTGAGTGTTTTTGGGTGTTGGGATGTGTATGTTGTTGCGTGTTATTGACCAATGTACCCATGTTGTGTTTACAATATTGTTTGTGTAAAGCGCTTTGTGATTTTGGAAAGCGCTGTATACATTGCCAGTTATTAGTAGTAGTAGTAGTAGTAGTAGTAGTAGTAGTAGTAGTAGTAGTAGTAGTAGTAGTAGTAGTAGTAGTAGTAGTAGTAGTAGTAGTAGTAGTAGTAGTAGTAGTAGTATGTTAATGATGCTGATGATGTATTATGATGATGAAGTGAGAGGACACAGTCTGACTCAAATCCTTCGAAGTCTTTTGGAAATCATAATCAGGAGAAGGGGGGGAAGAGAGGGGAAGGGAATGAATGCATCAAAATACTAAAAGCTTGCTAAAGAAAAAACCGATAGAATTGCGACACTTCCAGCAGAAAGCTTATACTCAGTGCTACTCTCTGAGTCGCAAAGTTATGTGTAAAGTGATGACTTATAATAGGCTAGAAGAGTTATGCGAATTTTCTTGCTTTGTAAAAACCCTTATGTGATCTTCCCTGCAAGTTGGCGCCTCGGGTGGCTTGAGATAGATCCTTATCGGCCAGCGCCTTGAGCAGCTCTTGAGCTGGAAAAGCGATTTATAAGCCTAAGAACGATAAAGCGGCGTGGCTTGTTGCATGAGCATAATGAACTTTATAAACGCAACAGTAAATTAAGATCAGCGAAAAGATAGGTCCAAGCGGCGCCTAACACTGTTTAAAACCTTTTCTTGTTATCTTGTTCTGCTGATAGCAATTATTGCTACGGCGGTGGCGAATACCCAAAATGAATATCCTTGAAGCTACAGGTAGATAGATAATCGTTGCAGCAGCAGAAAATACACTTGAGGTAGTTTAAAATAAAATATTTAAATTCGCTTCATAGGCGAGAGGACGTTAAATGGATTTAAAAGAAAAAAAACTACTAAATATCTAACTCCACCTAACTTCAGCATTAGTGAATAGCAACATGTAAGAAATAGTTGCAAATATATATATATTCACTAATGCTGAAGTTAGGTGGAGTTAGATATTCAGTTGTTTATTTATTTTAAAATTCCATTTAACGTCTTTTCCCCAACGAAGCGAATTTAAATATTTTATTTGAAACCATCTCAAGTGTCTTTCCTGTTGCTGCAACGATTAACTATCTACCTGTAGCTTCAAGGTCACTCATTTTGGGTAATCGCCTCCGCCGTAGCAAATGTTTTGCTATCTGCAGAACAATAAAGTGAAATTGGGAAAGGGACAATCAAACCATTAAATCCTCATTTCATTCAGACTAAAACGAGCACGTATGAGTGTCCTTATAACAACAGACACGCATATCTCTGTAGTCCCAGAAAATATATTGGGAAAGTGTGTGTCGGGAGATTGGGGTGGGGGGTGGGGGAAGGAGGTATATACGGAAGGGTTAACCAATAGTATTGCACACTCCGGATTCGTTTGACTAAAAGCAGACTACATCCAAATTCCATGCAATAAAGTAGGGCCAAAACACTGGATAAGTTAATAAACTCACAGGCTACGCTATTACAGGCGGACTGGAGCAGGAGTAAAGGTAGGGGAAATCCCGTGAAGGAATTGAAATAATTTGACTTAGCAAAATGGAATGCGAATTTATAGTTCTTGCCTATAAAAGGGAACGTTCACACAAAGAAATAAGGGAAGAAGAGTGTAATAATGATAAACACAAAACTGCCAGCCAGTGAATGAGACAAACAAATGTAAGAAGATTCGTTTGAAAAGAAATCCAATCCAGTCCCATTCCATTACACGTACAAAATAAACAAACTGGACAAAAGAACTGGGTTTCCGACTATCGCAAAGGTCCCTGTTTTGCCAAACACAATGATATTTCTGCCATTTGGTACATGAGCCAGTCATTAAATCAGATACTAGAGTGTCATAGAAAGGCATGCTTCCATAACATGGACAAACACGCGCTATTACAAACGATCAACTTCACATTATATAATCATAACCTGACGGCGATCCCCAAATGTTTAGGGAATCCAATGGTTGTAAAAATGGCATGTGATCACGAATCATTATCTGCATACAAAGAAAGGTCATCCACACGGACGTAGAAAGCATTGTATGTTCAAACGCTTTGACGTGTTTATAAAGGAAATAAAATCGAGACCTGCTAGCAATCAAACTTTACAATAATGAGAAAGAAATGAATGCATATTAAAACTAAAAGGTCGCTAATTCGGACAAAAACCAAAGACAACACAATACAATGCCACGTTTCGAGCTAAACGGTTGACGTTTATAGCAAGTACGGCGTATTAAACAAAATGCTTTGTAATGCTATAGTCTAAATATAAAACAAAAATTGGACATAATGGGCTTAGTAGGAATCCGCTAAATCACCGAAACGCCGTGAATCCATGTCATTTTCTATTTTAGTGCACAAAAGCGAAAATAGTATTAATTCAGACCTATACTAATTTCATCTCTTTTTTTTAATTTATAAAAATTACATTCCGAATTTATAGTTCTTGCCTATAGGCAACGTTCACACAAAGAAGTAAGGAAAGAAGAGTGTAATAATGATAAACACAAAACTGACAATTGAATTTTTTTTTAAACGAACGCGTCGTTTCATCATCATAATAATTGTAATGTTATCATCGATATGCATCATCCTCGTATGTCCTCGCCTTCTAGTTTGATTTACAGAACATGCATGCTGCGGTTTCGCATAAACATCAATAGGCTTAGCTGGTACACGCGCCAGCGAGAATGGAAATTTATCAAGTTTAGCTAGTCAATTACCAGCGTCAACGTTCACGACTAGAAATTAATGCTGTCGACGCAGTTCCATCTCCTGTGTTTAGTTTCTTTTGTGTCCAAAGGTGTAGGTCTACTCCTTCGGATGAGAGTATAAACCGAGGTCTAGTCTCTGCACGCACCCAATCGCACGTACTCTAAAGATCCTGACGCTCATGTCCTATACAGGTGAGTGCCGGTGGCTACACAAAATACACCCAGCAAGCTCCTTTTTTCCTCCAAACCCGATCGCCCAGGGTTGTGCTCAATGGTGTGGGCGTCAGGCGATGCGCCCAAAAGCTGCGAATGGGCGCCTCGGATGGCTTGAGTTCGATCCCGTATCGGCCAGGGCCTTGAACAGTTCTTGAGCTGGAAGAGTGCTATATAAAAGTGATTAAATAAATAAAATACAAGACATAAAAACATAACAAACTAAAATGTTACAAGCAAACGCAAGCATATTTAGGTAGGAATTTTCTTCTTAAAGGGACAGGGTTTGAATGATTTTGGTTGTGTATGTGTGTGTTTTATGTATTGTGTGTGTTATGTATTATGTGTGTGTGTCTGTGTGTGTGTGTGTGTTTACATGGGAAATTGTGTTGATGTCATATTACAGGGGGTATACATTGGCACTCAAACCGACCGTTACACTTTGAAATTTAAGTATCTTTTCCTTTTTATGTAAACAATTAATTATGCCTATAATATATTCTTTGCTGCGGTGCTATGTTTAGAATCAAACTTCATGCTATTAATAGCCCCACATAAACAATGTGAATGTGTTGATTTCTATCAAACCCGTACTTTTCACAGAAGTTATATTTTGGGCTTAACCTTATGTTTTCCGGTGGGTAAACACTCACTGTGATTTTCAAAAGGATCTGTAAGACTGAACTGTGTGATCTTGGGACCCTTGAACAAAGCGAGCGTTGTGGCCAAGTGGGCTAAGGCGGGACTAACTTGCCTTGTCCACAGGCCAGAAACCAATGGCGCCTGACAGGTGTGGGTTCGATCCAGCATCTGGGCGTTATGTTTTTCCGAATATTATTTACTTTCGACTCGGGCAACGTCTCGGGGGTTTTCTCCGGGTACTCCGGTTTGCTCCCCCAGCAAAATTTCAAAATTACAACTAATGTTAGATAGGTTGGGTTTGGGCGCGCCACAGGCTGCCACTACACTTTCCCCAGGGGAGGCGGCCCAGAATTTCCCTATGGAAAAAGGGACAATAAGGTAAATAAAATAAAAAATAAAATAAATAAAAAGTAAATGTTATTCATATCTACCAAATCGTTCTAACTTCTTATTTATTAGTGTCCAAGAGTATCTGAATAACAATACGTCGCTCAACCTACCGGCATACTGACAGAAAAAATATGTATAGGGGGCTTTAAAACCACTTAATAATATCTATATTACTTCTACGAAACTACGGTAATGATGTAGACTGTTATTCTAGCTTTACCAAGGGGAGATTTTTTTTCTATTCTAAGCCCGCAGTCGGTACTATCCCGGCTGCTGATTGGCTGGAATAATTTATTCGCCTCAGACACGCAAGACAAACACAAATTCGCCCGCAAAGGAAGCCATGCAAATATTCTTCTCTTGAGCGAGCGCGTTGCGTTATTAGGGCGGGTCGTTTCCGTCCGGTAGCTGAAAGAAAGTGTTGCAGTAAATATCCATAATCCCACATTTTCTTTGACCGCAACATTTGTCTCCATGTGAGATGGAGTGTAGTCGGAAATGTTTATTTGTGAAACGTTACAGCAGCTTCCTTTTTCTTTTTTTAAAATCGCAGCTGAACTGTGAGGCCGCGTCATGATGCAAGAGAATTCCGATACATGGAAAAGCCACTACGGTAAAACATACTTGTACACTAAAGAACTATTGATGTCGATGCTAATTAATAAAGCTGAGTTTCAATTTGTCAACGTTACATTCACAAAAACTGAAGTCTTATGTACGTATGGTCGGGATTTTACCCCACCCACCTCACCCACCCCCACGCCCTAAAAAAGAAGAGCGTTTTCTTAAGAATGCAAAGCATTTTAACGAACAATAAAATCCGTTACTCTGGCATGGTTCATGTGATTTCCTTTTCTCAAAACTCGAGCTGACCTGTCCCAACCGTGACGGTATGAAAACGGTTTATTGCAAACTTTACATTGAATTTTGCAATGCAAGTAAGGACGTCGTCCATTTAAGTGATCGATGCCGCTTAACTTTTCGTTGCTGGTGCACGCATGTCCATTAACCATCAGGCCGCTATACACTGTAAAACCACTATTGTTTGATTGGAAATAATTGCGAAGGCAACGAGTTTGTCAAAGTTGGTAGATTAAAAGGGGGGAAAACAGAAGAATATTTCTATTTGCTCCTAGTAAACTTACTCAAGTACACCAAATCAACCATTCATGTTTATGCCGCAATTTGGCGCCTGTCAAAAGCACAGACGGGGCCAGCAAATGGAAAAGGATCCCTGGACGGGAATCAAACGACGTTACGACATGGGAATACAGATATTCTGATAAGAACCCAGGACCCAGGGAGTGCGCTTTAAGAAGAGTGGAGTGAAGCGAAGTTGTTCACCCCGACAATTCATTCCCATCGCCATCAAACACAAGGACTGTAAGAAGGATGGGAGAGAGGGAGAGAGAGAGAGGGAGAGCGAGAGCGATACAAAGCGAGAGAGAGAGAGAGAGAGAGAGAGAAAGAAGAGAGAGAGATTATATTTTAGTCTTTATCGGCACATTTCTGGGGAGCAAAGGTTTTACACAAAGCCTTTGTGTCCATTGGAGACGGAAGTGGAGAGGGAGTAGGAGGGAGGGGGGTTCGAGGGCGAGAAAGAAGAACAAGAACAACATTAAGGAGGAGGAAGAGGAGGAGGAGGACACGACGATGACGAAAAGATCGAGAAGAAATGACCAATTTTGAAGGGGAAAAAATCAAGTTTTTTCACATTTACAACCAAACTGTTTTCCATGCCTATCTTGGAGGAATTTCAAAGCAGCTGGGTCTGATTTACATATAAAACTGCACGCCTCCCAAGAGTAGGGTAAAAATTTACGCCGAGAGAGAGAGAGAGAGAGAGAGAGAGAGAGAGAGAGAGAGAGAGAGAGAGAGAGAGAGAGAGAGACCTGAACTCCAACACGTTTTTTGTTTTCTTTCAATTAAGTCCCTTCCTAAAGTGTAGCGCCAAATGACTAACACTGTTCATTGTTGTGTCGACCGACCACAGTACATTGCTCGTACTGAAACAGTAATTAAGAGAACACTGCCCTATTCTAGTTAAAATAAAGTCAATAGGACAACACTGAGTATACAAGCTTGAAGGATCAATATTTAACGGACAGAGGCGCTTGGTCCAAAGTCTTCTGCCTAGAGTGACAGGTCACTAACTGGCTGGTCAGCAGGCCGACTGGTCATTCCGGTGCTCAAAGAGGATGGGAGAATGAAGGGGAAAATAAACGGACCGCACACCGTCCATCACACATCTAGACTCTTCAACAGAAAACGAGGTTTTGAATGAAGAAGAGTGGAGACGGGGATGATGCAAAAGGTTGAGCATTGAAGCTGAAGTGAGGGTTGAACCTTTTAGCTAGAAGTGAACGCTTTTATTGCAGAAAAAAAACATGAAAAAAACAATAGATGAGATGTTGTAAAGAAGAAGAACGATATATGCCTACAGATTAGCTGTAATGAGACGTTTTCTTTTTTGTTATAAAAAGAAAGTTAAGAGAAAGCAAGACAGGAGACTAGCAAGAAGACGACGACGACGACGAAGAAGAAGAAGAAGAAGAAGAAGAAGAAGAAGAAGAAGAAGAAGAAGAAGAAGAAGAAGAAGAAGAAGATGATGATGATGATGATGATGATGATGATGATGATGATGATGATGATGATGATGATGATGATGATGATGATGATGATGATGAAGGGGTATTAAATATATTTTGAAGAAGAAGTATATTTTGAAGAAAAGAAGAAGAAGAAGAAGAAGAAGAAGAAGAAGAAGAAGAAGAAGAAGAAGAAGAAGAAGAAGAAGGGGTATTAAATATATTTAAGCTCGTGTAATTTCACGATCTGAGAAAACTTATTAGAGGATCTATAAGCCCATTGCCGCTTCATATATTGCTCTCAGCAATACCTACTAAACCAATAACCGAACGGCGTTTGAATGCCTTGGTCAATTAGTTATGGACGTCAATGTGTACAGCAATATATGATGCGTATAGAGACCAGAAGAGTCATGTGTATAACATCTTCAGAAGTAGTAATGGGATTCGTCCTGACAATGCAAATTAAAAACGACAACAACTGGGCATTAGATAAAAAATAAATCTGACATAATGGAGAGAAAAACACCTCTAAAGACTAAAGAACACCCTTTAAATAACAACAAAAAAAGAACGTATTTCGGAGACTAATCTACAGATTAAAACAATCTTGAAAGACAATTATTTTTTTAGGTGTATACAGTAACAGTTTCTCACAATATTAATGTTTTATAAGCTGATTTAGATGCACGGAAAGGCAAAACTAAGAAAAATAGAATGGAGACCAGACAGACTGTCTTATGTTACAAATTCGAATGCATCAAAATGGCTTCCGTATAAAATGTATCACTAGAGTATTAAGTCGTAAATAACATTTGATGATGATGATAGTGCAGAGCTGTACAGCAAGCATAATTAAACTACGAGTTTTAAAAGTCTGCTTGATGCCCGAAGCCGTTCCTGTTGTACGGAAACGGCAACTTGGGGTTTAGACAGATAATATAGTAACTTTTCCTTATAGTACATTCTTCAACAAAAGTTCAAATTATTATATATTATTTTATTTCACAGACGGTTTATTTCAGAATCCAGCGGATTTTATATGATAGGCCTACACCTCAGCCATTTTTGCGGCATAGCTTTCACAATGCTGCTTCTGACTCCGCCGACCATATTATAATGCCAAAGGGTCGGACAAAAATAATATGGGCAAAGGCAATCACAGCAGTATTCAGTAATGCTTTGAAGAAGAATTATGGACTTTACATAGAGGCGGGTACTGACTGGTAATGGAAAATCTCAATAGCCACGGACGGTAGCCATTCTGCAGGTCGGGAGATAACTCCCGCTTATGTTACTGAAGACAGGAAACGGGCGGGACGTAACTCCATTTACCAGTCACGAGAGAAAGCGAGTTATCCTTCCTGCCAATGACGCGTCACGCGTTACTTTGGAAAGTTACCAAAAGTTATGTTCGCGCCTCATTCGGCCCTCAATCGGCCAAATTAATGGTGTATGCCGTGTATGGTACCAGTTAAGTAGGGTCTGAAAAGTGCCTGAAGCAAAGTCATCCGACTAAAGCAATAACGTCACGCCGATTCAAAGTGATCATTTTTGGGGAGGGACGATAAGAAGCGGGAGCGGGGTAAATAGAAATGGGAGGGGGGGGGGGGGGGGTTGTGCGGTGACAAAGGCGTGGGACAAATCTTGTCTTCTATTTCTATGAGACCATGTTTGTTTTTCCCCCAATCTTTCATATTTTGTGTTTTTGCAGTGCTATCTACTCTTACGTTTCGTATTGACTGAAAAAAACAAACACTCAAAAAAAAAAAAAAACCACGGTCAAACGAAAGAGAATCACACAGCGTAGCTGAGAGTCGTCGGGTACCTTTTACTCTTCGGTCACTGTTGAACTGACTGGAACCGCTGATCTTGACTGAAGTCCAAACTTTATTTATTTATTATTTATTTATTTATTTATTTATTTATTTATTTATTTATTGTTCTTATACAGCGCTTAGCAAGCTCAAGTGCTGCGCTGGCAGATAAATACTGGATCTAACAGAAGCCGCCCGAAGCGTCCACTTGATGCTTTCAGGGCGTCTGCTAATACCTCAGTCAACTAAGCACAATCCAGGGCCACATTGGAAACTAGCGCTCTGCCAGACTCGAACAACCCACCTATTACATTCCATAAATTACATTCTGGTCTCACTGGTAAACATGATATTCCCACTTAACCCACACCACAATCCACTCACCCAACTAGAAATACCGTCGGTGACGTTTCAGTACTTGAACAATGTTCACTAATTGCCAAAATTCCTTCTCCTGCTAAAACTATCAGAAAAAGAAGAACTAAGGGAATAAAAAGAAGAAAACCAACTCAAAGAATACTTTCTAGGTTTGAATTTACTTGTTAACATTGACACAAAAAGGACACGTCTGTAAAGTTCAATAAAGAAAGAGAAGAAGAAATGGTGGAGAAGAAGACAGACTAGGCTACACATTTTTGCGTAATTTATGACGTTAAAAATCCCCAAATGTGTGAGGCTTTACCCCGCTCCCCCCCCCTCCCCCACATTTTTGTGTTTTTGGCATGTTCTAAAGCTTCTGCATTGCCTGGAGCATTGGCAAGAGACAAAAGAACTGAAGTACGTGCAGTCTGTTTGACCCGAGCTGAACCACACTCAATCCAGAACATTACAAGCATTATTTACTGGAGTCTTTACAGCTCGAGAGACTAGACTGTAAATCACCCTATCATTATCTGGATGTTTCAACCGCCTCCTTTTTGCAGCCAAAGAACCATGTGAACCTTTTTTTTTTTACTTCACTTTTACTATATCGTTCCGTGTAAGAATGATGGATGCACTTGGCTAGTTGCGGAGTCTTGGACCGTAAAATAGGGGTTAGTTCTGGCCATTCTTCCGCGCCTAAAGAGTGGTGATATCTGAGTGTGAAAAATGGGCCAGGAACAAAATTCCGCTTCGGGTGGCAAAGTGGGAGAGGAGGTTCGCTTTGAGGCTACACCGCGTCCTTTTCCTCTGAACAGCTACTGGTTTCTCCAGTGGTGCGAGGGAATTTCCATAATACAAAGCGTCCCACCAATCGGCGGTCAAAGCGCATAGAAGTACTCAAATATATGATGACGACCACGAAGACGACGACGACGATGATGATGCTAATGATGATGATAATGATGATGATGATGATGATGATGATGATGATGATGATGATGATGATGATGATGATGTTGATGATGATGATGATGATGATGATGATGATGATGATGATGATGATGATGATGATGATGATGATGACGATGATGATGATGATGATGATGATGTCGACGACGATAGTTTTAACTTTTAATAGAAAGGAAATATTTCGCAACGCCTTCTCGCACCGCAAAATGGGCAATTCAAAACAAGCAATCGTTTGGCACGTGCCGATTGCTGGCTAGCAGATTCCAGTAAATATTATGCACAGCAGTGAGATATGCCCCGAACTCTAAACGACCTCACTTTCATTGGACCGATTTTCCAGATAACCCAATGAATCTGCAAGATCTATGAAGCATGGGAGAACTTATGAGACAAGCACACACTAAAAATTACGTTGAAGATGTATGGGTTCTTGATGTTAAGCAGAGGTAAAGAAAGAAAAGAAAGACAGTTCAAGAGTTGGAGATCTCCACTTCTGCTGCAGCTTGCTTATGTTTACATTTCTATGATCTTCAGCGTGAACTGTGATTTAACTTACTGCGTGTATCTTTTGTGACTGTATTGAGACAGTACTCTTCTTCTTCACCATAAACATAATTACCATAAACATCCTCACCATATTTCTACTGCACCATTTCAAATTCTGTTCTGTAAAAGAAGTCAATGTTAGTAATTCTATTATGACACGTTGACCTTGCATTAAGTAGTTTCCTTGTAAAGCTTGAGGACAAATATTCTATATGCTATTCTATTTCTGTCTTTTATATCATTTGTGTACATAGTTGTAAATAGTCTATTTCTGTCTTTTTTGTAATTTATGTACATAGTTGTAAATAGTTTGTACCTTTACTGTTCCGTCTTTTGGTGTATTGTAGCAAAAGCGATGTTTGATCGAGTGCATGTATTTATATGTAATGACTTTGTAAAGCGTGGTGAGTCTGGTCATAGTCTGGAGTACCCGCTATGTAAAAATCCGTTATTATTATTATTATTATTATTATTATTATTATTATTATTATTATTATTATTATTATTATTATTAAATAAAGATCTGTATTCTGCGCCATTTTAAAGTTTTTAATTTTGCTGCTTTTAATTTATTTATTAATTTGTTTGTTTGTTTGTTTGGAGGGTGGGAGGTCAGTGCTTATCATCACCATACCCCATTTCTCACCGACATTTTTATCTTCGCTAAAATATCTCTGAACTGAGTGGCGTGCATGTGAAGATATTGTTCAGTCATTGATCATTCTTTGTCTCTTACATCCACTTCCTCTGGCCTCCCAAGAATAGGCTGGTGGTCGGTCAAACGCATAGCGAACTGTCTGCACGAGATAGTGTCAGTCAGCCTGAATTCCTCGCTCTCGATTGTCATGAATCTATCTATTGGACAGTTCGGGGCTTCTTTCTCTTCCGCCCCCCCCCCCCTTCTCCCACCCTTTCGCTTCCCCGCCCTGTGTGAGCTTTGCTCAATGTAGTTTAGATAATGCTTCGTTCGGTGTCTTGCGGGGGAATTAACTGTGTACCTGCCTGATTGAATAAAGCTGCACATGATATGACCCCACAAACAGGGAACAGGACGCAACAGCAACACAAAATATCGTTTTCTTTTTGACAGAGTGAGACCCCATCAGCTAGTAATCTGAACTCCGTTTCCGTGCGGCATTTCGATGGACATGATAATCTGAGAACCTCTCTCTCTCTCTCTCTCTCTCTCTCTCTCTCTCTCTCTCTCTCTCTCTCTCTCTCGGCCTCTCCCTTCCCACTCCACTGCACACACACACACACACAAACAGAAAGACAGACAGACAGATAGATAGACACACGCACACACACATACACTACAACACATACATAGACGTAAAGGAATCTGCTATAAAACATGCTTTTTCTTGCCCTTTATGCAAATGCCGTGTTGGACTCGGAGGCATAAGGGTACTAGCAACTCTTGATGGGATGATTTGGGCTCTAAACTTATCTGGTACACACACTTCACCAATGAATTTGAGAGTGCTGGTTTTAAGTGTACTGACTGCTGATCATCCAACATCTCAGACTTAATCTAACAAGTGTAATTGACCAGTCCCCTAAAAAGCAATAGTTGCAGGAATGTGAAGTGATTGGACGTTTCGCTATAAGAACTGCAAGAAGCCGTTTGTTTTATTACCAAGATTACTCTGTCCTTTCTTACGAACTGATGTGTATGTATGTCTGGGGATGCATTCTACTCAACACACACACACACACACACACACACACACACTCACACACACACACACACACACAGAGGTAAGCACGTACGCACGCGCTTACATAAACGAAGAGAGGAGAAGAAAGTAAAACCAGGGATGAAGAGAGACATGGAAAAGAACAACTAGAGAGCACAATAACCTATGACGAAAAGTTGCATAAAACTCAAGAGAGAGAGAGAGAGAGAGAGAGAGAGAGAGAGAGAGAGAGAGAGAGAGAGAGAGAGAGAGAGAGAGAGAGAGAGAGAGAGAGAGAGAGAGAGAGAGAGAGAGAGAGAGAGAGAGAGAGAGAGAGAGAAAAGCAAGTTGCAACAGCATTTGTTACATCTTGCTTTTGTTTATCGTAACATGAGTGGAGTCATAGACCGAACGAGGATACTGCGGGGAGAGAGAGAGAGAGAGAGAGAGAGAGAGAGAGAGAGACAGAGAGACAGAGAGACAGAGAGAGACAGAGACAGAGACAGACAGACAGACAGAAAAAGACAGACAGACACAGAGGCGAGTGGTGGGAACTGCAGAGAAATGTGATGCAGGAAGAGACGGTCAAAGAAGAAAGAAACGTTGCTGAAGGAGGAAAGGGATGAAATGAACATTCAAACCGAATTCAGACGAGTCTGGCGGGTGACAGGACCCGACAGCGGTAGCAGAGGAAAGAGGCGAGGGGTTGGAGCTTGCAGAAGGATCAAAATATATAATGCCAAGAAAGAGAAACAGATCTCAATATCGACAAATTGACAACAGCAAGACAGCAAATGCACCGTGCGAGAGGGCGCAGATGCGTGCATTCCGAGACAAAATATCGAATATTAATTGCAGTGAAATAATACCCTCACGGAAATGAAATATGAAAGAATGGTAATAATCGAATTCTTGACCTGACCTGTAGAAGTTTTCTTCGGTCATATCGAGGTCATCTGTTGAAGACCTAAATTGGAATCAACCTCGCAGAGGAAATAATAATAATTTTAAAAAAAACCTATATATTAATAATTTAAAAAAAAATAAAAATATCAAGCACACGGAGATGGCTATCCATCACCAATAGGAAGAGAATGCGAATATTGTCAGCGGGATTGTTTCTGCCACAATAATGCATATAAATAACAAGCAGAGAGAGAGAGAGAGAGAGAGAGAGAGAGAGAGAGAGAGAGATGTAAACATTCACTGACACCAGTGTGAGTTTAGAGCGATTACTACGTTCGAACTTAAGGAAGCTAAGTCCTTCGAAGATTCAAGACGCCCACCGATCAACTCACAATTTCATCATCATTGACCTACATACCCAAAACAACACGGACTTCCAACAAATGAACCTTGGTTGATTGAAAAATTATTTCAAAGACATGAAATGAGCACGTGTATTGATTTATCTAATAATAATAATAATAATAATAATAATAATAATAATAATAATAATAATAATAATAATAATAATAATAATGAGGGAATTTATATAGCTCTTTTTCCTAATGACATCAGTTCAAAGCGCAGTTCTCACGATTATAATATTGAATATTGATTAGGCCCTTCCGTACCTCTCTCTAATACATCTCCCTATTCATCCCTCTCTCTCTCTCTCTCTCTCTCTCTCTCTCTCTCTCTCTCTCGCTTCACCATAACCCATTTCCTCCCCTCTCTTCCGCCCTCAGCCCATCATTCTATCCCAAACGGCATCTGCGGGGTACGAGATCGTTCGGATAACAACACCAATTTCATGTCTCGTGCATTTTCGAGATTTTTACGAGACCCGGATCCATTGTGGATGCGCATGCGTGCAAAAGTTATAGGCTATTTGACTAGCAAACGTCAGATTTTATTGTTTGTCAACAAATGGAAAACAAAATGGCAGAATACAATATTCATTAAGAATGTTTTGGTCAATTGGAATATTTTCTTCTGACAATTTGCAGTTTGATAAACTGTTTTCAGTGCATTCGTATCAAGCAAGGTACAAACAAACAAAACAAATACAAATTTTTACAACGCGTCACAGAGAGAGACAGAGACAGAGACAGACAGACAGAGAGAGAGAGAGAGAGAGAGAGAGAGAGAGAGAGGAGTGAGAGAGAGAGAGAGGGAGGGAGGGAGAGACAGGGAGAGAGAGAGAGAGATGGAAGAAATCGAAATCTTACCTTGTGTCATGATGGCCAGAAACAGCACGACGTAACGAAGAGAGGCGTTGTAATTCAGAAACGTTTCCATTTCGTGTGCCTATTTCCTGTTAGTTGTCTTATTGTTGCTGATGATGACGACGACGATGATTGTGAGTTGGCTAACAACGATGCTGTTCCTCCTCCTTCTCCTCCTCCTCCTCCTTTTTGATGCTTCTACTGCTGTCACAGTAGTTATCAATGCCGAATGGTAAGTGTAGTTGTCTTCTTAGGTAATCCAAAGCTTGCCGATTTTAAACAGTTAACTATCTGATAGTTACCGCATTAACACAATTGCTAGTATATTTGTATACTTATTTTGCATTATCATCAAATTTGCCAAGGGTGATGCTTACTTTGATTTCATTCAAACTGAAGGTTTCTGTTACCAATATTGTAAGTAAACCGCACATAATTGCCTAGTACATAGCTTCAAATTATTTGACTGCTCAAAATGCACTAATGTGCAGGATTTCTGAAACACAAATTCAGATTTGTTCATTCAATCCCTGCTGCTTTTTCAAGTTATAAGTTTTTGCTTTTCTTTTGTACTTAAAATTATTTCAGAATAAATATTGTAACGGAAAACAATTCCTTACTTTCATCTTTATTTGTACTCAGCCAAACTTAGTTTGGATTTTGCAGGAAAACAAGAACATGCCTTTCAAGAACGGCGCACAATAATCACGCTGTCCAATAATTATGACTTTCTAACACAATCTGGACAAAGATTTTCTCCTCTTAAATTATATAGCCTTGCACGTTCACAAATTATTAGATATTTATCTCTCCGCGTCGAGGCTGCGGAACCTTGAAAATCTCTATGAATAATTCAAACACTTAATTGGACTGGACGTTGAAAAGCAAAAGTGCGAAATAATGTGAACGGGTGTGAATGTGATCAGAATGTTTTTAACTTCTTGTCCTAGCTGGTTTACAGTACATGCATTTCACTTGTAAAACGGTTATACCAGTCAGTGTGTTAATCACTTTCACATTCACAGCGCAGTGCGGTCTTAGGTATCAGTTGCTCTCGAAGGACTAATATCTGACTTTCTATTTATGGCAGTACGATGCAAAGTAGAATCCACTAAAGTAGGCCGATCAACACTAAACTGAGTAGGCCTACATTTAAAAATAAAATCACTAGCTAAATGGCCTTTTTTTTCTGAGAAATGTACCCTATTCGTAACAGTGAACAGACCAACGCCAAAATCACTTTGTTGAATTAAAAAAAAAAAAAAAAACAGAAGAAAAAAGCGAAATTCTTGATCCTCTAAAGACACAGAATAGGCCTACAATTTAGTTTTTAAACAAATCAACTAGCATGTAAACGTGACACAATTCTCAGTCATCTGTTGATACACGCTGCACACTCCCGGTCAGTGTTCACAGGAATTGCATGCAGAAAGTTGCGACTCCAAGATGAAAGGAAACCAGTAAAAGGTCACGCCAGCAGTTGCACAATCAAACAGCGACCTGCCACTTTTTTCAGATTGCTTGATTGTTGCAAACCTTTTTACTGAAAGCGTAAACCGGGGATTTGGGCCGACAATCATGTTGCATAGTTTTATCCTGAAAGAAGTAATCATGCGGACCGTGATTTCGTCGCTTTCTTCGATCCTTTGTTGTTATCATTTCTGTAACCTGCAAACATAAAAAAAGAATGTTTTCATTATTTTTAGAATTTCATAAGAGATGGGAAGATATGAGAGAGAGAGAGAGAGAGAGAGAGAGAGAGAGAGAGAGAGAGAGAGAGAGAGAGAGAGAGAGACAGACAGACAGACAGAGACAGACAGAGACAGAGACAGACAGACAGACAGACAGTCGATTTAGAGATGGACGAACAGAGACAGAAAGACCGGCACACCGACAGACCGAGATATCGAGACACCAAGAAAGATAGAAACAGACAGAGACAGAGACTAAACAGAGAAAGACAATGTAATGATATAGACAAATGAAAGAGAGATAGTTAATTATTTAGTAATTGTTTATAGAGTCAAACGGACTGCAAAGAGCCGAATCAGCACCACAACTTGGTTGAGAGAGAGCTCACCCTTAATCCATATAAAAGATCTGCTGAAACAACCCTAATGGTAACACTGAATGCACTCCTTCAGCCGGCCACTTTACAATAAAGGCATCCCATGCAGGGAACGCTGAGGCTGTACTCTAATTTATCGAACGCCCGTTTATAAAAACGAAATCGAATATAAACATCGTTATAAAATATTAACAAAACACATACCTATATAATGCCTACATTGCTAAATAATAATTCCAAAGAAAACCCTAGTGACCATTTGACAGAAAGCGTTCAATATCCCCAAGCTGACCCAACAGACCTCATACACAAATGAGTTTTGGGAAAGTTTTCAAGACAAAAGCTAGGTGACTGATCTAGCGAAGAAGATAGTAGATTGATAGAACAGAGTAGGAATGAGAAAGAACAAAGAAGAAAGACAAACAAAAAGAACGAAGGCTAGAGAGACACAAACAGAAAGCCAGATGACACACTCATAAATTACCATAAATAATTAAATCGAACAAAAGCTAAGAGCTGAATAATGGAATCTCGCCGTTGTTGTTCATTAGTGGTTCAGTCACAGAAACCATAAATACTGAGACAGGTCTTTCTTTTTTTTTTAAGTCTTCTTCCCAACATAATGCAACCGCCTAATTCAGATATACTAAACACTGAAGCATTTGAACACCTGACGCGGATGGGCAAAATTTGCAAACATTTGAGGAAGCTGAATAGGCTGCAAATAAAACACATCAATGCTAACAATGTCTCCTGATTTCTATTTATCAAAGGCATGTTCAGTTTCGAGTTTAACTAAGGCCGTAAATACATGTGACGAAAAGTCGCGCGAAGCGACAAGAGAATCGAGGGGCTCCAAGAGGTACGGTGAATATTGTCTCACTGGTTTGAATGTGCTTTTCCTTGTAGTTGTAAATATACCAAACATTGAAACTTTGTACTTTTATTTCATACAACAACATCGAACATTATTAAATAAAGCTCCTAGCCTAGAGGGGGAGGAGTGGGGCCGAATAGCAAAAACTGGGGAATTGATTGATTGATTGATTTATTGTTGCTTTAGGTCCAGCGGACTCTTCCGAGCCAAATCAGGACCGGACAACCCCCGATCCGCATAAAAGATCTGCTGAAACAACCCCAGTGGGAAAATTGAATGCCCTCCACCGGCCAGTCACTTTACAATAAAGACATCCCACGCGGGGGACGGCTGAGGGTTGACCTCAACTACGCGAACACCCCGGTTACAAAAACAAAATAGAATACAAACATCATTATAAATCATCAATGAAACACATACATATAAAATGCCTATAGTGCTAAATAGTACAATCATAGGAAGCCCTAGTGACCACCCGGCAGAAAGCGTCCAACACTCCCAAGCTGATCCAACAGACCTCATACACAAACAAGGAGTCTTGTCCAGGAAGAGTTTTCAAGAAAAAAGGTAGGTCATTGATCTAGCGAAGAAGAAGATAGTATAGCAGAGTGAAGGACAGAGCAGGAATAGGAAAGAGTAAATGAGGAAGACAGCGACAGTGGGAATTTAAAGCACTAAATTTCCATAAAGTGGGGATACTATTTATACTGAAAACCCCCGGCACTCCAACGGGGGTACTGTTGCCGCAGTGAATCTGTCTTGCCTATAAAGGAAAGACAGGTTTTCAACTGTGGCTTTCACTGTTCCCTTTATAGGTTTGAACAATCTACAGTGGCAAGATTGCTCATGACCCCAAGGGGTTAACTGGGGAATGGGGATGATGGGAATACAAAAACGTAAAGAGCAGTAAACAAGAACGGCATAACAGTATAAAAGAATATTGCATACACAAAAAGTTACATATTGATATTAAATTATTATAGTTAACACAGGAGCACCAAATTGAGAAACAAATATGTAAATAAACAAATCGATAAATTTTTTTCAGTTACAGTATGGCGTAGATCCCGGCTTGGCCCCCAAAATGTTACACTGTTGTTTGTTTGTTTGTTTTTTTAAATCAGTAGTTGATTCAGCCCCGGTGCTTGAATCCTGATAAGTGTAACTCATATTCGTTTATCCACGCAACCTGTTCACTCAGCAACAAGGCAGGAGTCGTCGTATGAAGTTTTCCAACTTTATTCAGCGTACATCAACAACAGCATACAATCGTTCAATCGCTCTTTTCACTTTTTCTCTTTCAACTCACTTTTTTTAAAACAATGCGGCACTTATATAGTCTCTCT
The DNA here is from genome assembly GCA_036898135.1 of Oncomelania hupensis. Taxonomy (NCBI): domain Eukaryota; kingdom Metazoa; phylum Mollusca; class Gastropoda; order Littorinimorpha; family Pomatiopsidae; genus Oncomelania; species Oncomelania hupensis. Next base: position 137,979,568 of record CM072511.1, on the reverse strand, counting down.
ATACTCTAAAGAAAGCTCGAACATTCCAGCGCGACGCAATTACAGCCAATCAGAATAAAATTCGTCACCGTAACTATGCACTGTCTTACGTCATATAACTTTATTTAGGTTAGAAGAATCTCGTAGCTACCACTAGATTTATCTAGATGCTTCGATCGATAGTAATCACGTGATTCTAGAAAATTCTCCAATAATATCGACCAACGAAAATTATCAACATTATACTAAGCTTCTTCTAACAACAACGCAAAATCAAATCAAAGGTAAATACACTCTGTTATTGCATGCCTTGCAAAACAAAACGATTGGATCTATCGTGCGAGTCTCAAACGTAACAAACAGACATGAGGAAACTAAATCCCAAAAAGAATACACATAGGTCTCAACCAAGAACATACGAGTTCGAAACAAAAGCAAAAAACGAACTGTACGTCACTATAGTAAAAGTGAAAACACAAAATTATACCTATAAAACGGCTTAAATCGGACAACCTGCGTTTAGATATAGAGTTCATTACCTTTCACTTATGGGCATTCGGGTGATTAATGAAGTACTGAGGTGCTAAAAAAAGTCCGTTAACAATCAGTTCATGAATTGTACATCTAAACGGGTAATGAAATTCATCACGTCCAAAAAGAACAAAAAGAAGAATTCCTTCCCTTAACACACCGCGTGTTTTCCCGGCTAACAGCTTAACCATACGATACGATCGTAGAAAAGACAACTACTGAACAACAAACCAACCAATACACAGCTTAAAACGTTTCGCAAAACGGTAAAATACGCTATACAATAAACACTCGTGGATGTGTTATATACGCACATTAGAAGTGAAAAATAAATTAAATTTAATTAAAAAATATAATAAATTATAAAGAAAGGGTGAAACACAATAGTATGGACGCAACATTAAAACAAAATTTAAAACCAAAATATACATCGATATTGCCAGGAACAAAAACACCTGTGGCCAGGTATCAAATTTAACGCTCGCGCAAATGAAACCATGGCTTGAGTGATTGGAGTGATTGACTCACTCGTCGAAGATAAATTACCGAATAGGTCAGGGTGCTTGTACGAAAGTGGGAAAAAAAAACCACAAAAACAAACGCAGAAAAATCTTCCCTAATATTCCTGGCTGGTAATTTATAACATTTGCACACGAATAAGCTTACAAAGAGACAGCAATTCGTGATGCTAATATTGCACGCCTATCCTATCCTATCCTGTCCCGTAACCCGGAGGTCGTAGGGGCACCACAGATGATCGTTTAACCAGCATACTCCATCTTTCTCTGTCCTCAGCAGCCCTGATGGCTTCGCTCAGTGTCAAACCAGTCCATTCTCGAATGTTGTCCTCCCACCTCTTTTTCGGTCTCCCTCTTCTTCTACCTCCTTGCACTGTGCCTTGCAGAATGGTTTTTGCAAGGCCTGATGATCTGGTGACGTGGCCATACCATCGGAGTTTCCGTTTCTTCACCACTGTGAGCAGGTCATCATGTTGTCCAATGGCTTGTGTGATGGTCTGTCGGACTTCGTCGTTGGTGATGTGTTGGGTATAGGAAATGCCCAGAAGTCTTCTGTAGCACGCCTACTGTTTGAAATTTTCGAAATGAGAGAGAGAGAGACAGAAAGAGTGACAGAGAGAGACAGAGAGAGACAGAGAGAAAGAAACTGAGAGAGAGAGAGAGAGAGAAAGAGAGACAGATAGAGAGGCTCAGACTCAGACTAAGACAACAAGGATACAGATTTTAGGCTGGAACCTAATCTTACAATGGTTTCTCGCATCATTCAAACTCACAATCTGCGCGCGATATTAAGTCATACATGCCAGCCACAACTCATATGGCCTCTTGGATTAGTCGCCGGTTTCCTATGCCGAAGGTCGCGGGTTCGATTCCCGCAAGGGGCGAACGTTTGTGACTTAGGTACGAGACTATTGAGGTCACCTAGGTTTTTCTCCGAGGGTTTTCTCCGGGCACTCCGGTTTCCTCCCTCCCTTCACTGGACGCAGTCAATATAAAATTTCACAAATTAAAATTCTATTTTCTTTCCGTCTTGCAATAGCGATCTCCCTGCCTTTACACCACCTGTTTCAGTGAGTGATGGATGTGTATTTGTTGTGTGTGTGTGAGGGTGGATGAGACAGGTGAGCGTGTATGTTGGTAAAGATCGCCTCGCTTTGCGCCTGATTGATTTGGGCAAAGGCGCGTATATAGCATCCAGTATTATTATTATTATTATTATTATTATTATTATTATTATTATTATTATTATTATTATTATTATTATTATTATTATTATTATTATTAACACAACAGAACAAATAACTATAACAACGAGAGAGAGAGAGAGAGAGAGAGAGAGAGAGAGAGAGAGAGAGAGAGAGATTTCTCTTATATAGCGCACTTACAAGCTCAGAGAGCTTCTCAAGGCGCTGGCTCGTAATATCCAGCAATCACAACATAGTTTGCTGAAGTCAGGATTCGAACCCACCTCGCCCAAGACGCACTCACACTAGTCGTGCGCTCTGACCACTGAGCTATCCCTGCCGAGACAGAGACAAAGACAAAGACAAAGGCGGAGAGAGACAACAGATATAACTATAATAACACGACATAACAAATAATATAATAACTATAACACTGAGACAGAGAGAGAGACAGAGAGAAAGACAGACAAAGAGACAGAGATACAGACAGAGAGCTAACGTATACAACTGACCTTTATGCCATACCTTTTACGGTATTACTTACTATTCTCCAATAGGAAGCAAGACAGGTCTCGAGTTCGAAACCTTTGCTGACCCAGCCTTTGTGCTCTGACCATACTGCTGTTTTAAGCGGATAGGTGGTCATTTCAGAACACAGGTCGTTGTTGTTGTTGTTTTTTAAATGGACAATTATGAGAGATGGATGGTTTTGACTAGTTTGGATTTTGAATTTTGTGCAAAATTGGTACACGATGCGGGCGAAACTAGGATTGCCCATTCAGAGAAAGTACGGCAGCCGCACAGCAGCCCCACTCAGGACGAGGAAGCGTGTGGGAGTGAGGGAATAACTTCCTGCAACCTAATATCATATCACTATCTTGATCTAACCCTACCCACGGAGGAGTGCGCGCAGAGTGTGACTGTGTATCTGGCACTCACCGTACCCCATAAAACACGAGCGTCAGGATCTTTGAAGTCCGTACCGATGAGTGCACTTCTTCTTCTTCTTCTTAATTAAATTTATGTCCCCGGACACATTGAGCGTATAGGGGACTTGAATTTAAGAATTCCAAACGTGGGAGCCCCAGGGGAGGGGAATAAAAGTTACGATAAAATTTTCAGGACCACAGTTAAAACGGGAAAGGGAACCAAGGCTAACTCCGGGAGGAAGGACCACGACAGCCACACAACAATGAGTGCACAGGCAGCACCTCGGTTTATATTCTCATCCGAAAAACGGGCGCTGAGCTGAGAAAACTGTCATGGATTTTACCCGAACTTTGGAGATTCTTATATACATAGAGAGAGAGAGAGAGAGAGAGAGAGAGAGAGAGAGAGAGAGAGAGAGAGAGAGAGAGAGAGAGAGAGAGCCTGCACATGTCGAACAGTTACTATTGTTTCCTACTAGAGTGAACACAACATTATCAAACGGCCATAAAATACAATGCATTTGCGCGACAATAATAATTTACAAGAAATTTTTACATTGCGGTAGAAACTGGAAACGAAGGAATAATCACGCGCCATCAGAAACCAGACGATTCCTATGACCGAGCATCGATAACTAACCAAAAGCCACGAAACAAAAGCGTAGGTGATGACAACTTTAAAAGAGAACCGTGCAATCAGTTCCATCTCGTTAAACACGTGTCTCTTGACACTTACAGTTTGTAAGAGAGCAAGTAGTACAGAAGGACAGAGAGAGAGAGAGAGAGAGAGAGAGAGAGAGAGAGAGAGAGAGAGAGAGAGAGAGAGAGAGAGAGAGAGAGAGAGAGAGAGAGAGAGAGAGATTTAAAAAAAAAACACTCGCTCACGAACACAATGACAACACCTTCTCAAACTCTCTCGCTCTCACACACATTTATCCCCTATTCTTATCCTATCCCGTAACTCAAAGGTCGTTGGGGCACCACAGATGATCGTTTAAACAGCGTACTCCATCTTCCTCTGTCCTCAGCAATCCCTATCCTATCCCGTAACTCGAAGGTCGTTCGGGCACCACAGATGATCGTTTGACTAGCGTACTCCATCTTCCTCTGTCCTCAGCAACCCTCATGGCTTCGCTCAGTGTCAAGCCAGTCCATCCTCAAATGTTGTCCTCCCACCTCTTTTTCGGTCTCCCTCTTCTTCTGCCACCTTGCACCGTACATTGCAGGATGGTCTTTGCAAGGCCTGATGCTCTGCTGACGTGGACATACCAATGAGAGTTTCCGTTTCTTCACCACTGTGAGCATGTCATCGTGTTGTCCAATGGCTTGTGTGAAGGTCTGTCGGACTTCGTCGTTGGTTATGTGCTGGGTATTGGAAATGCCCAGAAGTCTTCTGTAGCACCTCATCTCCATGCTTTGCATTCTTCGCTGTAGATCTGCTGTGAGGGTTCATGCTTCGCAAGCGTACAGGAAGATGGAGATGACAAGGGAGCGCAGCAGCCTTACCTTGGAATGTAGACTGATGGTCCTATCTTTCCAAATGGGCTTCAACCTTGTCAGTTGTTTTTTGCGATCCTGGACAGGACGTCCTATCGGGACTCATTGTCTGATACAATGGCTCCTAAATATTTGAAGCTATGTACTGTGTTGAGGGATTGGCGGACTTTGATGTCCGTGTTGATGCCATTGGTGTTTTTGGTCATTATTTTGATCTTCTCTGCCCTTATTTCCATTCCATAGGCTCTGTAGGTGGTGTCAAGCCTCTGTACCAGCTGTTCAAGTTCTTGTTCCTCTCCAGCCAATCCATGAATGGACATCCGCAAAACGGAGATTGGAGATCGCTCTACCCCCTATGCTGACAGTGCCTTCGTGATCTGCAAGGACATCTGACATGATGCGCTCTAGAAAGATGTTGAAGCGTGTTGGAGAGAATAGGCATCCTTGACGCACACCGATTGTTGTTTTGAACCAGTTCCCGATGGTGCTGTTGTGGAGGACACGATTACACACAAATACATGCACGCTCACGTCACATCATAACCACTACCGTATTCACAAACACACCTTCATCCACTACCTTTTCCCTTCTCCTCCCTCTTCCGACTCCCACACACACACACATACCTGAGCGTACACGGGCATGCAATCAACTAAGAGCCATGCAATGCAGTTTTGTCATGCAACAGTTCAGCGTACTTTCAATTGATTTTATACAAAAAAAACGAGCAGTTTTTCAATCTAACTGAAATCAGGCTATTAATACAGTTTCGTTGTCCTTATTGTATACTACAGGCAATGCACACGCTGAAATGGTAAATAAGCACTTTTGATTCTACGCTCAAAAACACATTTAACACAAAATAACAGAGAGTTAAAAATAATTTAGCCGACAATTTGCACCTTTTTTTAATCGAGAAGGGAAGAGTGCTATTTTGTTATCTCTCTCTCTCTCTCTCTCTCTCTCTCTCTCTCTCTCTCTCTCTCTCTCTCTCTCTCTCTCTCTCTCTCTCTTTATCTCTCTCTCTCTTTTTTGGAGTGGCTCGGAAACTCAATTCTCTATTACCGAACGTACTGGCAATTTTAAACAAACTTTCTGCTTAGCAATTCGTAATACTACTTTATCGTTATGTGTCGCCATAGTTGCGTGGTGAATCTCCGTTGCAATAATATGAGAAATAAATGGCGAAAATGCCATGATATTAAAGAAAGGTCAAAACAGTTTTCAACAATAGAAAGTGCTGAATGTGTGTTTGCTAGGTGGAGTGGAGGATGGTGGAGCTGCAGAATCACGTTTGACTTAGTAATACCATGTAATGAATATAATATAACGTATGATGAGCAACACGATCTCACTATTTATGACTTGCTTTTTGCTTTTTAAACGCAGATTTCCTCCACCCTCACCCCCCACCTTCCCTCCCATTTCTCCATCTCCTTCCAGCTATGTATTCTAAAAATAGAAGCTTGGTCTCTCAAACTCGACCGACTTGCTACAGTGTTTTAGGATTTTGGACTTAACAGTTCGATTTGGGATAATATTCGTGCTCTATTGGCTAATTCCTCTTTTCCTCCTCTTCTCATCCTCATCACCTGCATCATTTCTCTCTCTTTTTTTCTCTCTATCCACCCCCCCCCCCTTCCTTCATCCTCTTTTATTCATTACCCACCCTTTTTCTCCTTGTCTTCCTACACTTTCTCAGCATCTTCCTCATTTTCACTCTATAATTTCTTCGTCCATTTCAACCTCCTCCTCCTCCAACCTGTCCCATCTTCCATTTAAGAAGCATCCTTCAACTCCTACTAAAGTGTTATTATGCAATAATCTACTAGATTTCTTATAAAACGAGTGATGAAACAAAAACACTATTACCAAACGCTAACAAAATGACGATAGTAGACTATACGATGAAAAGTAATAATTAATTTAACTGTCGAGCGAAGTCTGCGTCGTTGGAATCAACCTCCTGTTTAACACGGAAGGACTTCGCGCAAGCGTCATGCCAGAAGTCGAGCGTTCAATAAAAACCTCTCCATAGTGAGGAGCCTGTTGTTTGTAGATTATAGTCACACGACACTTTCGCATATAGGTGACTACTGGACCGATTTATACTGACACCAGCGGGCAAGTTGTTGGTAAAGGGGAAAATAATATGATCACACGTTGACCAATCCGGGATTCGAACCAGCGACCTTTCGGTTACTAGCAAGACGCTCTTACCAACTGAGCTACCCGGCCCCTCTAGTGAGGAGTCTTCGTGATCAGCCTTTTCAAAAGGCTTTTTGAAACGCACTGTGTGAACATTAAAATGGAAGGAGACGAGTAACAAAGGTTAAAGGAAATAAAAACAGCATATTAAAAAATTATCTATAAATCTACATGTATTTTGCTAAAGGCCCTGGCACACTTGTGTTACGCACCCGGCCACACTTGTGTTGTGTCTATAAATTCCTTTTGTATTTTCTTGGTACTGGCTAACGTAAAGTTTCACAAGGGTAGCGCATGTTTGATTTCCTCTGCAAAAATACATAAACCGGGCTTACGAGGACCAATCGAAAGCGAGAGTGTGAATTCACGACTTTAAAGGTCAACTTAAACTCCTCCCACACGCAACAAAGTTTATCTGCTACACAGGACTTAGCACGTTCAGGCAGTTGAATTCATTTGGTGCGTGTCGATCTAAGTAAAGTTGTTTCATATTATATTCAAATCATGACAGTGTACATTACATAGTCATGGAAAAGTACCTTGTTGTAGCTACACACGTGTATAAATTCGAACCGGGCATTGATAAACATGGCGCCCCTACCTTCGACCCAGTACACAAGCCGTAAAACGTAAGCCAATTGTGGCCACTAAACTCATAAGGGGTGGCCACCCGTCAAAAGTCTGGTCAGTGAAAAATCCAATAACCCCAATGCATAAACCGTAAAACGTAAGCCAAATGTAACCACTACCAAAGACACTTCGTCAGGAGTTACAAAGCCGACTCAATTTTATTACAAAAGGAAAAGTTTGTCCATTTGTGGGCAATTCCAATGAAACACACATGTCCAGTTTGATGAACTTCGTTCAAGATAAAATACACAACACAGCATCTAGTACACTTAGCGATGAAAACAAGCAAGAAGAAAACTGTGTACACTTATTATTATAACTAGATTAAGTCTGTATATTCAAGAGGGAGGGGGGAAATCCTCTCTCTCAAAATCCTCTCTCTCTCTCTCTCTCTCTCCCTCCGATGAAGAGGAGGAGATACTCTGTATACGTGTCTGGTACTGTCCACCCTAATCAGGCATTGCCCTATCAGTGCCATTATCGACGCCAGAGAGCAGCAGAGAACAAGGAAAAGGTCGAGATCATGACTGCTACTGACCAGATACGGTGACTCATTACAGCTAGAAATGATAGAAAACACTGCAACCTCCCTAGGACACTCAGCGTGTCTGAGCCTGCTCGAGGCATACGTCATATTTTAGTGTACTCTATGTACGGCAAGTTCTTCATCAGTCTCACACCCTCTGCATGCGTACGTACGTCTCTATCAAGCTTTGGTACAATTCATACTGAGTATGAGCAATCTATGAGAGCTGCACTACTGTACTGTTTTGTTTAAAAAGAACATTGACGAGACAAGCAAACAAACAGTGGAAAACCTAAAGGGCACACAATAGCAAAGCTTAAATAAACAAGGTCTACAATTGGACAATTTCGAACAATTACATTACTGTAATGTTTTGGGGTACTGAGACCAGAGAGAATCTGCTACTCAGATGAAGCTTACACGATAGAGCTACAACGCCTTTGGAAGAGAGCTATACAAGGCCTTTGATAGAGCTGAAACGCCCTTCTGTACCATACCACGCAGAAACTCATCTCTCATTTCCAGACAATACAGGGTGCATAGAGCTAGACACATCTATTTTACGTCTTTTCTTCCGTCTTCTTCTTCTTCTTCTTCTTCTTCTTCGACACAAAGCTAACCACTTTCTGTTTTATTTCTTTTTTTCTTGCTTCTGATAATCAATTTTGTTTATTGCCTCTGATTATGTATGTGAACAGTCGCATTTCAAATGTCCATACTGTTATTGCTAGCGTAAATTTAATGGAAGAAATCTCTTTCAAACCACGATAGACTATAGCAAATCCTGGACGTCTTGATAAGAGTCTAAAATGATGTGTGAATGCAATCTCTCTTAAAATATTTCCATAAACCATGTATTTTATTTCTCCATTACTTCCTGTTATTTCCTTCATCTGCTGCTGCTTCTTGTTGGGGTAGTTGGTTGGTTGGTAGATTAAAGTCCCCGTACATACTTGAACTGAACTGGAAATTTAGTGCTTTAAATTAGAACTGTTTCTATCATTCTCATTTTTTTTCATTTTGTTCATAATTTTTTCTATCAATCTACAATCTTCTTCGCTATACCAGTCACCTACCTTTTGTCTTGAAAACTCTCCCAAAACTCCTAATTTTTGTATGGGATTTGTTGGGTCAGCTTGAGCATATTGGACGCTTTCTGACAAATGGCCCATAGGGCTTTGTATGACATTATTATTTAGCAATGTAGGCATTTTATATGTATGTGTTTTGTTAATATTTTATAATGATGTTAATATTCTATTTTGTTTTGGTAAACGGGGGTTCGATAAATTAGAGTGCAACCCCTGTATGGGATGCCTTTATTGTAAAGTGACCAACTGATGGAGTGCCTTCTGTGCTGCCATTAGGGTTCTTTCAGCAGATCTTTTATACGGATCATAGGTGAGTCCTCTTTCAACCCAGTTGTGATCCTGATTCGGCTCTTTGCAGTCCGCTGGACCCTATAAACAATGACTAACTAACTAACTTCTTTTTGCCCACGCCCACTTCATCCTATTCTTGCTTCTTCTCCTTATTCCTATCGCCTTCCAACTTTTTCAGTTCTTTTTTTTTCTTTATCGTCATCTTTGTCTTTTTTAAAACATACATTATAATAATAATAATAATAATAATAATAATAATAATAATAATAATAATAATAATAATAATAATAATAATAATAATAATAATAATAATAATAATAATAACAATAATAATAATAATCATAATCATAATCATAATCATAATCATAATATTGAATACTATACGCGCCTTATTCCTAAACCAGACTCAAAGAGCGGCGATCTGTAACCAAGATACAAACTTACATGTTACAGACCGCTCCTACATGCACAACAAACACATATTCATCACTCGAACATTGTGGTGTAAAAAAAAAACAAGTCGCTATTAGAAGAGACAAATCGCAATCGAACTTTTTTATTTTGGAAATGCTAAATAGACTGCATCCAATACCACTGTTGAAGGGAGGGTGGAAACCGGAGTGCCAAGCTAGAGAAAACCCTCGGTGTCCTGAACGTCTCGTGCCTAAGTTAAGTTCGTTCCATGCGGGGCTCGAACCTGCGACCTTCAGCACAGGAAACCAACCCTGTCCAATGTTCTACTAGGCCACACTTATTTATTATTATTATTATTATTGAGGATTTGTATAGCGCACATATTTCGCCGTACTTGGCGACTCAAGGCGCTGGCCAATACAGGATCTAACTCAAGCCGCCCGAGGCGCCAACTTGCAGCCTTTTAGCGCATCGTAATAACGCTCCAGACAACTGAGCATAATCCTGGGAAGCAGGGATGGGGGAGAAGGACCTAGGTGCATGCTGGGTGTGTTCTTGTCACCGGCACTCAACCGTCTAGGACATGAGGGTCAGGATCTTTAAAGTCCGTTATGGTGGAATGTATGCCACACAGACTAGACCTCGGTTTATACTCTCATCCGAAGGAGTAGGAAACGGGAGTAAAGTGTCTTTCCCAAGGACACAACACAATGCCCCGGCCTGGGCTGAAACCCGGGACCTTCAGATCCGCAAGCCAAAGCTCTACCATTAGACCACCGTGTCTCCCAACTTACAACCTGGTATAATCGCAACGTTTTTTTGTTTTTTTTTGTTGTTGTTGTTCTTTTAAATACAGGTAACCCCTATACTACAGTGGAAAACGCTTATACACGTGACAACCGACCCTCTGCAGTCTGCCACACCCAATCGCCTATATGGGAGATTAAATAGTTCAGCTGAGGGAACGTAGGGATTAAGTTTCTATGTAGCTTCACCCACTCAGTGGTAGAGCATTCGCCTGGCACACCGATGACCCAGGTTCGAATCTCGTGGTGGGCAATTAAAAAAGTGTCATTTTTTGTCACTACTTAAGCAGTATGATTTCTCTGGTGGTTCAGTGTCTATTTACGTCCCTGCATCTTCTTCCCTGGGATTGTTATCCCCGTCTGCCATATCGCCAATGGTGGGTGTGGAGGTTAAACTTCAACGTTTATTCACCTACCCTCTTTTGCACAGGTGCTCATACCAAATGAAATAGAAGAGGTGGAAAGTGCCGATACAAAGCTGATCTCGTGGAAAGGCTTACTTACCCTAGCATGTCTTTCAAACAATGTTTTATTTTTCAAGGGTTCGATTACACTAAAATGAGAGAGAGGACTTGGAAACTGCCATCACTAGGCTAGTCCTGAGAAAAAGGTGGCCTCGAGTTTTACGTAGTATAAGATTTCAACATGTAAGCGTTGAAAAGAAACTTACCTTTGTTTTACAGTCAAACTTCAAAACACTAGGCGTTTCATTCTATACCAGTTCTAAGCAAAACATGACGAATTAAGCATGAGGATTTGCGCTACCAAGTAATGAATGCATTGAGACGTTCATGGTCGGACTTCTAACCATGAAAACATGGACAGCGTATAAGACTATGATATTATATAACCTTTTAAAATGAAAAACAAATCAGTTTTTTTTAACAGGTGGGTTTACGTTTAAATCTTAAATCTATAATCGAAATGTCTCAAAAAAGCTTCTTCTTGTCTTATCGCTGAAACATTTCCAACACGTGGCATGGCCTTAAGAGCAAAATCAGTAGAGAGAGAGAGGCGTGTTGGTGTGTTTGGCTGACAATGAAAAATTCCTCCCAACACTAATCCCACTCTTTTCTCACGTCCCACGCCCTAGCGGATTTTTTTTTTACCGTGACTTATCTGTTTGACCTTTCTCTAGTTCTTTCTGTATGTGTTTTCTTCTTTTTAGGGAAAATCCCTTCCCCTCCCCTTATTCCTCTTCCCCCCCCCCCCAAAAAAAAGAGGATAACTGTTCCAGATAATGTTTTTGCTTTTCTTTTCCAGAATTTCTAGACTGTTAAAAAAATTCGGTTTAATAACTCATGTTAGGACACTTACACTTACACCAGAAATAATCCTTTAAAAAAATGTATTTATTTATTTATTTATTTTGCTATAGTGCTTTAAAGGGTCCCAAATCGAAGGCTCTGTTTACGTTTGGCGAAAACAGGTTGTCCATAAGAGTCGCGCTGTTATTAAATTAAACAATGAAAAAATGGGCTTCCGTTGCTCCATAACAACGCTAGTTTGAATTTTTCAATTTTTGTTATCACTGGGGGGTGATTTCTCCTGTTTAACGGTACACCAAAACCATAGCCGTGTAACCGACCTTTCATCCTATTTCTAATTGAACCACGCGGCTCACCGTCTTTAATGTCTTGGGTAGGGTAGAGTCTATTGTCAACCTGAAACGAAAACCCTTACCGAAAACACTTTTATGGGGTTTGTCTCTAACAGGTTCTAGGGGGGCTAGCGGTTCTTACTGATAGGCTCGAAAACTACGTTATTTACTACTGTTACTACTATTTATAACTACTTTGTTGTTGTTTTTTAAATACTTTCGAAAAAGTCACTTTTTTGTTGTAAGCTTATTTTTGAAGCGAGGTAACACTCACATTCAATGTTAAAATGATTTGTCGAGGCGGGTCCCTTTAAATCAGGTTGAAAAAAAAAGTAAAGAAAACTCATTTGTACATACGAATTAGCACATTTAGCATACTACCTCTGACCGGGACCGAAGCTGTCCAAGGTGCCAACTTGTTGCAAGTTACACACTTACTCTCACGCCATGCACCAACGGATCAACTCGTTTGGGTTTTAGTTCTTTCAGCAAGAATTAATTTGCGTTTGGTACGGCACTGGTCATTTGAAATCGGAGGGTAATTGCTGTAGGGCTGCAATTGCGCAGAAACCTTGGTTTTACTATTACGAAGAAGCCAGATGTTCGCAGAGGTCAACGTCTATACAGTCTTCCCATCTTATGTGGGGTCTGTATGTCTTGCCATCGTCCTGACTATATGCTGTCCGTGTGGATTTATATAAGTCTGCAATCAGATTATAGTAGTCTGAGGACAATTATTTGTATCGTCAATTTGTTGTCGTGGTTGTTGTTGAAGTCTGTAATCAGACTATAGTAGTCGGTCGACATTAATTATTTGTATCGTCAATTTGTTGTTGTGGTTGTTTTTGTGTTATTGTTGTTGTTGTTGCTTTTTTTGGTAAATAAACACATTCGCATGCCTGCGATAATGTCAACATTGCACTTTAAATCACCATTTGTAATTTGTGAACAAGAGTAATTTTTGTTTTGAGGGCTAAAAAAACCAACAACAAACGAATCTTATGTAAATCAGGTTGGTGGTAATCTTTCATGTAGTGGGATGTACAAGTCTTTTCTCTGCGAATACTCGGAGTACAGAGCCGCCTAATTCGGGCAGCCTATGATACTCCAGCTCCATCAGTGATTCTTTTGATCAACGTTGCTTTTTCTGTCCTTTGTTTTGTTTTCTCTCTTGTTCATTTTTGTAGTTCTAGAATTATCTGGAAATACTTAAATATAGTCAGGAATCAGAACCCGCTAAATGTCTGTCAGTCTTTAGGTCTGTCGGTCTATCTCCCTTTGTCTGTCGGACGGTAGGTCGGTCCATTGTACGCCATATCTTAAGAACCACTGAATAGATTTTGACAAAATTCTATTGCAACATTACCTGAGTTTGTGGCCAGCCTCCCGTTTTATCGCGTTAGCACTCACTACCTACCCCAAAGATTAAGGTCGCTGGCAAAAATGTGTTGCTAAACACGTTTTGCTCTATATTTTTATTTTGTTAAAATCCGATGGAACCGATTTTGGATGATTTTTGGTCTAGAGGTATTTCAGGTCATGGAAAATCATTTAGTGGCAGTTCGTTTGTCGGTCAAACAATCGGTCGGTCCATCCGTAGATCTGAATTTTAACATTTTTTTCAAAACATTTTATTTCTTCTTTCTGAATGACTGAACCGATGTTGAATATTGGTAATCTTGCACTCAGCCTTTTGTGTCTTTCACCTTTGCTTTTCTCATCAAAGGTTAAGATCGCTAAAGTCAAAGACGTTTTGCGCTTTAACTCAAAATAATAATCATCATCATCACCATCATCATCATCAGCAGCATCATCATATCATCAGCATCATCAGCATCATCATAATAATAATAATAATAATAATAATAATAATAATAATAATAATAATAATAATAATAATAATAATAATAATAAAACAGGATGCTATCACGCGCTTTTTCTTCAATCGAACTCAAAACGCGGCGATCTGAAGAAGTCGAAATAGAACTCAATTTGTACACCTCAAATTTTAGACTGACTGCATCCAGTACCACTCGTACCTCAGCCTCGTAAGTTCGAACGCACAACCTTCGGCATAGAAACTCAGCTCACTATCCACTGAGCTACAGGAGACCCCATTTCAATTAACCTCTTGAGGACAAAGCCTTCAGTCACAATTAACATCGTCAACAATACTGAAACTTTTGGAAATGCTTATTTTCATCGATGTGTGTGAATGTCTGTGAATACACTTGAATGGAATGCCATCTTATTTTCAGTATCGATAATATACATTGTGCATCGAAGATGGAGCTGATGTGATCTTGTCCGACCCTCCTAATCATCCTCCGTCTCATTGTCGTCATTATACCCCTAGCCCGTACTGTTACAATTCTTCTCTCTCTCGCGCGCGCACGCGTCCCGTAGTAAAATCTAAACTTCAATAACTCCCTTTGATTAATTGCGCGCTCTTACTTTCTTTCGTTCGTTCTTTCCTTCATTCTCTTTTTCCTTATACGTCTGTGTATGTCTCTCTCTCTTTCTCTCCTTCTCTCTCCTTCCCTCTCTCTCTCTCTCTCTCTTTCTTTTCTCCAATCTCACCTCCAAAATTAAGCTTACTTTCATACCCTGGGATCTCTTTTGATCCGGTCCCTTTTGATCTATCGTCTTTTTCACTGGTCGTTTTCTTTCTTTCTTTCTATCTTTTTTTCTTTCTCTATAATCCACTGTGGTCAGAACAGACGAAGATGATGGCTGACCGGTGACCAACGTCACTCTGGTCAGTCTGTAATCAGCCGCTTTTATTTCCCCACAGACACGTGCTGGCCGAAAACAGAACTGGCGATGGATGTGGTAATATATCATCCTCGCCTCAGTCTCAAATAAACTGTTCATGGAAGGGTTAATATACCATAGAGAGAGTATTTAAAGACTGCTTGATTTCTAGACGACATGAAACAGTTGAATAAAAACTTAAGTTAGTTTTATACGTCTTAGATTCTTTTGTGTACTGGGTGTATGTATCATCTTAGTTCTACTGTCTCTCGAGACGTGTTCTGTCTAGGTAGTAAGATTATCTAAGAAGAAGAAGAAGAAGAAGAATCCACATACAAATCATATTGATCTAATATTTTGAAGACAGTATGAAACATTCATCTCTACGTGCTGGCTGATCTTATTATGGTTTCTTGAGTGCATTCAGTTTTCTTGTACTCGCATGCGTGTAGCAATGTGAGTCTACGAATTCATGCCCAAATTTAAAAAAAAATTGTTATAATAACCGAAAGAGGAACTCCACTTTTATCGTCTTTTCATCGTCTTTCACCTCCTCCTCCTCTTCCTTCTTCTCCTCTTCCGTCTTCTTTTTCGTCGTCGTCTTCTCCCCCTCCTTCACTCCTCCTCTTTCTCCTGCCTAACATTTTTTTCTCGTTCCTATTTTCTGTAAAGAAACTAAACATCCTTTTCAGTCGCCATTACAGGCGACCTCAGATCGGAAACCCTTGAGTTTAATGTCCAGTCGTCTGTCCACCCAGCACTGGTTGAATAACACCCACAATAACGCGTTACTCCTCCTGCTCTTCCAGCATTTATTCTTTCTAATCTTACAGTCTTCCCCCTTCTTCCCTTTCTTCTACGCCTTCTCAAAGACACCGACCATCATTCCACTGTAGACGACATCATATTATTTAAACCCTAAGGTCCAGTATCCAGTCAACACTAGTTGAGTATCTTCTTCTTCTCCCTCCTCTTCCTGTCTGTCCTCCTAACTATCCTGCTCCGCCTTTTCAAAGACACTGACCCTCATTCTTCAATCACCACTACAGGCGACACCATCTTTAAGCCCTGCTGACCAATGTCCAGTCGCGTGTCTGACACTGGTTGACTAACACCCATATTAACACGATCAATACCGTCGTAAATCTGCTGGACAGCTAATTTCTTCCGCCGTTGAAACTGAGGGTCAGAAAAGGAGCATCTGGGACAAATATATACCGAGTGTCTGAGATCCACAAGGCTTATTTTAGACCGGAAGACTAGAACCCAGTAAGCTGCGGGATCATTCTAAATATCTCCGATACGGAAAAACCTATCTTCTGTCTAACTCGAAATTTAATACGTTGAAAATGGAGATCAAATGCGGTGAGATTAGTTGTTACCAATTCAACGTCAGTAGCCGAGTCGGCGGAGTTTCGAACTCGTCTTCCAGAGATCTCGAGTTCGATTGCCCCCCCCCCTCCCCCCAAACATTAAACTAGCTGTGAGCACTAATTATATTACTGCGGCAAGCAGTCCGTTGGTGGCTGTTTCAGACCATGTTGGTTAAATTAGGTGAATGTTTACTTTATGAGGAACATAGCAGCGTCGGATGCAAAGCGTGGAGATGGGGTGCTGTGAAGGACTTCTGGGCATTTCCTGTGCCCAGCACGTCATCAACAGCAAGGTTCGACGGGCCATAGAGCAGGCCATTGAACAGCACGGTGGCATGCTCACGATGGTGGGGAGAGGGAGACTCCGATGGTGTGGCCACGTCACCAGAGCATCAGGCTTTGCAAAGACCATCCTGCAAGTCACGGTGCAAGGAGGCAGAGGAAGAGGGAGATAGAAAAGGGGGTGGGAGGACGCCA
Source organism: Oncomelania hupensis (assembly GCA_036898135.1). Classification (NCBI taxonomy): domain Eukaryota; kingdom Metazoa; phylum Mollusca; class Gastropoda; order Littorinimorpha; family Pomatiopsidae; genus Oncomelania; species Oncomelania hupensis. Next base: position 137,962,759 of record CM072511.1, on the reverse strand, counting down.
TTCGAGGGTGGACTGGCTTGACACTGAGCGAAGCCATGAGGGTTGCTGAGGACAGAGAAAGATGGAGTACGCTGGTTAAACGATCATCTGTAGTGCCCCAACGACCTTCGAGTTACGAGATAGGATAGGATAGTAATTTCTCCTGATTGCCGCTGCGTAGCGGCTTCCGGGCTTTAGCAGAGAAAGCGATCCGAGTTAAACCAGAAAGTTCCACAAACTGTTTCAAATCAAACAACAAATCACTGAAACCAAACTCAAATCAGATTTAACCAATATTAACCGAACCAGCTTTCTCAAAAATCTGTGGGAGAGGTTCCACAACTATACAAGAGATAACCACAAATGAGTTAATTTTAGGAGCCATTGTATCAGACAATGGGTCCCGACAGGAAGTCCTCTCCAGGATCGCACAAACAACTGCTGCCCTGACAAGGTTGAAGCCCATTTGGAAAGACAGGACCATCAGTCTACATTCCAAAGTAAGACTGCTGCGCTCCCTTGTCATCTCCATCTTCCTGGACCCTCACAGCAGATCTACAACGAAGAATACAAAGCATGGAGATGAGGTGCTACAGAAGACTTCTGGGCATTTCTTATACCCAACATAATCACCAACGACGAAGTCCGACAGACCATCACACAAGCCATTGGACAACACGATGACCTGCTCACAGTGGTGAAGAAACGGAAACTCCGATGGTATGGCCACGTCACCAGATCATCAGGTCTTGCAAAGACTATTCTGCAAGGCACAGTGCAAGGAGTTAGAAGAAGAGAGACCGAAAAAGAGGTGGGAGGACAACATTCGAGAATGGACTGGTTTGACACTGAGCGAAACCATCAGGATTGCCGAGGACAGGGAAAGATGGATTACGCTTGTTAAATGATCATCTGTGGTGCCCCTACGACCTTCGAGTTACGGAATAGGATAGGATAGGATAGGTATATTGGAGACCGAAAAAGAGGTGGGAGGACAACATTCGAGAATGGACTGGTTTGACACTGAGCGAAGCCATCAGGGCTGCTGAGGACAGAGAAAGATGGAGTATGCTGGTTAAACGATCATCTGTGGTACCCTTTCGACCTCCGGGTTACGGGACAGGATAGGATAGGAGTTAATTGACACCAGTTCAAACCGTTAAGACTTTGCCCAATAGTTTCATTTTGTATCCGAAACTCCTTGCCTAAAGTGACCACGCCTGTCCGTCATAACTATGATCATAACGCTCCTGTTCAATGATCAATGCACGCTCCACTGACCCTTCAGTCCATTTTGGATTGGACATAGGGGTCACTTTTGGTCTATTATGTGTGCGAGCGCGGAAGCTGCTTCGTACATCCTATCCTATCCTATCCTGTCCCATAACCCGAAGGTCGTAGGGGCACCACAGATGATCGCTTAACCAGCATACTCCATCTTTCTCTGTCCTCAGCAGCCCTCATGGCTTCGCTCAGTGTCATACCAGTCTATTCTCGAATGTTGTCCTCCCACCTCTTTTTCGGTCTCCCCCTTCTTCTACCTCCTTGCACTGTGCCTTGCAGAATGGTCTTTGCAAGGCCTGATGATCTGGTGACGTGGCCATACCATCGGAGTTTCCGTTTCTTCACCACTGTGAGCAGGTCATCGTGTTGTCCAATGGCTTGTGTGATGGTCTGTCGGACTTCAACGTTGGTGATGTGTTGGGTATAGGAAATGCACAGAAGTCTTCTGTAGCACCTCATCTCCATGCTTTGTATTCTTCGTTGGAGATCTGCTGTGAGGGTCCATGCTTCGCAAGCATATAGGAAGATGGAGATGACCAGAGAGCGCAGCAGTCTTACTTTGGAATGTAGACTGATGGTTCTGTCTTTCCAAATGGGCTTCAACCTTGTCAGGGCAGCAGTTGTTTGTGCGATCCTGGAGAGGACTTCCTGTCGAGACCCATTGTCTGACACAATGGCTCCTAAATATTTGAAGCTGTGCACTGTGTTGAGGGATTGGCCTTGTACTTTGATGTCCGTGTTGATGCCATTGGTGTTGTTGGTCATCATTTTGGTCTTCTCTGCACTTATTTCCATTCCATAAGCTCTGGAGGTGGTGTCAAGCCTCTGTACAAGCTGTTCAAGTTCTTGTTCCTCTCCAGCCAATCCATCAATATCATCCGCAAAACGAAGATTGGAGATTGCTCTGCCCCCTATGCTGACTGTGCCTTCGTGATCTGTGCATCACATCGTGATCTGTGCATCGTACATCACATGCAGAGTATCTGTCACTCGCTACATAGGCTGAACCAACGCCCGATCGTATGACTTTATATGAATATCGCGCGCGTGTTATATAAGCTTTGCAATCAATTTTGCCTTGGTTTCACTCGAAATGCAGCCAGTGAAGCAAAAAGATTTTGTGATCAGGTTTTCGATTAGTACGACAAGTAGTAGAAGACGGAAAACCCATCATGCAACTGTACGGCGCAATCGTCAAAGTGAATCGCTATGAGAGGACCTTTACCAGGGAAAATAAAAAGGCACGATCTTCCACTGTAAAACTATGTGGGGCCGGTGTAACGTGCCGAAAGCGTCCCTGGCCCAAATTAACTCCCGGGAGTAAAACCAGGCCGTCCCACATTTACTCCCGGGAGTTATTCTGGTCCTGGACCAGATTGACCCCCAGCCTGTTCCGAAATGACTCCCGGGAGTAAAACTGGATCACAGGACCAAAACAGCCCCCCAACTTCTCTTGTCTTTTCAATGTATTCTTAGTTTTTAATATGGGAGTTAAAAACGGACAGGCCCAACATCGCCCCCTCAGCTAATCAACGTAAGTAGGGGAGTCAAACGGGGACAGGACCAAAACCGACCCCTACCCATCAGGTGCATCAAATTCTGCACAAGGGAGTTAAACGGGGACAGGACCAAAAACGCCCCCCTTACACATCAGATGCAGAAAACACTGCATAGGGGAGTCAAACGGGGACAAGACCAAAACCGCCCCCATTACACATTAGATGCAGAAAACACTGCATAGGGGAGTCAAACGGGGACAGGACCAACACCGCCCCCCCCCCACCCCTTATTCATCAGAAGAAGCAAACACTGCACAGAGAATCAAACAGGGACAGGACCAAAACCGCCCCTACTACACAATTAGTTGTAACTACAAAACGCTGCACAGGGGAGTCAAACGGGCGCAGGACCAAAACCGACCCCTACCGATCAGGTGCATAAAACACTGCAAAAGGGAGTTAAACATGGACAGGACCCAAAACGCCGCCCTTACACATCAGATGCATAAAACACTGCATAGGGGAGTCAAACGGGGACAGGACCAAAACCGCCCCCCTTACACATCAGATGCAGAAAACACTGCATAGGGGAGTCAAACGGGGACCGGACCAAAACCGCCCCCCTTACACATCAGATGCAGAACTCACTGCATAGGGGAGTCAAACGGGGACAGTACCAAAACCGCCCCACCCCCCTCTTACACATCAGATGCAGAAAACACTGCATAGGGGAGTGAACCGGGGTCAGGACCAAAACCGCCCCCTTACACATCAGATGCAGAAAACACTGCATAGGGGAGTGAAATGGGGACAGGACCAAAACCGCCCCCCTTACACATCAGATGCAGAAAACATTCAATAGGGGAGTCAAACGGGGACAGGACCAAAACCGCCCCCCTTACACATCAGATGAAGAAAACATTGCATAGGGGAGTCAAACGGGGACCGGACCAAAACCGCCCCCCTTACACATCAGATGCAGAACTCACTGCATAGGGGAGTCAAACGGGGACAGGACCAAAACCGCCCCACCCCCCTCTTACACATCAGATGCAGAAAACACTGCATAGGGGAGTGAAACGGGGACAGGACCAAAACCGCCCCCCTTACACATCAGATGCAGAAAGCACTGCATATGGGAGTCAAACGGGGACAGGACCAAAACCGCCCCCCTTACACATCAGATGCAGAAAACACTCAATAGGGGAGTCAAACGGGGACAGGACCAACCCCCCCCCCCCCCCCCAATTCATCAGAAGAATCAAACACTGCACAGGGGGAGTCAAACGGGGACAGGACCAAAACCGCCCTTCTACACAATTAGTTGTAACTACAAAACACTGCACATGGGAGTCAAACGGGGACAGGACCAAAACCGCCCCCCTTTCCTCTTACACATCAGATGCAGAAAACACTGCATAGGGGAGTCAAACGGGGACAGGACCAAAACCGCCCCCCCCCCTCCCCCTCTTAAACAAAAGATGCAGAAAACACTGCATAGGGGAGTCAAACGGGGACAGGACCAAAACCGCCCCCCCCCCTTACACATCAGATGCATAAAACACTGCATATGGGAGTTATATGAGGACAGGACCAAAACCGCCCCCCTTACACATCAGATGCAGAAAACACTGAATAGGGGAGTCAAACGGGGACAGGACTAAAACCGCCCCCCCCCCCCAATTTATCTGAAGAAGCAAACACTGCCTAGGGGAGACAAACGGGGACAGAACAAAAAACGCCCCTCCTACACAATTACTTGTAACTACAAAACACTGCACAAGAGAGTCAAACGGGGACAGGACCAAAACCGCCTACCTTACACATCAGATACAGAAAACACTGCATAGGGAAATCAAACTGTGACAGGATCAAAACCGCCCCCCTTACACATCAGATGCAGAAAACACTGCATAGGGGAGTCAAACGGGGACCGGACCAAACCGCCCCCCTTACACATCAGATGCAGAAAACACTGCATAGGGGAGTTAAATGGGGACAGGACCAAAACCGCCCCCCTTACACATCAGATGCAGGAAACACTGCATAGGGGAGTCAAACGGGGACCGGACCAAAACCGCCCCCCTTACACATCAGATGCAGAGAACACTGCATAGGGGAGTCAAACGGGGACAGGACCAAAACCCGCCCCCCTTACACATCAGATGCAGAAAACACTGCATAGGGGAGTCAAACGGGGACAGGACCAAAACCCGCCCCCCTTACACATCAGATGCAGAAAACACTGCATAGGGGAGTCAAACGGGGACAGGACCAAAACCGACCCCTACCCATCAGATGCAGAAAACACGGCATAGGGGAGTCAAACGGGGACCGGACAAAAACCCCGCCACCCATCTCCCTCCTACCCATCCGATGCATAAAACAGTGCACTGGGGAGTCAAGCGGGGACAGGACAAAAATCGCTTCCGTAACAAAATGAATACAAAATCTTGGCCCTGGAGTTAAACGGGGACACGTAAAAAAACCGTCCCCCTACTTCTTCAGATGGAACAATGAGTGAACAGGAGAGATTATATTGGCACAGGGCTGAAATCGTTCCCCTATATATAGTATTTGCTTCTTGTGATAGGGAGGGGGGGCGGTTTTGGTCCTGTTCCCGTTTTACTCCCTTGTGCAGTGTTTGCTGCATGTGATGGGTAGGGAGGGGGGGGGTTGGTCCTGTCCCCGTTTTACTCCCCTGTGCATTGTTTGCTGCATGTGATTGGTAGGGTGGGGGGCGGTTTTGGTCCTGTCCCCGTTTGACTCCCCTGTGCAGTGTTTTGTAGTTACAACTAATTGTGTAGGAGGGGCGGTTTTGGTCCTGTCCCCGTTTGACTCCCCTGTTTAATTTTTCTTTCATGTGGTGGGTAGGGGTGCGGTTTTGGTCCTGTCTTCGTTTGACTCCCATGTGCAGTGTTTTGTAGTTACAACTAAATGTGTAGGAAAGGCGGTTTTGGTCCTGTCCCCGTTTAACTCCCCTGTGCAGTGTTTTTTGCATCTGATGGGTAAGGGGGGGGGGGGGGGGAAGGGCGGTTTTGGTCCTGTCCCCGTTTGACTCCCCTATGCAGTATTTGCTGCATCTGATGGGTTGGGGAGGGGGCGGTTTTGGTCCCGTCCCCGTTTGACTCCCCTGTTCAGTGTTTGCTGCATGTGGTGGGTAGGAGGAGTGGGGGCGGTTTTGGTCCTGTCCCCGTTTGACTCCCCTGTACAGTGTTTTGAAGTTAAAACTAATTGTGTAGGAGGGGCGGTTTTGGTCCTGTCCCCGTTTGACTCCCTTGTGCAGTGTTTGCTGCATGTGATGGGTAGGAGGAGGGGGGGGGGCGGTTTTGGTCCTGACATCGTTCGACTCCCCTATGTAGTGTTTGCTTCTTGTGATAGCGAGGGGGGGGCGGTTTTGGTCCTATCCCCGTTTTACTCCCCTGTGCAGTGTTTGCTGCATGTGATGGGTAGGGGGGGGGGAGTTGGTCCTGTCCCTGTTTTACTCCCTGTGAAATGTTTGCTGCATGTGATGGGGGCGGTTTTGGTCCTGTCCCCGTTTGACTCCCCTGTACAGTGTTTTGAAGTTAAAACTAATTGTGTAGGAGGGGCGGTTTTGGTCCTGCCCCCGTTTGACTCCCTTGTGCAGTGTTTGCTGCATGTGATGGGTAGGAGGAGGGGGGGCGGTTTTGGTCCTGACATCGTTCGACTCCCCTATGTAGTGTTTGCTTCTTGTGATAGCGAGGGGGGCGGTTTTGGTCCTGTCCCCGTTTTACTCCCCTGTGCAGTGTTTGCTGCATGTGATGGGTAGGGTGGGGGAGTTGGTCCTGTCCCTGTTTTACTCCCTGTGAAGTGTTTGCTGCATGTGATGGTTAGGGGGGGGGGCGGTATTGGTCCTGTCCCCGTGTGACTCCCCTGTGCAGTGTTTTCTGCATCTGATGGGTAAGGGAGGGGGGGGCGGTTTTGGTCCAGTCCCCGTTTGACTCCCCTGTGTAGTGTTTGCTGCATGTGATGGGTAGGTGGAAGGGGCTGTTTTGGTCCAGTCCCCGTTTGACTCCCCTGTGCAGTGTTTGCTGCATGTGATTGGTAGAGGGGGGGGGGGGCTTGGTCCTGTCCCCGTTTTACTCCCTGTGCAGTGTTTGCTGCATGTGATGGGTAGGGGGGGGGGTTTGGTCCTGTCCCCGTTTGACTCCCCTGTACAGTGTTTTGAAGTTAAAACTAATTGTGTAGGAGGGGCGGTTTTGGTCCTGTCCCCGTTTGACTCCCTTATGCAGTGTTTGCTGCATGTGATGGGTAGGAGGAGGGGGGGGGGGCGGTTTTGGTCCTGACATCGTTCGACTCCCCTATGTAGTGTTTGCTTCTTGTGATAGCGAGGGGGGGGGCGGTTTTGGTCCTATCCCCGTTTTACTCCCCTGTGCAGTGTTTGCTGCATGTGATGGGTAGGGGGGGGGGGGAGTTGGTCCTGTCCCTGTTTTACTCCCTGTGAAATGTTTGCTGCATGTGATGGGGGCGGTTTTGGTCCTGTCCCCGTTTGACTCCCCTGTACAGTGTTTTGAAGTTAAAACTAATTGTGTAGGAGGGGCGGTTTTGGTCCTGCCCCCGTTTGACTCCCTTGTGCAGTGTTTGCTGCATGTGATGGGTAGGAGGAGGGGGGGGGCGGTTTTGGTCCTGACATCGTTCGACTCCCCTATGTAGTGTTTGCTTCTTGTGATAGCGAGGGGGGCGGTTTTGGTCCTGTCCCCGTTTTACTCCCCTGTGCAGTGTTTGCTGCATGTGATGGGTAGGGTGGGGGAGTTGGTCCTGTCCCTGTTTTACTCCCTGTGAAGTGTTTGCTGCATGTGATGGTTAGGGGGGGGCGGTATTGGTCCTGTCCCCGTGTGACTCCCCTGTGCAGTGTTTTCTGCATCTGATGGGTAAGGGAGGGGGGGCGGTTTTGGTCCAGTCCCCGTTTGACTCCCCTGTGTAGTGTTTGCTGCATGTGATGGGTAGGTGGAAGGGGCGGTTTTGGTCCAGTCCCCGTTTGACTCCCCTGTGCAGTGTTTGCTGCATGTGATTGGTAGAGGGGGGGGGGGCTTGGTCCTGTCCCCGTTTTACTCCCTGTGCAGTGTTTGCTGCATGTGATGGGTAGGGGGGGGGGGTTGGTCCTGTCCCCGTTTGACTCCCTTGTGCAGTGTTTGCTGCATGTGATGGGTAGAGGGGGGGGCGGTTTTGGTCCTGTCCCCGTTTGACTCCCCTGTGCAGTGTTTTCTGCATCTGGTGGGTAAAGGAGGGTGTGGGGGCGGTTTTGGTCCTGTCCCCGTTTGACTCCCCTGTTCAGTGTTTGCTGCATGTGGTGGGTAGGGGGGCGGTTTTGGTCCTGTCCCCGTTTGACTCCCCTGTGCAGTGTTTGCTGCATGTGATGGGTAGAGGGGGGGGGGCGGTATTGGTCCTGTCCCCGTTTGACTCCCCTGTGCAGTGTTTTGTAGTTACAAGTAATTGTGTAGGAGGGGCGGTTTTGGTCCTGTCCCCGTTTGACTCCCCTGTGCAGTGTTTTCTGCATCTGGTGGGTAAAGGAGGGGGTGGGGGCCGTTTTGGTCCTGTCCCCGTTTGACTCCCCTGTTCAGTGTTTGCTGCATGTGGTGGGTAGGGGGGCGGTTTAGGTCCTGTCCCCGTTTGACTCCCCTGTGTATTGTTTGCTGCATCTCATGGGTAAGGGAGGGGGGGGGCGGTTTTGGACCTGTCCCCGTTTGACTCCCCTGTTCAGTGTTTGCTGCATGTGGAGGGTAGGGGGGCGGTTTTGGTCCTGTCCCCGTTTGACTCCCCTGTTCAGTGTTTGCTGCATGTGATGGGTAGGGAAAGGGGGGGGGGGGGCGGTTTTGGTCCTGTCCCCGTTTGACTCCCCTATGCAGTATTTGCTGCATCAGATGGGATGGGGAGGGGGCGATTTTGGTCCTGTCCCCGTTTGACTCCCCTATGCAGTAATTGTTGCATCTGATGGGTTGGGGGGGGGCGGTTTTGGTCCCGTCCCCGTTTGACTCCCAGGTTCAGTGTAAGCTGCATGTGATGAGTAGGGGTGCGGTTTTGGTCCTGTCCCCGTTTGACTCTCCTGTGCAGTGTTTTTTGCATCTGATGGATAGGGGGGCGGTTTTGGTCCTGTCCCCATTTGACTCCCCTTATATTGTATTTGACATGCATTTTGTTAGGGGACCTGTTTTGGTCTTGTCCCCGTTTTACTCCCATTATTTTGTCTGATGAGATTACTGACGCAGTCTTCAATTGCTCCTTTTATTAGGCTAGAGGGGGCCAGTCTGGGCCTGACCCAATCTGACTCTCATCGGTTCTAGATTAGCCCCCCAGGGGCCGTTTTGGCACATCTAAAATTGTCCCAGAATGACTCCCGGGAGTGCATCTGGGCCAGTCCCAGACTTACTCTCTGTTGCAAGGGGGGCTGTTTTAGGACAGACCCACTTTAACTCCCGGGAGTCATTCTGGTACTGAAAAATGTGGGCCAAACTAACTCCCGGGAGGCTGATCTGGAACACAGTAGAGTGCATAACATCAATTGTTCCTATGTAATCTTCATTCCCCAGAGAGTGATTTTGGAACAGGCTGGGGGTCAATCTGGTCCAGGACCAGAATAACTCCCGGGAGTAAATCTGGGACGGCCTGGTTTTACTCCCGGGAGTTAAATTGGGCCAGGGACGCTTTCGGCACGTTACAGGTGTAACGGCACGTTACACCGGGTAGCTCAGTTGGTAAGAGCGTCTTGCTAGTAACCGAAAGGTCGCTGGTTCGAATCCCGGATTGGTCAACGTGTGATCATATTATTTTCCCCTTTACCCACAACTGGCCCGCTGGTGTCAGTATAAATCGGTCCAGTAGTCACCTATATGCGAAAGTGTCGTGTGACTATAATCTACAAACAACTGTAAAACTCTACAACTTGTGTCAAGCTCTGAAGCTCTAATATTCAGATTTTGTCCGTGTGCCAAGCAGTTATGAAGCCAACAAATTGCTAACGAGTTGCCAGTCGTTCATGAACTGTTACTAGTGGAGAGTGGTTTAAGAATGGCTTTTTGTCTATAATTGTAGGCTTTTTGACAGAATTTGGGAGAAATTCTATATGGAGAGTGGTTATTTCGGTAATTGACCAGTGGTCATTTTAGGATAATGGGAGATCAGTCACGTCCAAGTGCTTTATCCATACTGCATGTGCCCTAATGAAATAAAATGAGAATGGATAGTAGTTGGAAAATGATCTAAGACAATGAGTATGTAAGGTCAATAAACACTTTGAAGTGTTTAGTATTAGTCAAACGAATATTCAAAACATCTGTTTTACATAAAGGGGACGTTTTCCGCTCTCTCTCTCTCTCTCTCTCTCTCTCTCTCTCTCTCTCTCTCTCTCTCTCTCTCTCTCTCTCTCTCTCTCTCTCTCTCTCTCTCTCTCTCTCTCTGTCTCTCTCTCTCTCACTCTCTTTATCTCTCTCTCTTTCTCTCTCTCGCTCTCACTAATTCTTTTCCTCTCCACCATCCCTCTAACACACCCTAACACACACCCACACACACACACACCCACACACACACACGTACACAAATACACCCATTCATTCACTGTCACACACAGACACTAGCATATGAGTCAACATCTCTACCACAATCAATCAATCAATATTTCATTTATTGTCTATTCACACATTCAGGTGATATTAGACATTAATTAAGAACAACAACAATATAAATAGAATCACAATTAAGAAACCTTGTAACAAAATGGAATGAAAGGGGAAGAAGGATTTAACACCAAACTGTAAAAGTCTACCAATAGGAGTCTGTGCAATAATTTTCACAACTGCTGTTATCTGTGAATGATGTAATACATCACCTAAAGAAGGTCCATATTCAGTCAAATAATGTCCTTGGTTTTCATACATTGCATTTAAAACTGGACATTCAAAACAAAAGTGGTAAACTGATATATTTTTGCCACACATACACTGGATATCTGCCGAATATTTAGTATTCCATGAGTTCATTCTTAACTTGTATATTAATTTTGACAACTGTCGTGAACAGTTCGGTATAGTAAACTTGTTAATGCTAGTATCTTGACATACTGCTTTTTCTAATAAGGAATACATTTCATGACAACACATACTCAAATTGTTGACAGAAATAGAATCTAATGATCTTAGCGCTCCCTCTTTGGCTAACTTGTCACATACTTCATTCCAATGAATTCCACAATGTGCTGGAACCCAACAGAAATCAACAACTACACCTCTAGAAAACATACAATGGATCATATGTTTAATTTCATATATGAATTCATTTCTTACTTTGGAATTACCCTGTTTTAAAGCATACAAAACCGATTTTGAATCTACACAAATCAGTAAACCAAAGAGCTCTAACATCTCTACCACCAAGGTAATATCGTATCTTTAAAAACTAAAATGATTACGAATAATGTCAGCAAAATGGTCGCTAGTCTATGCCACCATCCCACCACCCGAAAATGTCTATAAATTACTGTACCAGACCCTGTAAGAGTACTTCCATCCTACACATTTCGTGATAATAATTTCATTACGGTGTTTGGCAGCGTTGAAAGTGTCTGGCCGTTAATCCCAAAATTCCAGACGTTACTGCTGTAGAGTTTACTCATGTATAGTTAGGCCAGGCGCCAGTCTCATCATTTACAGCCTTAAAAGTCGAACAGGAAAAGGGTGAGATCGTTTTTAGCAGGAAAAAAAGGGAAAACAGCCTTTTTTGTTTGTTGCTGCTAGTTCTGTTAAAGTGGGTCTGAACCTTTTATTCAAACCTATATGTTGATGATGGTTATTTTATTTATAACATTTATAAACCGAAGTGGATTTTAGACTATGAAATTAAGAGACGATATAGGAGAAGAGGAATATTTGATACACGGATGGGGAGTGGAAGAACAATTCAACAACAAAAAGTAAGCAACTATAATAATAATAATAATAATAATAATAATAATAATAATAATAATAATAATAATAATAATAATAATAATAATAATAATAATAGTAATAATAATAATAATAATAATAATAATAATAATAATAATAATAATAATAATAATATTAATAATAATAATAATAACAAAGTCAACTCTAAATGATAACAATGTAACATCAATCTTGTGCGATATTCACATAAATAAAGTCCCAACTCTTTTGCGCTATATATAGCATAATTATATGATCATAGAATCTATTCAAACCTTTATGCTATAGATAGATCATCATTAAATGTATTGCACACTTTTGTGCAACAATATGATCATAGAATGTATTCAAACCATTATGCCCATAGATACCATGATCATAGAATTTATTCAGATCTTTATGCTATGAACAATACATCATAGAAGAGTTTATTACTCTACATTACGTGCGGTGAAAGCTTTCCGATAAGCGTGGTTTAAAAAAAATGTTTTTGGCATTTTCTTTTATCTGACCGTCGCCCGGAGTTTGCCGAGAATCATATTACGCAGTACATAGGTGAATGCTATTTTGGTGCGGGGGAGGGGGGGGAATAGGAGGGGGATGGGGATTAGGTTGTAGATTATATTTATGCAGTCAACGATACAACACTCCAGACTATATAATAAGGCTGTTGGTTTTGTTTTTATCAATAGTTGATTCAGCCCCAATGCTGAAATCCTGATAAGTGTAACTCGGATTCGTTTATCAACGCAACCTGTTCACTCAGCAACAAGGCCGAAGTCGTCGTATGAAGTTTTCCAACTTTATTCAGCGTACATCAACAACTGCATACAATCACTCAATCGCTTATCACTTTCTCCCTCCACAACTTTCTCTACTTTCTTTTGAAACAGTGCGGCACATATATAGTCTCTCCATACTCCAGACAAATTTAGAACACTCCAGCGTGACGCACCACAACCAATCAAAACAAACTTCGTCATCACTGTCTTACGTCATATAACCTTATTTAGGATGGAAGCGTCTCGTAGTTACCACTAGATTTATCCACACGCTTCGATCGACAGTAAACAACCAACTCTAGAAAATTCTCAAATAATATCGACCAACTAAAACTATCAGTATTATACCAAGCTTCTTCTAACAACAATGCACAATCAAATCTAAGGTAAATACACTCTATTATTGCATGCTTTGCAAAACAAAACGATCGGATCCATCGTGCGCGTCGCAAACGTAACAAAGGCTGCATCTATAATTGTAATGAAGTTTTGCAAGGAAGCAGTCATGTATAGATAGAAACAAAGTAGTCTTCTCTATAGTGTAAGGTAGACATTATATATACGTGTTTAGCTGGTTTCCTACTGTATGCCGAAGGTCGCGGGTTTGAACCCCGCATGGGAGGTAAGCTTACTTGCGTGACTTTAGGTACGAGACTTTCATGACACCGAGGGTTTTCTTCGGGTACTCCGGTTTCCTCCATCCCTTCAATAATGGCATCGGATGCAGTCAATCTAAAATATCCAAATTAAAAATTGATTTCGACTAAATTCCGACTTCTGTAATAGCCACCGCTTCAGATCGCCGCGCTTTGAGTTCGATTGAAAAAAAATAGAAGAAAAAGCGAGTAGTAGCATCCTGTATTATTATTATTATTATTATTATTATTATTATTATTATTATTATTATTATTATTATTATTATTATTATTATTATTATTAATATTATTATTATTATTATTATATTATTATTATTATTATTATTATTATTATTATTATTATTATTATTATTATTATTATTATTACTGTTATTATTATTATTATTATTATTATTATTATTATTATTATTATTATTATTATTATTATTATTATTATTATAAGAATACAAAGCATGGAGATGAGGTGCTACTGAAGACTTCTGGGCATTTCCTATACCCAACACATCACCAACGACGAAGTCCGACAGACCATCACACAAGCCATTGGACAACACGATGACCTGCTTACAGTGGTGAAGAAACGGAAACTCCGATGGTATGGCCATGTCACCAGATCATCAGGCCTTGCAAAGACTTTTCTGCAAGGCACAGTGCAAGGAGGTAGAAGAAGAGGGAGACCGAAAAAGAGGTGGGAGGACAACATTCGAGAATGGACTGGTTTGACACTGAGCGAAGCCATCAGGGCTGCTGAGGACAGAGAAAGATCGGAGTATGCTGGTTAAACGATCATCTGTGGTGCCCCTACGACGGTCGACCTCCGGGTTACGGGACAGGATAGGATAGGATTATTATTATTATTATTATTATTATTATTATTATTATTATTATTATTATTATTATTATTATTATTATTATTGCATTCTGGTTAATGAGTCTAGTCATGCAACGATATAAGAAAAATAATCTTCTCTAATAAGCGAAATGTAGACATTTCATTTGGTGCTTTTTTTTTCTTTTCCTTTTCCTTTTTTTTTTTGGGGGGGGGAGGTGGGGGGAGGGGTGTCAATGGGTTTAATTCAGTTTAAATGTCGGAACCGATGCTAGTTCTGTTAAATATCTGCGGGTTGTTGTTTTTTTTCCTGTTACATTGTGTACGTTGGTGCGGGTTCGGCTAAATTTCGGGATATGTTGGATAATATTTGTCACAATGCAGGCGAAAACTCAATGTAAAGAGCAACAACAACAGCCAACTGCAATAGACAATGACTGCAAGTCTGCGCCTTAGGCGGCTAATGCTAGATCCTGTATAGGTCATCACCTTGAGCATGAGCAGCCCTTGAGCGCTATGTTAAAAACTATTAAACAAATAAAATAAATACAAATTACTACGACTATTAGTTAGAAAATAAATTACGCAAGGTTACATCTATGTCACGGGCTGGTAGAAATGCTCGCATTGCCGAAACAGTGGAGAAGAACAATTAAAATCGTGGGTCTGTAGCGACAGTCACGTTCTTTCGCGAAAGGACCACTCATTGCGAAAAGTGACTGAAAACTACGGCTGTGAACATCTGCTCTCACAAATGGAAAATTTACATAATGATTATTACGTGATAATAGCGTGTTAATGCGATGAGTTGTGTAGAGGTAGCTTCGGTGCAAAGTAATTTTACGAGGTTCCATTACTTCTGTATAGTCACGTTTTCTCGATCACTAACTATACAAGGCCAACTCATGGATGCAACATTATTATTTGCTTGCAGAAAAGGGCATTAAATGCCTTAACTAATTGATCATAATATTATAACTATTCGTGAAGTGAAAATAATATAAATTATGAAAAAACTCGGCATGCGTAGTACTAGCAAACATAATGCTAATATTATGGATGCAGGACTGATGCCTCAGTCCTCTAGCTCCACCTTTCTCTCTCTCTCTAATTCTCTCTCTTTCTTTTTTTTTCTCTCTCTTTCTCTCTCTTTCGTCGGCTCATTTTAGATGCTCCCCATGCTGACATTTAGGCTAACTGTCGTCTTAACTTTCCCACTAGCATACGGCATCCACCGCTAATGCCGAGTATCAGCAGTTCTTTGGTGCCAGAAATGAAGAGAGAATGGAATTGGCCTCGTGGTTATAGCATCTTTCCACAGGCGCCTGTGTCTGGAAGCGATATTGTCCCTCTATTGTGCTAGATATAACAGTACAGAGAGGAACGAACGCGCTCGAGTGAGAGAGAGAGAGAGAGAGAGAGAGAGAGAGAGAGAGAGAGAGAGAGAGAGGTGGGGGCAGACAGACAGACAGTTAAAAACAGAGTCGCTATCGCATCCAGATACAATTTTTTTCCACTGGATCCAACTTCATCTAGATGCAATTTGTTTTGTTTTATATTTGTTAAATAGAGAATTACTTGTAGAGTTTACTCGAACTGTTGTTGGATAAATATATGACACAATTGCTAAAAAAAAAAAAACGAACGGAATTAAGAGGATAATTAAATACTGTCAAGTTAGACTGGGATAGCCAGACGCACGTGGATAAAGGTGCCTCCGAGGTCACTGCTGTTCCGTTCGAGTCTGAGCCTGAAGACCCGGCATTAAAGTCTTAATAGTGAAAGATTGGAAATTAAGCGTCTCCATAGGGAAGAGCGAATCGGAACGCTCTGGAAGAGAAAAGAAAGGGGGAGAGACCTTGAATGAGAGTGTCAGAGAAGGGAGAGAAGAGAGAAGGAAAGGTGGGTGGGGGAGCGGGAAGTTACAGGAAAAAAAGAGAAACAGACAGAGAAAAAAAAATTAAAAAGAGGGAAATGTAAAAACATTTTATTTTTTAAGTGAAAGGGACCTGGTGATTAAAAAAATCCTAGACGTTGATGAAAGAAATTAAACAATAAATGAAAAAAGCGTAATAATAAATAAAAGCAAAAACAAAAAGTACAGCATATGTTAACAAACCTAAGACACGTAAGCAGGAACACAAAAGACTTAAAATGGCGGAATGAGATTGAGAAAGGGGCGCAAAAACTCTAAAAGCAAGGACAACGAAAGTGAAAACAACAACAACAACAACAACAACTAACATACAATATATATAAGCTGTAAATATCAGTCTAAAAACGCGACTGTTCTGGAGACTGGGGTTCAAGAGTTAATTAAGACACCATCTGTTTTGCCGAGTGAGCTCGGTTTGACAGAATGATGCAGCCGATACAACAATGCAGCACACATTTATATTTAATTATGCCAGTGTATAGTAGCTATGATTGTGTTTGTGACGATAGCTCCTCTTACTTTAGTGTCTGGCAAATCGGCGAATGATTTTAATTATTTTCATTTGAAACCAATTAATATTCTCTCGTACGTAGGCCTACGTGGGTATCTCCAGAAACGGCGATTCATTTCCCATCATTTAAAAATTCTCATTTAAAACCCAATATTTATTGAAACTACATGTTAAAATTAGAAGAAATTAAAACACGATGGTGAACTTCGATTCAAAATACATCTATAACAAACAATTTTTTTTTCTCTTAGAGTGTTGTGATTTTCTGTCATCGCAGTCGGTGTGAGGCAGAAACATTTTTTTTAAAACCTCGGTAGGTTTCTCATTTAAGATGGATACAAATAGACCATACCCTACCCTACCCTATCCTGACCTTACCCAGACATCAAAGACGCACTCTTGAAGCCGGGTGATTCATTCAGAAATAGGGTCAAAGGTCACACGGCTATGGTATTGGCGTACCGTTAAACAAAGGGAAATCACTCCCTATCAAAACAGAAATGGAAAATACAAACTTTAAGGGCTGGTTTGAGCAACGAATGCCCACTTTATGCCTGTTTGATGAGATAACAATGCGAAGTTTTGGGTAAACCCGCTTCCGTCCAAAAGTAAACAAGGCCTTCGTGTTGGGGCCTTTTAAAGAAAATATCCCATCAGCCGGGCTGGGCTTTCAGGAATGTAAATGTAAATGTTCGCGCACTTCGTTTACGCGCATTTAGGGAAGGCGATGGCCGACAAAAGAACAACTGGCGTGTACAATCCTAATTGCTCTCAATCTGGTGCTTCAAAACGTCATTGAGTAATCACTGTGTAATCATTTGCAAGCACTGGGGCAAGAAAAAAATGGAATTGGAAGACATCGCACTCCGCACGCGAGAAAGAAGAACAATTGAGGGCACCGAGTGACGATCCTATCGAGAGTACAGCGTGGTATAGTAAAGTTCCAATATAGCTCCCCCCCCCCCCCCTGTTTATCCTCTTTCACTCCCATTCCCCTCCCCTCCGTCCACAGTTATTACTGAATGACGCCACTCGATGCCCGTTGACACACACTTACAAGCAAACAGGTATGCACGTACGCACACACACACACACACACACACACACACACACAAGAGGTGAAAAACAGATACAAGACTTCCATTTTCTACGAAAAGTAAGGTAGACTAGAACCAGCGAAAAGCAACACGGAGCTTGTACCTCCAGCGAGAGAAAGAGAGAGAGAGAGAGAGAGAGAGAGAGAGAGAGAGAGAGAGAGAGAGAGACAGAGACAGAGACAGCGAGACAGAGAGAGACAGAGACAGGGACACAGACAGAGAAACAGAGACAGAGACAGACAGGCTGAGACAAACAGGCTGAGACAGATCAGAGAGACATACAAAATGACGACAAGACTGACGGACAGCCAGAAAGACCGAGACAAACACACAGTGGAAGTCAGAGACAGTCACACGGAGTGAAGCCTGAAGGGTTAGTAGAACGAGACAAGACAAAGACGGAACAAGACAGGTCGACAGAGAAACATAAAAATGCTATCACTGTCAGAGGTACAGTTATTCTTTCTCCCTTCAGATTCATAAAACGTTAGCACGTCTCGAGCTACTGCATTATATCATCGCTATCGCTGGCAACGTTACATCCTGTGCTTACTATAACGCACTCAACCGTTATACAGCCCTCATTCCAGCTCCATCACCCTTTTGTACTCGATTGGGAGTCTGACAGCGAGACAATCACTGCAATGTAGATCATCATAATTATGCTCGTTTCGTCGTTATCTAAAGTAGAACAAGCCCAATGGCGATAAATATTTGCGGTAGGTAAATGTGGAACAAAATTATCCTAGCAGAATCAACCTAATAACTCGGTGTTCATAATGAAGATTTCACGTCAATGTTAACATTACGAGACTGCCTTATACTATGAAAATAAGGTGAAAGACTTTCTGGAATATTTTCCTCCTCGCTATATAGGAGAACCACTGGAGAGTAAAGTGTGTGACAACCAACAGCGACCCTCCTATATAGAATGCAGGAAAGTATTTCAGGATTAAGACGATCGCATTACCTTCAAAATATACGGCAAGTGTGATACTGTTAACTTTGACGTGACATCTTCTTTGTGAACACTGAATTATTAGTTCCTTTTCTACATGATTCCCCCCGTTGGGGTGCCGGGGGTTTCAGTATAAATAGTATCCCCACTTTCTGGAAATTTAGTGCTTTAAATTCCCACTGTCGCTGTCTTTCTCATTTATTCTTTCTCATTCCTGCTCTGTTCTATCAATCTGCTAAACTATCTTCTTCTTCGCTAGACCAGTCACCTACCTTTTTTCTTGAAAACTCTTCCGGGACAAGACTCCTTATTTATGTGTGAGGTCTGTTGGATCAGCTTGGGAATATTGGACGCTTTCTGCCAGGTGGTCACTAGGGCTTCCTATGATGTTATTATTTAGCAATGTAGGCATTTTATATGTATGTGTTTTGTTGATAATTCATAATGATGTTTGTATTCTATTTTGTATTTGTACACGGGGGTTCGATAAATTAGAGTACAGCCTCAGCGTCCCCTGCGTGGGATGTCTTTATTGTAAAGTGACTGGCTGGTGGAGAGCTTTCAGTTTTACCACTAGGGTTGTTTCAGTAGATCTTTTATGCGGATCAGGGGTTGTCCGGTCCTGATTTGGCTCGGAAGAGTCCGCTGGACCTAAAGCAATAATCATGTAATGTAAAGTAATGTTCTACATGATTATCCAGTTTTCGGCAACTCTCTCTCTCTCTCTCTCTCTCTCTCTTTCTCTCTCTCTCTCTCTCTCTCTCTCTCTCTATATATATAGCAGCAGAAGATTTCTGCGCATTTCCTATACCCAACACATCACCATCGACGATGTTCGAAAGACCATCACACAAGCCATTGGACACCACGATGACCTGTTCACAGTGATGAAAAAAACGGAAACTCCGATGGTATGGCCACGTCACCAGATCATCAGGTCTTGCAAAGACCATCCAGCAAGGCACAGTGCAAGGAGGTAGAAGAAGAGGGAGACCGAAAAAAAGATGGGAGGATAACATTCGAGAAAGGACTGGTTTGACACTGAGCGAAACAATCAGGTTTGCTGAGGACAGGCAAAGATGGAGTATGCTGGTTAAACGATAATCTGTGGTGCCCCTACGACCTCCGAGTTACGGGATAGGATAGGATAGGATAGAATATCTATCTCGCTGTGCACAAAATAATTCTTGCAAATCAATATTCATGTATATCGCTCATAAATTCACCTCGCAGAGACATGCTGTTGGTAAATCAGACCAAAAGATAACATAAATTTACTTATGTATTGCTAATGCATATGTGCCTGTCACATTGAATGATCAATACATAATGGTCAGAATGCGTATTAAGTAGTGACTCCTGTCATAATCATAATTTATGGACAATAAGCCGACCGGACATAATAGCCCGACAGCGATCTAGTAGAATACTAATCAGAATTATCTGACAGTAATTATTTGTCTGACCTAACAAAAGTCCTTTACACACACACAAATTCCGAAACAACAGTCGGTTCGGGGTAAAGATAGTCGGACACAAAATTATCAATCTGATATATACTCATTGTTCATGTCCGATTTGTCACTGTTCTATGCTGCAGTTATCAGTTTTGCAAAGCTGTGATTAAGAAACGGGTTGGGTTATAGTAGACAAATTGCTTAAAACATAGCAAATACTCAAAACAGAAAAGACACATTGTCCGAATAATCCCCGCTGATTTGAGAAATCTAATAACTTGAGAAAAACTATGTAATCAAATGATCTCAAGATCAGAATTGTTAAAACGTCATACTTGTCATGAACTGGCTAGTTTTAACTCTGCCTATGACTATTCAGCCTTGTGTAGTCATTGTAACATTAGAGAGAGGGGTGTATTACACAGCAGCAATTAAATTACACAGCAGGCCACACACAGCGTAGTGAGTCAGCACTTGAGCTTTGAATCGGACCGTTTTAACCAATGAGAGCTCAGGCTTAGCGGGTAGAGCAGTTCTGACTGTGTCAGAACCTACACACAGTTTTGGTCAGTCGTGTGTGAGACGAGGAAGAAGTAACATCTACTTAGCTAGCAGAGAACTATCTTCACTCATAGACCAGGAAGCAGGACTTTAGAATCTCAGAATTCTATCAAGCCATCACGGGCCTGAACTTGTCAAACAGGTAAATGAACACCCTTCTGTTTCATCGTGATATATTTATATTATTGTTGAAATTATGTTTGTGGAATTTGCTATGCATAAATGTGAATTGTTAATCCGAATTTGCGTGACCATGTGGAAAAGCCGAACACGTGGCGAAACACGACCGGTTGCGCCGCCATGTTGTATCCCGTACGGAACCACTGTTGTTTAACTTATATGTATGTTTGCAGACCAGTGGCTGTACCACTGAATGTTTATAATATTATTAATTCTGTATGTGTATAGTTAGCCACGATTGATATTTATGTATGTATAGGAATTTAGAGTTGAGATTCCAGTGGACCCCGGAAGTAGCAGAATGTTCGTCGCTTATGTATAGAGATGTGGAGCTATCACTGAGGGCTACTTTGGCTTTCAGTGAGACGCTCTGCACAAACCGATTATTCAGGGTTGTGCAGAATTTCGTCTCTTATATTACAGACGAGCAGGCGAGCTATCCTGTGCGTCCCACTCCACAGAAACGACGAGTTGGTTGAGTAACCTCTACCGCACAAGTCGGAAAGAGCTACCCGGAAAAACACCCTGTCAGACCCCACAGCGTGGCAAGGGAACCCAACTACACAACGACACAGGTGGACCAGAAGCTACCTCACAGAAGGACTTCGCACGCACCATCTAGCAGTTAAGTGCAAAAACAAAGGTGCACTTAAACTGATCGAAACAGGACCACAGTAGTCCAACTCTTCAGAAACTGTAAAACGGACCACAGTAGTCCAAATCTACATGAGATATAATAGCAAGTGCCCGAGGAAGATATAACAGCTGCCTAGACTATCAGCGATCGAACTATTAGCAGTAACTGAGACTTTTTAAGTTAGATTAGTACTTAGAGAATCTTGTATAGAGTAGAAGAAATAAATGTGTGATTTTAACTGTTATCAAGTGGCTGGACTACATATGATTCATAGCCGTGTGAAAGCTAGTATGACAGTAATCTCTTACCATTTTTCTATCTATCTCTGTACCCCAACCTTAACACAGAACGAGCTAAACAAATAAATTTATTAAAGTAATTCATAGGGTGACTTACTAGCAGTTCCCACCGAATAAACGTGAGGGTCCATAATTCCATTGTGCAGAGCCCATAAACCCCACGTGACACTTTAATTGGCGAGCCTAGCCAGGATCTGTGTATAATAGGAATTGGGTATAACCGGATCTAAGTACAATAAAATTAGATAACAGTAGTAGTAGAATAACTTAGAATAGTTGTAACAAGGACTGATCAGTTTGGTGCACTATTCGTTAGTTAAAAACTTTTTTGCTTCAAATATTTTTGTGCCTGTATGTTGCATTGTTCTTTTGCAAGTTTTGCTTAAATAACTGTTGTATGCCATTTGACTCTTGTTTTATTCTATTATTGATTACGAATTTTATGGTAATTGCATTGTTGTTATTGGCTTGCAATATTGCTAGTGTTTTTGTATTCCACGTGATTCAGAGGTTGTTCATAGACACTTTTGACAATGTCGGACCCAGTGGCCTTGAGATTGCGTTTCAAGGAACTAGGAGAAGCTTTACACTTAGCAGGGGGAGACCTAATTGCGTATATCAATGCAGAGGTAGAGAAACAGGAGGCTAAGGCAGAGAGAGCAGCAGAGAGAGAGGCGAAGAAACTCGAAGCGGCAGAGAGAGCCGCAGAGAGAGAACAGAAAAAAGCAGAACTAGAAGCAGAGCAAAAGAAATTAGCATTAGAAGCAGAGCAAAAGAAAGCAGAGTTAGAAGCAGCAAGAGAGGCGAAGAAATTAGAATTAGAAGCAGAGCAGAAGAAATTAGAAGCAGAGCAGAAGAAACTAGAATTAGAAGTAGAACAGAAGAAGGCAGCATTAGCAGCAGAGAGAGAAGCAGAAGTTAGGAAATGGGATTATGAGCGGGCAGAAAAGGAAAAAGACAGACAGCATGAGTTAGAGCTGAGGAGATTAGGATCAGGAGCTTCAAGTTCTTCCTCAACCCCTCCCCACTCAGATCAGCTAGAGGTAGCATCCAACCCCGTACAAGGAATGTCATTTCCACTGGGAACATTCAATGAGAGAGAAGAAGGTCTAGATCTCTATCTGACTAGGTTTGAGCGTCTAGCAACTGAGTATAAACTAGATCCCACTCATTGGTCTTTCAAGCTTAGTCAAGGGCTTAGAGGAAAGGCTTATGACATCTACAGTAAGCTACCGACTGACAGAGTGACTGACTATCACAAAGTAAAAGAGGCACTCCTAACGGGATTCGAACTAACAGGAGAATGCTACCGGCAAAAGTTCCGCACCAATCGGAGAGTGAAAGGAGAGAGCTATGCGCAGTTCGCGGATCGGTTGTCCACAACGCTGGATAAGTGGATTATCCAGTCAGCCACGGCTAAGACGTATGATGGACTGACAGAACTGTTAGTATGGGAACAGCTACGGGAAACCATGACCCCCGAGCTGAGGACATTCTCAGTAGAGCAGGGCGCGGAAAGACTGGAGGATCTGGTCAAGGTCGCAGATAGGTACGTGGCCGCACACGGAGAAGCCAAGAGCTTCAGGCGAGACCTAAAGCCTAACGGGAAAGAGGCACAGAAACGAAGCCATAACCGGGAAGAGCGCACCGCGAATAAGCCGAATAACCCCAGACCTGGGCAAAATAAAGGACCCAACACGGAATTCGGGAAGAGAGGTCCTGCAGAACAGAGACGGTATTGTTCGTTCTGCAACAGAAACAATCACTCCACCGCAGAATGTTTCAAGTTGGCCGCACAACGTAGGGAAGAGCGCGAAAGCCGGCCAGCGCACAGAGTTCTAACTCAAAGCAGCGGTAACAAGCCACACACGATCGGAGATCACCCATCGGTGACAGACACGGTCAAGGTCAACGGAAAAGAAGCGAACTGTCTGTATGACACAGGTCTATCATACGACGCGATAGTTAGCGAATCTCTTGTATCGCGCGCGGACTTGACAGACAAGACAGTCGACTTACAAGGAGCAGACTTGACGAAACCGACGACTACTTGCCCAATAGCTTGGATAGAAGTAGAGAGTAGGTACGTCACAGGACGAATCCAAGCAGCTGTTTTACAGAAACCCCTGTATGATCTAGTGCTAGGTTGTAGGTATGTGTTCTTAGGCACGCCCCCTAAAACTGTAGAGATAGCTGCAGTGCAAACCAGGGCCCAAGCTAAAACCCAACCACCCCAGCCCGAGTTCGCTCCGAATCCAGGACTCGAAGAGATCAAAACAGCACAGAAAGAAGACACCTCGATAGCGAAGTGCTTCCAGAAGCTACCCAAGGCGCACACACCCCCGCACAAGGGAGACTTCTACATGGAAGAGGGAGTTCTTCATCGACAAGGAGATGGAGATCACACCCAACTAGTACTGCCAGCCACCCTTCGAGCCCAAGTACTAGAACTAGGCCACAGCATGCCACTCAGCGGACACATGGGAATTGGAGCCACAGTGCAGAGAATCAGCGCACACTACTATTGGCCAGGAATCACGGAGGATGTCAAGCGCTACGTGAAATCTTGCCACCAATGTCAACGATATTCCCCGCGACATCACACCGTACCAGTTACTTTAGGACCATCGGTAGTAGTCGGCGTACCATTCCAGCAAGTCTCAGTAGACATAGTAGGACCACTGCCCATGACCAAGAAGCGGAACAGATTTCTACTCACACTCGTCGACGCATGTACGATGTGGTGCGAAGCAGTCCCGTTGCCAGCGATCGACACCAAGAAGATTGCAGATGCACTCATCGCCATCTTTACCAGAGTCGGATTCCCGGACAGCATTAGAACGGACAACGGATCTCAGTTCACCGGCCGCCTGATGCAAGACGTGTTCGAGTTGATACAAGTTCATCACATTCGCACACCACCATACCACCCAGCCAGCAACGGACAAGTAGAAAGACTGAATGGAACCCTTCTCACCATACTCAGGAAAGTCGCCGACGACAATCCAGAAGCGTGGGACACCTACGTGAATGCGGCACTGTTCGCATATAGAGAAACGCCCCATGCAGCCACAGGCTACACCCCGTCAACATTGCTTTTCGGCAGACCTCTAGCAGGACCGCTAGAAGCCCTACGCAGAAGTTGGACGGAAGCCAAGATAGACGACACACCAAGAGGTGCCACCAAGTACGTCGCAGACCTGCAGGAAACCCTCAAAGCAACGTGGAAGAAAGCTGGTGAAGCACTGAAGAAGGCAAGAGCCCGTCAGGCGAAGTACTACAACCGCCACGCGAAGGACAGAGAACTGCAAGTCGGCGATCAAGTGCTACTCTTACTTCCAAGTGGAACCAACAAGCTGGACATCGCTTGGCGAGGACCGTACCGGGTGACTGCCAAGAAATCCAAGACAGTCTACCAAGTAGAGGTGAACGGGAGAGCCCGATACCACCACATCAATCTCCTCAAGAAATACACGGACCGACCAGCGACCCCCAGCACTCACAACTTGTTAGCCATCGCCATCGCGGAAGAAGGAGAAAGCATGGAGACCAATGCAGTAGAGTATCCCCTGCACTCCAAAGAAACCTACAAAGACGTGATACTCAACGGAGACCTAACCGCTAAACAGCAACAGCACGTACTACAGGTCATTCGACAACATCAGACTGTGCTCACAGACCGACCAGGGAGGACAGACCTCGTCGAAGTAACCTTAACGGTGACCGACCCAACACCCGTCCGCCAGAAGCTCTACCCGATGCCACTGTCTCAGCAGCGAGCCATCAAGGAAGAGATAGACACCTTACTGGCAGCCGGAATCATCTCAGAGTCTACCTCACCCTACAGCGCAGGCACGGTATTGTTGCGAAAACCCAACGGAGAGCATCGACTGTGCATCGACTTCAGACTGTTGAATGCCGTAACGCAGTTCCAGCCAGAGCCACTCCCGGACCAGACAGACCTATTTGCCAAGCTACAGCGAGCGAAGTACTTCTCACGCATCGACCTCAGCAA
Organism: Oncomelania hupensis; assembly: GCA_036898135.1. Taxonomy (NCBI): domain Eukaryota; kingdom Metazoa; phylum Mollusca; class Gastropoda; order Littorinimorpha; family Pomatiopsidae; genus Oncomelania; species Oncomelania hupensis. The sequence goes on along the minus strand of CM072511.1, from coordinate 137,937,143 downwards.
AGGATACTACCAGATACCAGTACAACCACAAGTCCGAAAGTACCTAGCTTTCAGCACTATGGAAGGACACTTCGAATTCAATGTACTTCCATTCGGACTCCACAACGCACCCAGCATCTTCAGCGCCATGATGCGAAAACTCCTGGCACCCCTGAGCAGCGAGCACCTACACTCGTTTATGGACGACATCCTCATCGCTACGCCTACGTGGGAGGAACATGTCACGCTCCTACAACAACTACTCGCCCGCCTCAGAGACACGGGATTGACGGCAAGACCCACCAAATGTCAGATTGGATTCACAGAACTAGAATTTCTGGGACACACTATCAGTCAAGGAAGCCTGCGACCGGTAGAAAAGACCGTGAAACGCCTACTCGACGCTCCTAGGCCCAAGACCAAGAAGGAAGTACAGTCGTTTCTAGGACTCTGCGGCTTCTACCAGAAGTTCATCCCCAACTACAACAGCATCGCCGTACCACTGACAAATGGAACCCGGAAAATCGCCCCGGACAAAGTAGTATGGACAGCAGAATGCGAGACAGCATTCCAAACACTCAAGGACAGAATGACATCGGCGCCAGTACTCCACCTACCCGATTTGACCCAGCCATTCGTTCTTCGCACCGACGCAAGCGACTTAGGCCTCGGAGCAGTACTGCTACAGCGCGACCCCAAGAATGCAGAGACGCTATTCCCTGTCGCCTACGCCAGCAGAAAATTGAGACCCGCCGAGACCCACTACGCCACGTCGGAGAAAGAATGTCTTGGACTAGTCTGGGCCATACAGAAATTCCAACTCTACCTGTATGGGACCCACTTCACAGTTCAGGTGGACCACCAACCACTATCGTTCCTGGCAGCCTCCAAGTCTTTGAACTCTCGCCTGATGCGATGGGCACTCACCCTTCAGGCGTACTCATTCCAGATCGAGTACATCCCCGGCAAAGAGAACCACGGAGCCGACTACCTCAGTCGCCATCTCGTGGAGGACACAGCAGCTGTCGCCCACCCAACACAACTAAGGGCCACAGCACCAGAATTCGTCCCCGCCCAGTAATACCCTGTCACTAGTGTCCATAGCTACCTGGCACAGCATTGCAGCTCAGGTAGAGCAACTTACTTAGTTTGTAAATAGGACCCTAGGATAGTGCAGTGTTAAACTAGGTTCTGTAGTAGAAAAAGGTCGAATCCAGTAGTCATCGCCTTTTTTCAGTTGAGGGAGCCTGTCATGAACTGGCTAGTTTTAACTCTGCCTATGACTATTCAGCCTTGTGTAGTCATTGTAACATTAGAGAGAGGAGTGTATTACACAGCAGCAATTAAATTACACAGCAGGCCACACACAGCGTAGTGAGTCAGCACTTGAGCTTTGAATCGGACCGTTTTAACCAATGAGAGCTCAGGCTTAGAGGGTAGAGCAGTTCTGACTGTGTCAGAACCTACACACAGTTTTGGTCAGTCGTGTGTGAGACGAGGAAGAAGTAACATCTACTTAGCTAGCAGAGAACTATCTTCACTCATAGACCAGGAAGCAGGACTTTAGAATCTCAGAATTCTATCAAGCCATCACGGGCCTGAACTTGTCAAACAAGTAAATGAACACCCTTCTGTTTCATCGTGATATATTTATATTATTGTTGAAATTATGTTTGTGGAATTTGCTATGCATAAATGTGAATTGTTAATCCGAATTTGCGTGACCATGTGGAAAAGCCGAACACGTGGCGAAACACGACCGGTTGCGCCGCCATGTTGTATCCCGTACAGAACCACTGTTGTTTAACTTATATGTATGTTTGCAGACCAGTGGCTGTACCACTGAATGTTTATAATATTATTAATTCTGTATGTGTATAGTTAGCCACGATTGATATTTATGTATGTATAGGAATTTAGAGTTGAGATTCCAGTGGACCCCGGAAGTAGCAGAATGTTCGTCGCTTATGTATAGAGATGTGGAGCTATCACTGAGGGCTACTTTGGCTTTCAGTGAGACGCTCTGCACAAACCGATTATTCAGGGTTGTGCAGAATTTCGTCTCTTATATTACAGACGAGCAGGCGAGCTATCCTGTGCGTCCCACTCCACAGAAACGACGAGTTGGTTGAGTAACCTCTACCGCACAAGTCGGAAAGAGCTACCCGGAAAAACACCCTGTCAGACCCCACAGCGTGGCAAGGGAACCCAACTACACAACGACACAGGTGGACCAGAAGCTACCTCACAGAAGGACTTCGCACGCACCATCTAGCAGTTAAGTGCAAAAACAAAGGTGCACTTAAACTGATCGAAACAGGACCACAGTAGTCCAACTCTTCAGAAACTGTAAAACGGACCACAGTAGTCCAAATCTACATGAGATATAATAGCAAGTGCCCGAGGAAGATATAACAGCTGCCTAGACTATCAGCGATCGAACTATTAGCAGTAACTGAGACTTTTTAAGTTAGATTAGTACTTAGAGAATCTTGTATAGAGTAGAAGAAATAAATGTGTGATTTTAACTGTTATCAAGTGGCTGGACTACATATGATTCATAGCCGTGTGAAAGCTAGTGTGACAGTAATCTCTTACCATTTTTCTATCTATCTCTGTACCCCAACCTTAACACAGAACGAGCTAAACAAATAAATTTATTAAAGTAATTCATAGGGTGACTTACTAGCAGTTCCCACCGAATAAACGTGAGGGTCCATAATTCCATTGTGCAGAGCCCATAAACCCCACGTGACAATACTTCTTTTAACAAAATTATTCTCTCTCTCTCTCTCTCTCTCTCTCTCTCTCTCTCTCTAAACCTTCAGCAATCCACATTAATGGTTCGCTTTTAGCCATTACGAGTTGTCTATTAATTCTTAACCCCCGAGACGGTTTAATCTAGCTGTTTGATACTTGTGTCGATTCTTATTCCTTTACTGCATAGGCATTTTGTTGAAATGTCATTGTTCCCATTCTGACCGTCCGGAGAATGTTTCAGGATCTTTCTTCTTCTTTTTTTAAAGTAAAGTATACGGACCCAAAAGTACATACTCCAGGGAATCATCAGGGTACATGAACCGTGAGAGAGCAGGAAGAATTAGGGATCCGGTAGGGCAACTTGCATGCAACAGCAATAAAGATATATACCGAATATTAGCAATAATACGAATAGGTCTATTATAGAATATTGCCAACAACATTAAGAAACGCTTCGTATAAACACTGTTGCTCATGGATAGTTAACAAACGTCTGTTTCGTCAATTAAAAATAAAAGGGAGTGAAGGGTTGGAGGGGGGTGGGGCGGGTCTTGATTTTGGCTTACGATTCTACAAAGTTTCACTGCATAATTTAAATGCATTTCTATATGCATAATTTAAGCAACATCTATTTTATGTGCAGTTCTTCGAGAGTTTCCCCCACGCGAAGATTGAATTGAGAACTATATTTTTTATCACACACACGCTCTATTGCATGAATATTTGCTTCCGCATGAATGCATTGCATGCCTAAATGCATTTCTGGTTGAAAGCAAAGCATATGTCTGTGAAGTAATCTGCAGAATATTTCTCAGCGTTCTGTTGCATATTTCATAGGATTTCGCAGGATTTCCACAACGCGGGCGTGTCATGCTCCAAGATGTGTTTTGTTTTCTGGAGCCTTTTTGTGCCAGCGAATTGCACCCAAATGCACCGTATTGCATGCTAGAAGCGTTCTCTATTATCAGGTTACGAAAGTTGCAAAGCTTTCCCGAATGGAAAAGTACTGAATATATAATAGAAGAGGAAGAAAACTAGAGAAAAGACAGGCGAGAAGAAGACGATAAAGTGAAGAAGAATTAGGAAGAAAATTAAGAAAACGAACGAAAACAAGGCAAGAAGAAATAAACCAAGAAAACCGACAAACTGAGGAAATAGAAAAACAGAAGAGCAGGAAGAACAAAATCAAGCGGAGAACGAAGAGCAAGATGAACAAGACCAAGCAGAGAAGGAGGAAAAAAACGAGGATGTAGAAGACCAGAAAAGAAGAAGAAGAAGAAGAAGAAGAAGAAGAAGAAGAAGAAGAAGAAGAAGAAGAAGAAGAAGAAGATGATGATGATGATGATGATGATGATGATGATGATGATGATGATGATGATGATGATGATGATGATGATGATGATGATGATGATGATGATGATGATGGAAGAAGAAGAAGAAGAAGAAGAAGAAGAAGAAGAAGAAGAAGAAGAAGAAGAAGAAGAAGAAGAAGAAGAAGAAGAAGAAGAAGAAGAAGAAGAAGAAGAAGTTACAGAGTGATAATAAGGAAGACTAAGAAGAAGATGCAGAAACAACAGCACAAAAAAGGAGAAGGATAACATTACTGATTGTGATCTTAAAGAAGACGAAATAAATTGGAGAGAAAGAGATGGAAGAAAAGAATAACAATGTAACGAATACATCGTTTTCCCACCTGCTTCTTTGTGGAGGAGGAGTCGTTTGCGTGCACTCATTGACTTCAGAAATGGCACAAACACAAACTGAGGATAAAATCAAATCCAACACGAATAGAAAAACGCTGACACGTGTGCTGAGTTTCACTGACTTCAATCAAAAACCTTACAAACGTGACTTCAATTTACCTCTTTCAAAATCACCTTATAAACTTAGCAAATATCACCTTATAAACACCAAATATCACCTTATAAACTTAGCAAAATCACCTTATAAACTTAGCAAATATATACAAGGCTAAAAATCAAATCCCAAATACTGAGTGTGCTGACATTAAAAAAAAAAAGAATGAACGAGGTGGGGTGGGGGTGAGATGGAGTTTTCAGATCAAATCCAGTTCAAAATTAAAAGCTTTTCAAAAAATTTTAAAGATTATTTTTTTAAATCCAAAACCCACACAAACGGCAACCCTTTTAGAGTTTCACAGACACTGCATGCTCCAAAAAGGTTTCTTATTATATACACCCCTGCAACTGTGTGCAAACTGGCAAAAGATTACAGAGGGTTTCAAAGAACATCGGTAGATAACTTAAGCACACACGACGCACACACAGCTGCAAAACTGCATGTTAGTTTGGGAGGTTTTTTTGCAGGTAAGACAAGTCACACCTAGAGAACGGAAAGAAAAGAGCGGTCTGGGTTGAACGTTATTGAAACTCTTTTAACTCTCTTAACTTTAAATCTGTCCTCATTTTACAAGCAATCCTTTTGTATCTTAGCTCTTAAAGACGTGAGGGGGGGGGGAGAAGGGGAGGGGCTTTCAAACAAACAAGGACAACAGAGTAAAACGAAGACACAACGGAGTTAAAGGAATAACAATAAACAAGTGAGGTAAATTATCTGTTTCCCTGATAAAGGGGTGTGTGGAGCTGATTTCGGTGATTTCGGCTATTAATGAATGTGGTCGGCTTAAAACTAATCGGACGAAACAGGAGCTTTAAAGTGCGATCCCAAGAGTGAACCGTTAATTAAAAGTTGCAGATCGATAAGACTTATCCTAATCTTATATGTTTTCTTCTTCTTTTTTTGTGTCTGTGAACCCTTACAACCCAGAGAGAGTAGTTACTGAAGCTGTACTCTTTAGAAGAAAAATAAACATTTGAAAAATACATATGTATAATAAATAAACTGACAATGTTCTTATCATATAATCTGCAACATTAATCCTCTTTCAATCAAAATGGAATTTTTTAAAACTTTTTAAAATTCAAAGCTGAGCTGGTTTTCTTGAAATAAAGTCCACAAACTCTCAAACAAACACAACATTGTTTTAACTGAAGCTAAAATCACCCATCACTCTACAACACAACTCTGTACCCAACAGGAAAATAATAACAGGAAGACAAGTAAAACGAAGAGACCATTAAGATTTAAGGTCTACACCCTCCATTGGCGATATGGCAGACGGGAATAACCACCCCATGGAACAAGTAGATAGGGACTTAAATCAGCACTGAACCTTCAGAGCAATCAAACTGTTAAAATAGACAGTTAAAAAATGCCCCTTTTTTTATTTCGCCACCCTCCTCCTCCCCCCCCCCCCCCCTCCATTCCCAGGATTCGAACCAGGGTCAAAGGAGATTATTATAAAAATAAAAAACACCAGCAAATTAACAGATTCTCTATTTTTATACACGTATTTGGCTAAAACGCTACACCAGGACTTACAAGCCAACGCAATAATAAAATCCCGTTTTAAACCAAATCTGAGACCTCTTTAAATAAATCTGTAAAAGGAAACACATCTATTTGAAAGTTAAAACTAACGCTACAGCGATAACGAACTGACAGGGTTGCGAAAAAAAAACACGTTAACGTTATCTTTATCTGTTTATAAACACACTTGAATAACCAAACAGGTCTCTTAACATTTCAAAGAAAGGGGGAGAATTAGGGGGGGGGGGTGGTATCAACTGCATAAAAGCAGATTTTTTTCTGGGCGGAAGAATGAGTTTGATTACATTATCACATGTATACTCATGTAGTTATTTTATCTCTTGGTGCTGTTTGTTCTAGGCAAAGTCTCCCAATTTGCTAGCAGTGTTACTGTTTTATTATTGTTTTATTCTGAAGCTTCTTAAAAAAGTGATTTTATACTAATGTAACTATTGACTTATCATTTTAGGATTAACTTTTTTTTAAAGCGTCAGGCAAAAACAACGACAACTGTTAATTATCATTTTCATTTAAATGCTCAGCAATTTTGTTAAGTTAGCTAAGCAAATTTTTAAAAAATAAACTGTCTTTAAATGATGCATTTTTAAAATAAAAGGCAAAAAATCTTTCTTTCTTTTATCATTCTATGTCAACTTAATTCCTTGATAGGTCTTTTGATTTACGCTTTTATTTCTTTGTATTGTATTTACACAAAAGCCATTGGACAACACGATAACATGCTCACAGTGGTGAAGAAACGGAAACTCCGATGGTACGGTCACGCCACCAGAGCATCAGGCCTTGCAAAGACCATCTTGCAAGGCACTTTGCAAGGAGGCAGAAGAAGAGGGAGACAGAAAAAGAGGTGGGGGGGACAACATTCGAGAATGGACTGGCTTGACACTGAGGGTTGCTGAGGACAGAGAAAGATGGAGTACGCTGGTCAAACTATAATCTGTGGTGCCCCAACGACCTTCGAGTTACGGGATAGGATAGGATAGGATAGATAGGATAGGATCTATGCATTAAAAATTTCACGTATATATGCATGTGCTCCCTTTATAGTTAATTCCATGAACGGCCCTTCACGTCATTAACTGATGTAGTTGAATAAAACGGGTCTGGAGACAAACAGGAGCGTGGACGGGGAAAGAGATCAAAGGCAGCCAGGTGAATCCTAAAAACTGATCTACGCGTGTTTTCATTATGCTGTATATCTTTATACTCCGCGAGGAATTCCAAACCAACAAAATATAGCCTACTTTGGAGCACCCTAATCAGTATAAGAACAACAAAAAGTATACTCACTGACCAAGTATTGCATAATACGTTTACTCGCTCAACAAGTACGGCAATGCACTCCAGCAGGCAGACCACCGGGATGGGTGTACAGTATAAATCATTAACGGTAGCCGGACGAGTACCGCGGAAGGGAAAATTAGTCTTACCTAACACATAATTAGACTCAGAGAGAGAGAGAGGGGGAGAGAGAGAGAGAGAGAGAGAGAGAGAGAGAGAGAGAGAGAGAGAGAGAGAGAGAGAGAGAGAGAGAGATGACATTGGCTTCGGCATCTCGCACAATCAGTTATCCGGGCGACTGTGAAGCGCAGGTTTTGTTCATCGTCACACCGAGATTAGACAAGCTTTTTTTCTCAGCAACACAGTCTGCTTCCTCGTATATGACACCTTTGTATGTTTGTCACTTGTAAGTTTTTAAAGTGGGCGCCTTAGGCGGCTAGAGTGAGATCCTGTATTGGCCCGCGCCTTGAGCAGCTCTTGAAACCTTTTTGGGGGAAACTTTTTTTATTAGGAATAAAGATTTTAGACTAATTAATAAGTCTAATCTTCCAATCTGTCCCTTAACAAATTAACATAGTAAAGAACTTTTAACATTAACTTGGAAATCATAGAAATCACACACACATGCACTCACACACATGCACACACAATCACACCAACATCTTCATCATTATCTTTGAACAATTTTAGGCTACCACCCCTCTCCATATCCCTCACCCTCCTATCCTATCCTATCCTATCCTGTCCCATAACCCGAAGGTCGTAGGGGCACCACAGATGATCGCTTAACCAGCATACTCCATCTTTCTCTGTCCTCAGCAGCCCTCATGGCTTCGCTCAGTGTCAAACCAGTCCATTCTCGAATGTTGTCCTCCCACCTCTTTTTCGGTCTCCCCCTTCTTCTACCTCCTTGCACTGTGCCTTGCAGAATGGTCTTTGCAAGGCCTGATGATCTGGTGACGTGGCCATACCATCGGAGTTTCCGTTTCTTCACCACTGTGAGCAGGTCATCGTGTTGTCCAATGGCTTGTGTGATGGTCTGTCGGACTTCAACGTTGGTGATGTGTTGGGTATAGGAAATGCACAGAAGTCTTCTGTAGCACCTCATCTCCATGCTTTGTATTCTTCGTTGGAGATCTGCTGTGAGGGTCCATGCTTCGCAAGCATATAGGAAGATGGAGATGACCAGAGATCGCAGCAGTCTTACTTTGGAATGTAGACTGATGGTTCTGTCTTTCCAAATGGGCTTCAACCTTGTCAGGGCAGCAGTTGTTTGTGCGATCCTGGAGAGGACTTCCTGTCGAGACCCATTGTCTGACACAATGGCTCCTAAATATTTGAAGCTGTGCACTGTGTTGAGGGATTGGCCTTGTACTTTGATGTCCGTGTTGATGCCATTGGTGTTGTTGGTCATCATTTTGGTCTTCTCTGCACTTATTTCCATTCCATAAGCTCTGGAGGTGGTGTCAAGCCTCTGTACAAGCTGTTCAAGTTCTTGTTCCTCTCCAGCCAATCCATCAATATCATCCGCAAAACGAAGATTGGAGATTGCTCTGCCCCCTATGCTGACTGTGCCTTTGTGATCTGCAAGAGCATCTGACATGATGCGCTCTAGGAAGATGTTGAAGAGTGTTGGAGAGAGTAGGCATCCTTGACGCACACCGATTGTTGTTCTGAACCAGTTCCCGATGACGCTGTTATGGAGGACTGCACTGGTAGCCTTGTCATACAGGCTTTTGATGACTTCTATGATTTTAGGGCTGATGTTGTACACTTTCATGGTTGCCCATAGAGCTGCATGCCAGACTCGGTCAAATGCCTTCTTGAAGTCTATGAACACATGATATAGATGTTGTTGGTGCTGTAGGTATTTCTCACAGATTATTCTGAGGTTGAAAATCTGTTCAGTGGTACTTCGCCCTGCCATGAATCCTGCTTGTTCTTCAGCTATGATTTGTTCAGCTTGTGGTTTCAACCTGTTGAGTATTATTTTCAGGAGGACCTTGCTGGGATGGCTGATGAGGCTGATGGTGCGGTAATTTTCACACTCCTGAAGGTTACCTTTTTTAGGAAGAGTGATGACAAGCGACTGGGTCCATGGTGTAGGCCATTCCCCACTCTGCCAGATCTTGTTACAGATAGTGGTGAGAGCATCAGTCATCGCTTCTCCTCCTGCTTGTAGCAGTTCCGCTGGTATGTTGTCCACTCCCGCTGACTTCCCTTTCTTCAGCGATTGCACTGCTGCCTCAACTTCTTCCCGGAGAATTGGGAGGATTTCTTCTTCTTCTCTGCTCTCGGGACATGCTAGAACTGATGGGTCTCCATTTGGTGTATGGTTGTAAAGGTCAGAGCAGTACTCTGTCCATCTGTCCAAGACTTCTTGTTCTTCTGTAAGGCAAATGCCAGACTTGCTTTGGATAGTGGAGACTTTGGGCTGTTTAACACTTGTCAGCCGCTTCACAGTCTGGTAGGCCTTCTTGCTGTTGTTCTTGTTCAGATTGTTCTCTATTTCCTGGCATTGATCTTCTATCCAGTTCTCCTTTGCTGTGCGCATGCCTTTTCGGATGTCATTGTTGATTTTTCGGTAGACATCAGCTCCCTGTGAGGTGTTCTTTTTCTTTTTTAACTCTCTTCGTTTATCACACAGATCCAAAAGTTCAGGTGTGATCCACGGCTTCCCTCACCCTCATAATAATAATAACAATAACAATAATCATAACAATAACGATAATAACAATAATAATAATATTTTTTTTTCTTATTATTATTACTATTACTACCACCATCATCACCACTACCATCATTACCATTATTATCATTATTATTACCACTACAAACAACACCATCTTTAGTTGGAGCCAGCATTCTTAAAGTATATATATTCTTAAAGTGTGAAAGTTATATATTTTTATATATATAGCCTATAGGGTAATACACTTAGTCGAGGTCAAACAATTACCCCTTCTTTCTCAGAAGTTATATGAAACAGCGAGCCAGATGACGTTTTGCTTGCTTCAACTTGTTACAAAGGGTGTCTGCCCTAAACTAGGAGAGCCCAGAACAGGAGGTATGTGTTTTGTATTTATTTAAATCTTTTCATCGAATTTTCCGTTATTATACAGCTTCCATCAATTCAGTGCTCTCTTCTAACTGGTGAATGAAACAAAATCACTGTATTTGCTAGTTAAAGGGGTGCTTAAACTCGATGTTAGCTACGGTAGAGTTACATTATCACCATTTTCTGTCGCCAATTTCCGTTCAAGTTGACACTGCCTCAGACTGTGGTAGGCCTTTTGCTCCATATATTATGGGCGCTTTGCCCCTATTAGTTTTCAATCTGTCAGATCAGATACTGAGTGTAAGAAGATAGAAAAAAAGAAATCTCTCTCTTTCTCTCTCCGAATATGTACACGATAGCTTTATTATCTCACTGAAAAATTACATTATCAACACAGATTACAATTTTAAATCCCCCAATCTTACTGCACATATTCACCAAACGATCAAGCACGCTTTTGTTCTTCATGCATCAACATCCATACCAGCAGATAATAGAAAAGGTTAAAACTGACTCAATACTTGAGAGAAGTAGGCAGAATCAGAATTGTAAAGATCTTCAGTGGCAGAGTCGTCAGAGTATTGAATAATGGGAGCTGAGGTGGATCTTTTACAGTCATTAGTGTACAGAGTGAAGAGTACAAGAGAGAACAGTTCCTTGCGGCGCGCTGGTGAACGTGGTCTTTGGCAAAGATATATCCGTCTGATAGCGGAAAGACTGAGTTCTTTGAACGAGAAAGCTAACAATTCAGCTGTGTTACATTCAAGATCAGAAGCTTATGATGCTTATGAGCAATGAGGTGGAGCTGGATAATACTGAAAGCAGAAGAGAAATCAGCAAAGAGAGTGCGGACAAAGGAACCTTTTTTTAAGGTGAAAAAGAGCTTGATGGAGGAGGTTTGGAACAGCATCGTTAATTCTTCTCTTTGATAGACAAACTGTAAAGGGTGGAGAAATGTTTTTCGTTTGATACATGAGATGAGGAAGGATGATACGTCCAAGGCATTTCATGGCAATTGAAGTCAAAGCAACCGATCGGTGGTCATCAATATCTTATTATCATTATCTTATTGGCCTTTATCATTCCTGCATTAAATTAAGACGCTCATATTATCTAGGAAATGGGTTTTCTATATTGACGAGTGAGCTTTATGCTATTGTAATGGCTCTCAACTACATTATGACTTTACCGTTAGAGCTCTTTGGTTTACTGATTTGTGTCGATTCAAAAGCGGTTTTGTATGCTTTAAAACAGGGTAATTCCAAAGTAAGAAATGAATTCATATATGATATTAAACATATGATCCATTGTATATTCTCTAGAGGTATAATTGTTGATTTATGTTGGGTTCCAGCACACTGTGGAATTCATTGGAATGAAGTGTGTGACAAGTTAGCCAAAGAGGGAGCACTAAGATCATTAGATTCCATTTCTGTCAACAATTTGAGTATGTGTTGTCCTGAAATGCATTCCTTATTAGAAAAAAAAAGTAGTATGTCAAGATACTAGCATTAAAAAGGTTACTATACCGAACTGTTCACGACAGTTGTCAAAATTAATGTACAAGTTAAGAATGAACTCATGGAATACTAAATATTCAGCAGATATTCAGTGTATGTGTGGCAAAAATATATCAGTTTACCATATTTTATTTGAATGTCCAGTTTTAAATGCAATGTATGAAAACCAAGGACATTATTTGACTGAATATGGACATTCTTTAGATGATGTATTACATCATTCACAGATAACAGCAGTTGTGAAAATTATTGCAATGACTCCTATTGGTAGACTTTTATAGTTTGGTGTTAAATCCCCCTTCCCCTTTCATTCCATTTTGTTATAAGGTTTCTTAATTGTGATTTGATTTATATTGTTGTTGTTATTAATTAATGTCTAATATCACCTGAATTTGTGAATAGACAATAACTGAAATATTGATTGATTGATTGGTGGTCATTGTAAGTCTTGGGTCCATTGTTTTTAAGTACATGACAGATGGTAGAGGTTTCCCAAGAGTCAGGGACAATGCGATCTTGAAGTGACCAGGTGAACAGGCGACTGAACACAGGACTCATTTGAACAGCGCACATCTTTAGGAGGCGGCGGAAAGTGGCCTCGACGAGAGCGCTGTCGATTGCGTACTGCTCAACGTCATCGGCAATCTGCTCTCTCATTCGCGACATGGTATTAGAGTTTTCTGCGCCTGCGTCATCGTCCTTGAACCGGCAGTAGAACGTGAGCAGAACGTGATAGACTCCTCAGAGAAGCGCGCTTGCTCATCGAGGAGAGAATCACCGGAGGATTTTGACTTTGCTTGACCGGTAAGCTTCTAGACCCCTCGCCACGCGTCAGCAAGGCTCCCACTGCTAAACGGCGCGTCGACTTTCTCTGTAAACACTCTCGTTGCTTCCATGGATCAAACAATCCATGTTGCTTCTTAAATCTCTTTTCGCCGTGTACGTTGCACGCGCCGACGCTCGGCTCGGTCCCCGGTCTCCAACGCCATTTTCTTTCCGTTCAGGCTTGCCTTCAGATACCCTGAAATCCATGCTTTGCTGTTCGGGAATACTTTCATTCGTTTCGAGAGAAAAAGAATTTCCTTGCAAAATTTCACATAGTCACAATATCCACAGCCTTTCTCTCGCTCCATCTCTTTCTTTTTATCTCTCTCGTTCTCTTTCTTTCTCTCTTTAAAAATAAATTCTCTCTCTCTCTCTCTCTCTCTCTCTCTCTCTCTCTCTCTCTCTCTCTCTCTCTCTCTCAATATAATGACGCCTGTTAAACATTGTGCACTAACATGCCATTTCAGAACAATTTGTTTTAGTTGAATTTACTCAGTAATGACAGAACAAGACGTTTTCAGTTGATTTTCTTCATGAATAGCAGGGCATGTCTTGACAATAAGTTGTTTTAGTTGTTTTCCCTCTTCCTTAACAGTACAATTATTGACATAAAGTTCAGTGGTTATTTTCTTCTTCTTCTTCTTTTTCTTTTTTTGTTACAGTAAGGGCAAAGATCAGTATCAATATTCAAGAGATTTCCCCCTTATTATGAAGACCTTTCAGGATAATTAGTTTCCAGTTGATTTAGGTGATGAATTCATAACCTTTAATATAATTATTTTAAAAATATATATACAATTTCATATTAAGTTTAAAATATATATACATTTTAATAATTTTAATGGTGGGCTGCAGGCGTTTTACCTTATGGAGAAAGACGTGTTGCGCTATATAAAGGCCTTTTTTTTTTAAAAATGTTGTTTAACTATCTATGTATTTTCTTGTATTGCCATATGCGAATGTTTGTGATACTTTTTAGCTTTGATGTGTCTCTATAGTTTATGCTTATTTCGAGCTTCTAGCTGTTTCAATAGGAGGTGCTATTACATTTCTTGGTTAAAGGGGGCGCTTTGCCCGGAGTTACCCTACCTGTGTACTCTGTTGCTTTAAGTTTTTAACTTTTAGTCTATATTTTTACTTAGAAATTGTAAGCTTCTTATTTTTCATCATTATCTTCTTCTTCTCCTAGTACTACTACTAATACTATTATTACTACTAGTACTACTACTACTATTACTATTACTACTACTAGTACTACTACTACTATTACTATTACTACTACTACTACTATCAGCTGGACCCTGTAAGCAATGAATAACTAACTAATTACTACTAATAATAATAAGAATAATATAGGACGCTATCACGTGCTTTTTCTTCACACAAAATAAAAAGTGGCGATCTTAAGAGATCGCTGTTACAGAAGTCGGAATAAAAATAAATGGTTATTTAAAAAAGAATTGACTCCCTGCATCCAATACTAGCACTTGATAAACTCTCACCCCTGAAGAAACAAAAATTAAAATGAGGTCCACAAACTTTCATTTTTGAGTTTACATAGCGACGGGTGCAGCCTTCGTTAAAGCTAATACCAAATGATTGACAACTGCATTCCTTACGCCTAACTCTTTTAACTATAGTAAATGTATGTGTTTTTCTTTCCAGCTTAAAAAAAAACACCCAATCTCTTTTTATGCAATATAATATAATCCAACAGGCTGGTCTAATACTTTAGAAGATTTACGGCAACTGACAATAAAGGTTGTTACGGACCAAAGGTAAGCGAAGGGCAGAAATAGATGTGGACAATTAGTCTTCTCTCACTCTCTTGGACAGACAGAGACGATCTAAAAGTAAGCCCTTGTTTATGCGGAGTCCAAGCAACGCGGGTGTCTCGTTAATCCAATTTTAATTCCCTTGAGAACCTTCACCCCCTTAGTCTCGTCCCTATCAGCCGAAACAGTATGTCTACTTGGCGAAAAAAGCAAAACGAAATCTGTATATGTTCACGACACTGGGAGGCTAAAACAAGAGGCGACTTTACCACACACAAAAAGCCAGTATACTTCACGACAGCCAACAAAACAGAGGCGAACAAACTCAAGAGGTCGTACCTTTGACTTTAAAGGCTCGTTTGAAAAGTCCCCGCTATCCACAAACTGGGAACACACAGGTATCTTTGGGTCCGCCTTGCCGCCGTCAACTTGACTTTGTGATCGCGGGTAATTTATCCATCCTTGTCTTTTTCAGCCTGTCCCGTCCGACACATAAACATCGTGCTTGAGGGTCTGAGCACAAAGAGATAACGCGCACACACGAACAGAAGAAAAAAAGAAGTAGAAAAACGAGAAATATCTCTACTGTTACATACACTGCACTCGCCGCACACAACAGAAAGTATCCATCACGGCACAAAAAAAGTACCCTCAATGTTATCCAAACTGCACTTCTGTGGAACCAAAACAGGCACTTTGAATTACAATCACGGTTGTAAAACACGAGCCAAACTAAACCGACAGTAAAACAAAAGACCCTAAGTCTAAAACAACACACAGAAATTTCACCTCGTCAGTTCTATTAAAAGCAAGGTAAAACGGAACAAATCCTTTTTGTTATTTTTTTTATTTGTTAATTTTACAGGAAGGAAACTTCGCACTGGAAAAAAACCTCACACACACAAATCTGGACCGATAACTTTCAAGTAACACGCGGACCGTCTCACAAACGCAAACTTACGGGAAAACTTTTTTCACAAGACACAGAGAGAGTTTACAGAAGAGAGGGGGAAAACTTCGATTCTCTCACAGGCCAGTGATTCTCTCTCTCTCTCTCTCTCTCTCTCTCTCTCTCTCTGTTGAATGAGGCGCGCGTGGCTCCCATTGAAAGGGCGGCGGTCTCGTGCAGTGCAACAACTTGGACTCGCTTGGTGGTACACTCTCACGCTGAGACTATCGCACTGAACCGTTAGCTAGCCCCACAATAGAGAAGCTTTCAGGCAGTGACTGCACCTTCCCTTTTGGAACTGCTCACAGAGTTAAAGAAGAACTGATGTTAGCGTATAGCAGTGGAAATTCCAATGAAATATACATTTTAAAAAAATAATAAATTTCTTTAAGATTTCGTAAACAAAGGAAGGCATGGGTGTTAAATATTCATAGAAAAAATTAAACAAAACACAGCTTGTTGAAGGTGGTTTTACTAGTCTGTAGGTTCGATCAACGCAAGGGGCAAAATGTTTAATTACATTACATTACATGATTATTGCTTTAGGTCCAGCGGACTCTTCCGAGCCAAATCAGGACCAGAAAGACGTTATCTTAAAATATTATAAAATGGTTCAAATCTTAAAAAACAGGCCTGTTTTAAATACTCAAACAAACTTTCACATGCAACCTCTTGAAAATTCTTCTTTAAAACTGATGTATTAAAAATACGTTCTCTTTCTTTAATCAAATCACTAAATTCAGTCTTACCAATAAGATCCAACCAACACAAAACAAGACATGATTTATATGCGATAAAACAAACCAACATCATATATAAGAATTGAAACAGGAGTTGACCATTGCATACTTTAAAAATCTCTTTGAAAGGTAATGAACCAAAATATCTTTCTCTTTCCTCAAACAGATCAGCACATTCAGACATGAGATGGCGAACGGAAAAGGATTTATCACATGCAAAGCACCATGGTGGTTCTTCTCCTTTTAAAAGGAAACTGTGTGTTACATATGTATGCCCAATATATGGGGCGCCATGTGTCCATTTATTCTATGTGACTATTCTATACATAGAATAAATTCTATGCACATAGAAAGCATTCTATGCACACAAAAAGCATTCATTAGTTGAAATTCCATTTATAAAAAAGAAACCAATATTGTAAGTCATAGAATAAAATTCTTTGTATAGAATAACATTCTATAATAGAGTGTAAAATTCTATGTCCATAATACAATTCTATGTATAGAATAACATTTTATAATAGAGAATAAGATTCTATGTATGTAATACAATTCTATATTATAGAATGCACTTGTATGCATAGAATTGTATTCTATAACATAGAATGAATTCTATTACAAAGAATGAATTCTATAACATAGAATTTATTCTATGTGCATACAATTCATTCTATAACATAGAATGAATTCTTTAACATAAAATAAATTATATGACATAAAATGAATTCTATGTGCATAGAATAAATTGTATAACATAGAATGAATTCTATAATAAAGAATGAATTCTATATGCATAGAATGAATTTTATAGCATAGAATGAATTCTATGACATAGAATTCATTCTATGACATAGAATGAATTCTATAGGCATAGAATGAATAGTATAACATAGAATGAATAAGATGACATAGAATGAATTCTATGACATAGAATGAATTCTATAACATAGAATGAATTCTATAGCATAGAATGAATTCTATGACATAGAATTTATTCTATAGCATAGAATGAATTCTATAACATAGAATGAATTCTATAGCATAGAATGAATTCTATGACATAGAATTTATTCTATAGCATAGAATGAATTCTATGTTACAGAATGAATCCTATGTCATAGAATTCATTCTATGCTATAGAATTCATTCTATGCTATAGAATAAATTCTATGTCATAGAATTCATTCTTTGCTATAGAATTCATTCTATGTTATAGAATTCATTCTATGTCATAGAATTCATTATATGTCATCTTATTCATTCTATGTTATACTATTCATTCTATGTTATACTATTCATTCTATGCTATAGAATTCATTCTATGTCATAGAATTCATTCTATGTCATAGAATTCATTCTATGTCATAGAATTCATTCTATGTCATAGACTTCATTATATGTTATAGAATGAAATCAATATATACACTTTTTTTTAAAATAGTAAAAACTGGGGCACTGTCAAGGTATAGAGAACATTTTTTATGGCATGGGACTGTATTGCAGAGAGATATACACATTGCCACATCCCATCACCACACCACATCACTCTACATCACACTGCACCACAAATGTGATGGGTAGGTGTGGTGGAGTGATTAGGTTATGTGACGATGTGGTCTGATTCACTGCTTTTAAGGCATAATAGAACTGTATTGCAGATACATACATACACATTACCACATCACATCACCACACTACATCACTCTAAATCACACCACACTGCACCACAAATGTGATGGGTGGGAGGGGTGGGGTGATTAGATTATGTGATGTGATTCACTGATGCCATGATATGTGCTGTCTGCTGCAAAGTGAAGATGTGCTGCTGCTGTGATGTCGGCTGATGTGATGTGATGATTTGTTGATATGATGTGATTTTATGTGGTGGTGCGTTTTCACGATGATGGTGATGAAGCAATGTGATGCAGTGATGTGATGTGATGATGTGATCGATGTGGTGATGATGCGATGTGGTGATGTGTCATACAATATCTTTTTTTAAATTCTAAATTTTGTTACAATTTATTAGTTGTGTTTTTTAATTTTATGTGAATGAAATGAATTATATGTATATAGAATTAATTGTATAACACAGCAAGAATTGTATGACATAAAATTCATTTTTTTAACATAAAATGGATTTTATTCGCAACACTGAATACATTCTATTTTCATAGAATTGTTTTTTAACATTTGGTGCACATAGAATGCATTCTATGTTATAGAATGTTCATTCTATAACATAGAATGTTCATTCTATAACATAGGATCCATTCTATAACATAGAATGTTCATTCTATAACATAGAATGGTCATTCTATAACATAGAATTCATTCTATAACATAGAATGTTCATTCTATAACATAGAATCCATTGTATAACTTAGAATGTTCATTCTATAACATAGAATCCATTCTATAACATAGAATGTTCATTCTATAACATAGAATGCTCATTCTATGCGCAACTAGGTCATTCTATGTGAAGCGAGGCTGTGACGTATAAAGGGACACGTGGAGCCTTGCACGCGCGCTAGAACTGAAGAAATGGCTGACGTACCAAGCGCTCTGCGGCTTTATCAGACATCATAATTTCGTGAACAAGCATTTAGGTTTCTTGATGCGGACGACTTCGACGGTATAATTAGTGTGAATAGATCGCTTAGCAATAAAAAATAATTGACGTCACATCCCCCCCCTCCGCCCCTGCGTGCTTGCT
The DNA here is from genome assembly GCA_036898135.1 of Oncomelania hupensis. Classification (NCBI taxonomy): domain Eukaryota; kingdom Metazoa; phylum Mollusca; class Gastropoda; order Littorinimorpha; family Pomatiopsidae; genus Oncomelania; species Oncomelania hupensis. The sequence continues at coordinate 137,918,129 of CM072511.1, read as the reverse complement.
TTTTTCATTACAATGTGCTGAGGTTCTGTAAGGGTTTATAGTGACAAAATCTAATTAAATAATCAGTTCTTTTCGCTCAATACCGAAGAAATAACCGTACTGTACACTCATAAAAAGCAATAATTAATATATTTAAAGGTCGAATATTGCTATACAACTCTGAGACATAATAAATGAAAGGTTCATAAAGCTGAATATTGCAAAAAATCTATTTCACCCCAAGCGGCCCCCCCCCAGGGCGCTATGCACAAAGGCGTGGCGGCCACGTGCTGCGGGAATAACACAGCGTGATCGAGTTTGAAAATGGTGAAGTACTGTGCTGCGTTTGGATGCTCTAACTCCGACGTAAAACCTTTCTGCAAAGAAAAGAACATTTCCTTTCATCGATTTCCACTTCGAGCGCAAATGATGAAGCACTGCATGTCGTCAACTCTAAACTGAATGTCAGTGACAAATCGCTCTGTAATCATTATTGCACGAGTGTGCTATGTTCAAAACATCACAATATCCCAAAACGTTCTCTATACCTTGACAGTGCCCCAGTTTTTACTATTTAAAAAAAAGTTTTTATATTGATTTCATTCTATAACATAGAATGAATTCTATGACATAGAATGAATTCTATGACATAGAATGAATTCTATAGCATAGAATGAATAGTATAACATAGAATGAATAAGATGACATAGAATGATTTCTATGACATAGAATGAATTCTATAATATAGAATGAATTCTATGACATAGAATGAATAATATGAGATAGAATTTATTCTATAGCATAGACTGAATTCTATAACATAGAATGAATTATATAGCATAGAATGAATTCTATGACATAGAATTCATTCTGTAACATAGAATTCATTCTATCCTATAGAATAAATTCTATGTCATAGAATTCATTCTATGCTATAGAATTCATTCTATGTTATAGAATTCATTCTATGTCATAGAATTCATTCTATGTCATCTTATTCATTCTATGTCATCTTATTCATTCTATGTTATACTATTCATTCTATGCCTATAGAATTCATTCTTTGTCATAGAATGAATTCTATGTCATAGAATTCATTCTATGCTATAAAATTCATTCTATGCATATAGAATTCATTCTTTATTATAGAATTCATTCTATGTTATACAATTTATTCTATGCACATAGAATTCATTTTATGTCATATAATTTATTTTATGTTAAAGAATTCATTCTATGTTATAGAATTTCTATGCGTATAGAAATAATTATATGTCATGCAATTTATTTTATTTTAAAGAATTCATTCTATGTTATAGAATTCATTCTTTGTAATAGAATTCATTCTATGTTATAGAATATAATTCTATGCATACAAGTGCATTCTATAATATAGAATTGTATTACATACATAGAATATTATTCTCTATTATAAAATGTTATTCTATACATAGAATTGTATTATGGACATAGAATTTTACACTATATTATAGAATGTTATTCTATACAAAGAATTTTATTCTATGACTTACAATATTGGTTTCTTTTTTATAAATGGAGTTTCAACTAATGAATGCTTTTTGTGTGTATAGAATGCTTTCTATGTGCATAGAATTTATTCTATGTATAGAATGGTCACATAGAATAAATGGACACATGGCGCCCCATACAATATGAAGGCGAGGCAAAACTGTTTCTTCTTTGCGAGTGGATGCAAAATTAGGCAAAGAAGCTGACAAATCAGGAAGAATTTGAAATAAATGTTTAATTAAGTATGAGACTAATCAGATGATGATGATGACGATGATGATGATGATGATGCAGTCTGTATATCGCGATCATCCACATTGATAAACATGCTAATTCGCTAAGTCATACGAACGTTTGAAGAAGCTAATAGGTGTGACAACGACGAAGATTACGGCGACGGCGACAACGACGACGACGACGATGATGATGATGATGATGATGATGATGATGATGATGATGATGATGATGATGATGATGATGATGATGATGATGATGATAATCATTGTCTATGATTTAATAAAGTACTGGTAAATGTACCACGACCACATTTTTGAGGTGTTATGGCAGAAGCGGTCACGGAAAAACAATACTCTGACAAAGAGCAAGCTGTAGGGCACGTTAAGTGTAGGCCTACTTCTCGTTGTAACACATTTACATCACTTACCTCTGAGTATCGCGAGACTTCTTTCGTTGCGCTCAGTCGTACACGCTCCATAGACAGCAGAGGTACTATATTGTCCCTATATGTACATCTTGAAGATCGAATCGGGATTTTGTGTGAGGTGATGGGGAAAACTATCAAGAGTGTGAGGAATTGGGGGCAGACATTGTTTTAGCAGCACTTAGACTTAAAGCTTTTAGTAGAGGAAACGGTAACGGCTAATTATAGTGGAAGAAAAAAAAAGTTATTTATTGCGCATAATGTCTATTATGCACTCAGAAACACGGCGTACTGTGGCCTGCACAGATCGACTTCCAGTACAATTCTGTGTTTAAGCTTAATTCTGGCGTTCAATGAAGCACAATTTTATTGATTCACTTCCTAACGTTCAACCGACTCACAAGTACTCTCTCAAGCAACTGGGTGAGGACGGCTAACATTTTAGTTTTACTATGTCTTTTCAGTAAAACGAAACGCTGCTATTCGGTCTATTTAATAACTTACACAGGCGGCGGAAGCTGCTCAGGATTGGGGGGGGGGGGGGGGCACACACTATTCACTGACATAAGGGCCAGACCTGGGAAAAGTCGAGAGTGGGGGTGGGGGTTACAGATTCAGCGAAGGCGCGAAGCGCCGAGCCTTCTAGGGAGGTCCGGGGGCATGCCCCCCCGGAAATTTTTTTTTTCAAGGAAGCAAAATGGTGCAATCTGGTGCAATCTGAACCTTGAAAAAGCCATCTGTGATGGTCTGGGACTTTGAGCTTTTTGAACAATTGAACTGACAAACTCTGGGGTACAAAAATTATCCTCTGCCCTCCTTAAAAAAAACACCACACACACATTTATTTATCAGCAGAGATGTTTTGTATACTATTATTATTCATTACTTTTTGTTGATCGTTAACGGTATAAAGCTTTACCTTGTAGTTTATGAACATCACCGCCCTGCTTTCACTTAATTCAGTCTTGCTGCACTAGGTTCCTCGGCATTAGTACCATTTGTGAATTGTATCTTCTGGCAAAACAGTTCACTGCCTCTTTGAAGTCAATATCAACATCCCTGTGCACTTTCAGTAAAGCAAGTCCATTTAGTCTCTGTTGCCCCATTGTAGAGCGCAGGTAGTTTTTCAGGTTGCGCAACTGACTGTTTGAACGCTCACACTCGGCAATAGTGACAGGTAGGGTGCAAAGGTTCTAAAGCATGATGAACAGGTTGGGGTTAAAAAAAATCCCTGTCACAATGTTTCAGTGCTTCTGATGCCGTGAATGGGATGATAGCTGTCGCATTCTCAGCAGCACTTCGCCATTTGCAAACCCACCGTTGGTATTCTGCATCAAGGGTAGCGTTGTCTGGTAGGTCAGACTCCCACAACATTGCCAGCATCACCCCTTCTGGAACCTGCATGAAACCATCCTGGTTGTCTATTAAAGTGCTTGGCACCAGACATAGACCATCAACTGCTAGACCAGCATTTTCGAACCTCGAGTCCAGTTCGGTTGACAGGTGTTCCAAGAAAGGAATGGCAATGCTAATCTTGAAATATTCTTCTGGAGTGGCCGCAGGTTGGTTGTCACGGAGAGTCTGTCAGGATGCTTGACGAGGAACAATATTGCCATTTTGCTGACTTCTTCACTTGTAGTCGAGAAAATTGCTGATATTGAAAACGGTAGACTGTAAAAACTGACAGCAAATTAAAGTTTTCAAAACGCGACTGTGATGTGCACGATGTCAAAAACTGTCGGTCACTTTGATCTACGCTAAGGCTAACGATTATGACGCGTCGACAGGAAATGATGACGAAGGGACGAACTTCTCTTACTGATCAGAGGGTGATGATGATGATTATGATGATAAACACTTGTATTGCTTGATTCCATTTGAAAAAAAAATCCTTTAATGCCTTGGAAAAAAAAAACTACTCATTATTGGAGGGGGCAATATATAAGGCTGCCCCCTCCAACATTTTTCTAGGGGGGGGGGGGGGGGGGGCATGGCCCCCCTAACCCCCCTGCTTCCGCCGCCTGTGAAAGTCTTATTGAAACGTGTTTGAAAATAAACATTAATCGTCTCGTCGTCTTCTGCAGCCTTTCAAACGCGATCGTTTAGGATTCAGATGTATTGCTGATAGAAAGAAAGTAAGTAGAACTGTCTCTAAAGTAGGTTTTTGTTAATAATTTAAGGCGAGAGAAACGTTAAGTGCTTTTCAATGCAAACAGACAAAAATGTCCCATTTAAATTTCGGCTCTGTCAGAATTAAAAGTGTTAGTTGGAGGACGTGAAGCTGGAAGTGGAGATCGGATGTTAAAGAAGAAGAAGAAGAAGAAGAAGAAGAAGTAGTAGTAGTAGTAGTAGTAGTAGTAGTAGTAGTAGTAGTAGTAGTAGTAGTAGTAGTAGTAGTAGTAGTAGTAGTAGTAGTAGTAGAAGATGATGATGATGAAGAAGATGATAATGATGATGATGACGACGACGATAACGACGATGATGGTGATGACATGATGTTGATGATGGTAATGAAGAAGAAGAAAAAGAAAAAGATGATGATGATGATGATGATGATGATGATGATGATGATGATGATGATGATGATGATGATGATGATGATGATGATGACGAAGATGCTGCTGCTGATGATGATAAGGTAAAAAAAGAAGAAGAAGAAGATGAGGAGGAGGAGGAGGAGCAGCAGCAGGAGGAGGAAAAGGAGGAGGAGGATGACGACGACGACGACGACGACGATGATGATGATGATGATGATGATGATGATGATGATGATGATGATGATGATGATGATGATGATGATGATGATGATGATGATGATGATGATGATGATGAAGTAAGCCCGGGGATCAAAGAAAAGACTCAAAGAGAGGACAGAGACTAAAGAAGAAGGAGTTACGTGAGAGTATGTGGCCTGAGGGATATCAACACGTATCAGCAGCAGACAGACAAGCACTAAAGTTATGGAATGGATTTAAAATTGTGCAGCACTTTTGCCATTAGCACAACCCTCATAACCACAATAATAAACATAGAAATCCCCATCTTAACAATTTACGAACCGACAGACAGACAGAACGACCGACTCACCGACATTCAGATCGTTATGATTCTCCCCGACTGTTTTAAAGTATTTTTAGATAAGTCTGGAAATTCAAAAACGAACGAAGAGTTTGGGATTTGGGAAGGTATTTGACACTGCTAGTGATGTCTGTTTTAGATACTTAAAACCGCTAAACTAACAATGAAATTCGAGTTTAAACAATATTAATAACCTGTGAACGTCTGGTTTAGCCATTGAGGACACGGCACCTACTGAATCAAATCCTATACCACCTGTCGCTGGTGGATACTTTAGGGAAATATTTGTATCTTTGCAGCAGTGTATAGTATTCTATAACATTCTCTGGAAATTAGATTTAAAAGAGGACACGGGATAATAAATTGACCTCTTAGATGTTCTTGACAGATGTTGGGATTTGTTTAGTTTTTTTTCGAAAGTGATTGGAAAGTAGCAAACTGCATGGTGAAAGGATGCCTGCTATTGAAGTTACTTTTACAATGTTACCAAACCGCTGTATCTGTTTTAGTCACTGAAAACCGCTTAACACTGCTGAGAGTAAATTTTAAAGTGACATTACGAAAAGAACGCCGTTAATTACTTTGTTTCTTTCTGTTTTGTATGTGTGTGTGTGTGTGTGTGTGTGTGTGTGTGTGTGGGTGTGTGTGTGTGTGTGTGTGGGTGCGTGTGTGTGTGTGTGTGTGTGTCTTCTACTTCTTCTTTAGGTCTAGATCTGTCTTCTTCTTCTTCTTTTTCTGACAAGTCCTCCGCATAGTTCTTCAAGTGTTCTGATTTTCAAAGTACGGCTATTTAACATCGACGCGTAAACAGAATAATAATAATAATAATAATAATAATAATAATAATAATAATAATAATAATAATAATAATAATAATAATAATAATAATTATTATTATTATTATTATTATTATTATTATTATTATTATTATTATTATTATCGCCTGACATTCCAGTGCACTGCGTACACCACTGAGCCAACTGCGCTCCCCGATTTGGCCACAAATAGCAATGGCAAGAAGGACTGCATGAAAGTTCTTTAGTTGTATGGTGTTGGTGTACTTCGCCGACTTTCAAGAAAAGTTTGGTTTTATTTGAACAAGGAGTTATTGACAAGAAGTAGGAAAACAAGAGACCAGAGACCAACCAATGACAAGAAATAAGAATTATTTATTTATTTATTTATTTTTATTATTGAGGATTTTTATAGCGCACTTGACCAGACTCTAGGCGCTGGCCGATACAGGATCTAACTCAAACCGCCCGAGACGCCAACCCTCAGTCTTTGGGCGCATGGTCTGACGCTCGGACAACTGAGCACTATCCTGGCCAGCCATGGATGGGGCAGAAGCACCAAGTGCATGCTGGGTGTGTTCTTGTTACCGGCACTCACCCGTCTAGGACATGAGCGTCAGGATCTTTAAAGTCCGTTATGATGGAATGTATGGAACACATACTAGACCTCGGTTTATACTCTCATCCGAAGGAGTAGGAAACGGGAGTAAAGTGTCTTTCCCAGGGACACAACACAATGGCCCGGACAGGGCTCGAACCCAGGACCTTCAGATCCGCAAGCCAAAGCACTACCATTAGACCACCGTGCCTCTCCAAGAATACCAGGGAAATGACAGGTTTGTAGTCGTTGTTGTTTTGTTGTTTTTGTTTTGGTGGTGTTATTTATTCGGGGACAAAGAGAATTTCAAGAAGATAGCGGCAGTTGCAAGAGATAGACTGAAAACAATAAGCGTATTGATGTTGTTGTTGTTGTTGTATCAATTTTTATTCATCAGATTAACATACGTTCTACTGATATCTAGATGTAAGCCTACACATTTAGCCTACATGGTAAAGGATTTACAAAAAAGAAGAATGATGTACGGTTAGATGGAGAGAAAGATATATAACATAAACCCCTATTCAGCCACACATACACACACAAACACACCCCCGCACACACCATCTCTCTCTCTCTCTCTCTCTCTCTCTCTCTCTTAATGGAAAAGCACTTATAAAGTTGAGAGAACACTATCTGCCTAGTTAATATAATTATGTTTTTGTGCGCTTAAGATATTTTGCAAAATTTGAATCTGAGAGAGAGAGAGAGAGAGAGAGAGAGGGAGAGAGAGAGAGGGTAAAGGGTGGTAGAGGGTTGTAGTAAAACTGAAAGACAGATTTGTTTTTTCTACAACGAGGCAGGAAGTAGACTTAAGGGCGAGCAATTACGAGGTATTGGGCTGTTTGTGTGCGTGTGTGTGCGTAAGTGTGTGTTCGTGTGTGTGTAGGTGTGTGTGTGCGTGCATGCGTGTGTGTGTTCGTGTGCGTATATGGTTAATTTTCAATCTTTATTGCTTGTTAATTTGTAATGTTAATGCTAATGCTTGCTCATTTATTGATTGTAATCTAGGGTACAGTGCGTGTGAGCTTGTGTTTGATGCGTCTTGATCAATTGATTGGTAATGCTCTTATAAAATAAATTCTTCTTCTTCTTCTTGTTCTTTTTCTTCTTCTTCTTCTTCTTCTTCTTCTTCTTCTTCTTCTTCTTCTTCTTCTTCTTCTTTTTCTTCTTCTTCTTCTTCTTCTTCTTCTTCTTCTTCTTCTTCTTCTTCTTCTTCTTCTTCTTCTTCTTCTTCTTCTTCTTCTTCTTATTATTATTATTAATATTATTATTATTGATATCAAACATCAATCTCCTGAAAGAAATTACACAAAGTCAAGAGTTAAATCTGAGAAAACTATCGTTAATAATGTCGTTGAATGGCGATGAATGTGTAAATGTGACCCGTACTGAGACTATTTTCTAATTTCTGTAACAAAAAACAAAAAGACAGACTTCCAAACAAGAGGGAAGTAGGCTATATCGCACAGAAGTGCAGAGAACATGAACAGAATATTTAATGTTTAAAACCATCAGCGGGATTTTAGCCTTGTCGATGTTAAAGAGCTTTGCTGACATTTAGTCCGTTTTTTTTTTTAACAGGCACAATAACAAAGCACCGGATTTATGAACATGACTGTCGACAGATGAGAGTGCAGAAAATGCCGTGAAATTACGTTTCTTAACATTAGACATGAAGATGGACAGATGCATTAGCAAAGTGAATAATGGTTGGACCTTTTGATGTGTCTCAGTGGGAGTCTTACATGGTTTACACAGCGTAAAACATTGCAGCAAGTGTGTGTCTTGTGCGAAGCAGGGTCGATCCTGATTTCAGGCGAGGCTAGTTTGGAGGATGGGGGGAGGGAAGAGGGGCGAAGGAGTATGGCAAAGGGTAATCTCGGTGATCAGCATCTTAAACGGCTCGACCTGGAAATAAGACCAATCCATTAAAGAAAGAGAGGAAAAGAAGGGTGTTATTGAAAGAGCATCCTCTTCATCTTCAATACACGCACGTTCGCACTCACACTAACGAATACGCATAATTACAGAAGACATAATTAGAAAACATTAGAAATTATATTCCCCCAAACAAATTACCAAGTTACCTCCATAATGTCGAAGAATATGTTATGCATCATTGAAAAATCAAACAAACGCTTACAGAAATGTATTAATTAATTTACGTATCTATTCATTTTTTATAGAGCTTATCCAGCCCTAAAGTTGCTCAAGGGGCTGATCGATACAAGATCTAACTCAAGTCCTGACGGGCCATGGGATGCAGATGCCTGTCTGGCTGTAGAACCGTCAATGTGACGTCCACGGCAGTACAGGCACCGAAGAGAGAGCCAGACCTATCATCCACGAGGCAGGCCACCTGCGCTGCGCCTCTCTGAAAGTGGAACCTGAGGGAAACAAAACGAGCACACGAAGTTCAGATTATTTGCGATGCAGTGGGTATGACAATCCTTTTATACTTATAGTTACAGCACTTAGAGCCATTTAGGGTGGCAAAGGGGGAGGGGAGGATTAAAAGGGCCGTAGCCTTGGTCAACGATTAGCATTAGGACGAGTGTAGGGCAAAGTAAGGCAACAAGGACCACGAATGACGATGATGATGATGAGGAGGAGGAGGGGGGAGGAGGAAGAAGAAAAGGACGACGAAGACGACGAAGAGAACAAAGCGACAAAAACAAGGACAACAATGATAATGACATGTGTAGAGGAAACCTCAGCACAAGAAAGCAGTCCAGAGTGATGAGGCGGATGATGAAGGCAGGCACTTCACTGGACAGCATCCCATCGCCGTGAATGGTACACTATTTCTCCATTCGTCGTCCTCCAAAAAACATATTCCTTAGTACATTCTGTCGGCCACACCGATTATTGCTAGATACACCTCCATCAGAAAGTCCGCCACGTACAGGTGAGTCACGAACACGCCAAAACCTGAAACAACATTGCTGTCGCTGTTGCTCCGTTGGTGAAGGATGATGTGCACTACAAAATGACTCCAGTTCCCCAGCAAGGCTAATAAGGCGAAGAGGGACAGGAATATGCGGTACAGGTCCCACCTCAGCAACGCCTCGCACGAAGTGATTTCGTTGAACGGAGCTTGACAGTCGTTCTGGTAGAAGTCTGCTGGTAATGTCTCGGGCCAGCACAGCTTGTAGTTATCGGCGAAGACGTACCATAGCTTGCCCAGCCCTGAGAAGATGCCTTTAGAAAACAGAGTCAAAGAATTCCCTATCAAATCCAAATCGACAAGCTCGTTCAGCTCAAACCCTTCACTCTCAACTATTTTCGTTTGGCAGTTGGATAGATTCAATTGTTGAAGATACTAAACACGGGAACGTCCAATATGTTCATTATTACATCCGACATATACAGTTCCACCATCTTCAAGAATATGACGTCCGCTAGGACTGACGTCAGAGGATTTCCAGCCAATGAGAGGACTTGAAGTTGGGGTAGTCCGAGGAGAATGTTTCCGGAAATAGACCTCAGTTTGTTGTAAATGAGGTCCAGATTTCGGAGGTTTGGCAGTGTGACATTATGGAAATGGGACAGGTTGCAGGATGATAAACTGAGATGAATCAGCAGGATATTGTCGAACAGTGTCGAATGCTGAATCAGCAGGATATTGTCGAACAGTGTTGAATGCAGCATACTGCTCCAAGTAGCATCTAGGTATCTGCAAATGGATACAGCGTGCAGTCATATCTTAAAACGTTTTCCTTTAATTATTACACACACTTCAAAGGAACAACGGTTTATAGCCCAGACTGTTTACAATGCATCTGAAAGTTAAATAAAACGTTGAATTTGCATATAAAATATATTCGTGTAGCTTCACTTAAAAAGGCGTGTCCCGATCTTTTGTATAATATTACCTCTGTAGCAAGCAGCACTATTTAGTATAACGAGCAGACAAAGCCAGCTGGTATTATAATTATACTGTTTGTTGGTTGTAGTTGAAATGGCAGAGGGAGAAGGACAGGGAGAAGGCTGTGTAAAGACAGATGAAATTCTGTAATGAATATAGGAGTAATAACACGAATGTAGGCTTATGCTATTGTCTTACTGTTAGTGTCTCCTTTGATTTGATTTGTTTTGGTGCTGTTTTTTTGGCTACGTTTGATTAACACCGTGACACACCAGAATTCCATTGGTTTTTGTTTTGTGGAATAAAGATCTGTTGACTTACATTACATTACATAATTGTTGCTTTAGGTCCAGCGGACTCTTCCGAGCCAAATCAGGACCGGACAACCCCCAATCCGCATAAAAGATCTGCTGAAACAACCCTAGTGGGAAAACTAAATGCCCTCCACCAGCCAGTCACTTTACAATAAAGACATCCCACGCAGGGGACGCTGAGGCTGCACTCTAATTTATCGAACCCCCGTTTACAAAAACAAAATAGAATACAAACATCATTATAAATTATCAACAAAACATATACATATAAAATGCCTACATTGCTAAATAATAACATCATAGGAAGCCCTAGTGACCACCTGGCAGAAAGCGTCCAATATTCCCAAGCTGATCCAACAGACCTCATACACAAACAAGGAGTCTTGTCCCGGAAGAGTTTTCAAGAAAAAAAAGTAGGTGACTGGTCTAGCGAAGAAGAAGATAGTATAGCAGATTGATAGAACAGAGCAGGACTGAGAAAGAGCAAATGAGAAAGACAGCGACCTTTGGGAATTTAAAGCACTAAATTTCCAGAAAGTGGGGATACTATTTATACTGAAACCCCCGGCACCCCAACGGGGGTTCTGTTGACTTGAGTTGACTTCAAACTCAAAATGTAAAACTAAGTTCCAGGTTAATCAGTCGCGTCTCACCTGAGCTGAGGATACAGGTAGGTAGAGAATGATCTGGGACAGGTAAGGGAGTGGTCGTGGACATGTGAGTTCGCAGAACAGCTTAGCGGCCTGCTGTGGGCATTGGAACAGCCCGTCACACACATGGGATATGTGAAGACAGATCTTAGGCGCTCTGTAAAAATCGCCAGTTATATTGTTTTTATTGAGTTCCTTTTTCTATATTCTTAGCGAAACGATTTTAGACTGCAAATAAACAGTACTGGACTAATTTAAGCCAATTTCTTAACACAATATTAGCCGAAAATATTCTTCTCTATAAAAGAAGTTATTTTATATAGACTTTGACTTGGTTCAGTCAACCACAAAAAAATTAAAACAATAAAATAAAATAAATGCAGGTCATGTTCATCGGGGGAAAAAACATGAACACAAAATAATTAAATATTAACAACTGGAGTAAACTTAATTAAAAACCTTCTCTTCTCACCTGCATCGGTAAAAACTCTATTCACCGGTTGGTTGGACAGCTCTGCTCGTCCTCCCTGTCTGGGAAGGCATCTACGCCGTTGCACCTGACCTAGACAGGCAGACAATAGCCGTTCCCTGCACATTTAAAATGAGTCGTTAGACTGGGCACTGGCGGACCCCTCCATGTTACCTGCGCTGCAGACCACGCAGCAAAATAAATACGGGTTGGAGGACAATAATGACTTTAGGTCACCCGGAGTATCGGAAGAGGTGGTGATGAATGTTATTGTGCGTGCGTATGTGTGTGCCTGTGTGTGTGAGAGAGAGGGAGATATATAGATAGAGCAACCGCAAGCTTCATGAATGTGTTACGAAACTCACGTTTAAAACCACACAGCGCACAAAAAAGCATTACATGTATAATGTTTTTGATCCCTATATCATATATATTATGTATAGAAATATAGGATCCTTATATTTTGATCTCTACATCGTGAATAGAGAAAACGCGCGAAATTTCAACTCATGGGGGAACTCTCTCTCTCTCTCTCTCTCTCTCTCTCTCTCTCTCTCTCTCTCTCTCTCTCTCTCTCTCTCTCTCTCTCTCTCCTAACGAACGTACGTCCGCAAGGGCGCAGCAACACTTAGGACCAAAGAAATATAGTTCCCACTAACTCGACCCTCCTTATTGCAGAGGGACCGCTACGATGCAGGCGTTTTAAAGAATACACAGAATGGCGTGAGAACAGGCAGGAAGAACAAAAGAAAGAGGTGTGAAAAGATAGAGAGAGAAAGAGAAGGAGAGACAGAGACAGACGGACAGACAGCCAGACAGAGGCAAAGGAAGGACACTACTATTTTTCTTCAAAAGTTGAGCTACTGTTGGCGAACCATCTTACGTCCTCCTACCTTCTCGCACAAACATGCGCTGTTAACTGAGCCTCGAATTTACAACTGTGATGTGCTAGGGGTCACAATTCCAATCAGCCTTTTTCTGACCTCTGTCTCCAAAGCGGGTTACGCCCCACACCTAGTCCCTCCCCTACCCCCAAAACCACCTCTCCCTTTCCCCCGCCCGCCCCCCTCACACACTCTGGGTGCCAGAGTATGCAGAGGCCTACTCCTGGGAACTATTATAAGATTCAAGATAAATGATGAGTTTTGTGTCCCTCATCATTATACTTAGTCCCTAAATAACGTATACCTCAAGCAGGTTCAGACGCTCAGTGCGTGATGGATGGTGCTTCTGCTTTTACAAGTCAAACAGAGCGCGCGATTCTGGGTATCAGATGATACTCTGTACGATAAATAAGGCGACCCTGTAACTGTAGATTATAGTCACACGACACCGAAGCGTATAGGCGACCACTGGTCACATTATTCTGACACCAGCGAACCAGTTGATGGTAAAGGGAAAATAATATGGTCACAAGTTGTCCAATCCGGGATTCGAACCAGGGACATTTCGGTTACTGGTAAGCCGCTCTACCAACTGAGCTACCCGGCCCCACTAAGGTGACCCAGCCAAGTCAGCAGCTTTTAAGCTGGGGTCTTCGTTTTCACTTGATCCTTTCCTCCGTTCTTCGTCCCCTCCCTCATATTTCTAATTCCACCCCTGAGGCGTACTCCGCTCCAACTCTGCGCTTTCTCATCCGACTCGATCAGTCCTTCTTTTTTTTTTAACTCCTGGATCTATTTTTCTTATTCTTGTTCTTCGCCGTCTTTTTTTTCTTCTTGTTCTTGGCTCGATGGTTGTTTCATTAACGTCTTCTCCATCGAGAGGGTAAAACGTATGCACGCACGCATGACCCACATCCTTAACTATAAAATACTTCATTAAATAAACCGGGCCACCAGAGGGCCAATCAAAGAAGGCTTTTGCTGATCTAACGCTGTTTCCAAGATCTTCTTCTTCTTCTTCTTCTTCTTCTTCTTCTTCTTCTTCTTCGTCTTCGTCTTCTTCTTCTTCTTCTTCTTCTTCTTCTTCTTCTTCTTCTTCTTCTTCTTCTTCTTCTTCTTCTTCTTCTTCGTCTTCTTCCTCTTCCTCTTCTTCTTCTTCTTCTTCTTCTTCTTCTTCTTCTTCTTCTTCTTCTTCTTCTTCGTCTTCGTCTTCTTCTTCTTCTTCTTCTTCTTCTTCTTCTTCTTCTTCTTCTTCGTCTTCGTCTTCTTCTTCTTCTTCTTCTTCTTCTTCTTCTTCTTCTTCTTCTTCTTCTTCTTCTTCTTCTTCTTCTTCTTCGTCTTCGTCTTCGTCTTCGTCTTCTTCCTCTTCTTCTTCTTCGTCTTCTTCTTCGTCTTCTTCTTCTTCTTCTCTTCTTCTTCTTCTTCTTCTTCTTCTTCTTCTTCGTCGTCTTCTTCTTCTTCTTCTTCTTCTTCTTCTTCTTCTTCTTCTTCTTCTTCTTCTTCTTCTTCTTCGTCTTCTTCTTCTTCTTCTTCTTCTTCTTCTTCTTCTTCCTCTTCTTCTTCTTCTTCTTCTTCTTCTTCTTCTTCTTCTTCTTCTTCTTCTTCTTCTTCTTCTTCTTCTTCTTCTTCTTCGTCTTCGTCTTCTTCCTCTTCTTCTTCTTCGTCTTCTTCTTCTTCTTCTTCTTCTTCTTCTTCTTCTTCTTCTTCTTCTTCTTCTTCTTCTTCTTCTTCTTCTTCTTCTTCTTCTTCTTCTTCTTCTTCGTCTTCTTCGTCTTCTTCGTCGTCTTCTTCTTCGTCGTCTTCTTCTTCTTCTTCTATCATCAACGTCATGATCATCATCATCATCATCATCATCATCATCATCATCATCATCATCATCTTCTTCTTCTTCTTCTTCTTCTTCTTCTTCTTCTTCTTCTTCTTCTTCTTCCTTTTCTTCTTTTCCTTCATTACCTTCAGCAACGTCATCATCATCACCATCACCATCATCGTCGTTATCGTCGTCGTCATCATTATCATCACCATCTTCTTCTTCTGCTCCTCCTCGTCGTTTTGTTGTTGCTGCTGCTTTCCTCTTCCTCTTCAGTCGCTGGGTCCGTCGGTCCGAATTTTACGGCCTACAAGTGCCAAAACCTGATAATAACAAATATTGTGAGATAATTACAAATATTATGGGATAATTACAATTATCAATGGATTATTACAATTATCAAGGGATAATTACAATTATCATTGCAAAATTACAAATATCTTCCCGTGATAATGTTTAATTTTCAGTTCTGGCTCTAGCAATCCACCTGGAAATGCGCCCAAACCGAACATTTTAATTATAATTACAATTTTCACATGATAATTACAATTCGTACGTGATAATGCTTAATTCTGGCTGAGGCGGCTTGCTATACTAGCCCCAAACCTTGCATTTACAGGTATTAGTGATAATGGTAATTAACAAGTGTTCTGTGTAATTCACAAATATGACGGCCTACTAGCGTGAAAACCTGATAATTACAAATATCATGGGATAATTACATATATATAGATATTTGTAATTATCCCATGATATTTGTAATTATCGTCATATTTACAATTAACACGTAAAAATTGTATTTATCAAGAGAAAATTACAAGTTTTGCTTTTTGCGCATTTTTAGACGTTTTGCTAGAGCCAAAACTAAAAATTAAACATGATCACGCGAAGATATTTTAATTTTTCAATGATAATTGTAATTATCCCTTGATAATTGTAATTATTCTATGATAGTTTTAATTATCACATGATATTTGTAATTATCAGGTTTGGGCATTAGAAAAGTATGGCAAATACTGATCATTATTAATTAAAGCTATGGATTACCGGTATCCCTGTAAATTAAACAGAACACGTGTTAATTTCAATCATCTCGTGATACTGGTAACTCTCGGTTTTGGCTCTAGTAGGCCGTCATAGTTTCACCATGGTGAAAGCCTGTTTACCTAGTGCTAAGCATCTTATTTCATTCAAATTTGCATTTTCTCGAAGGTCAAGGTCGCTGTTGATTTTCGGCTCTGTGTGTGTGTACGTGTGTGTGTACGTGTGTGTGTGTGTGTGTGCGCGCGCGTTAGTTTGTATGTGATTGCCTGGAAATACAATTAAATGGCTTGCCATCTTATTTTTTTGGTCCCCGGTGCAGTTAAGACAGAACAACCTGTCGTCAAAAAGGCTGCATTATAAGAAACGTCATCAAGTTTGTGGATAGCATGCAGCCATTAATTTCTTTGAGGAATTTTTCCCTCTATCTGTTAGTGACAAGTTCTCTGTCCAGTTCTCCCCGCTCTTCCATTTTGTTCTTTCTTCGTATCTTTTCCTCTGCATACACCTCTTTGGGTTAGGTTGTTTTTGTGAGTTTTTGTTTGTTTTTGTGAGTTTGTGTGTTTGTTTTGTGAGTTTTAGTTTGTTTTGGTGAATTTTTGTTTGTTTTGGTGAGTTTTTGTTTTGTTTTGTTTGTTGCTATTGTTTTTAGGAGCGGTGGTAAAATTAACACTGTTGAAAATGCTGATTTGTCAGCTATGTGTGTGGAATGTCGGGAAATTCCTTTGAATCGCTTATTCGCTTGGTTTGTTTGCTTGTTTGTTTGTTTGTTATTATTTCTCTCTCTCTCTTTCTCTCTCTCTCTCTCTCTCTCTCTCTCTCTCTCTCTCTCTCTCACTCTCAATGAACATAAGAAAGCCTACAGTGGTTTCATTAAGAGTTAATGAATCCAGCGCTTTTACCTGTTTTAAGAAGTGGTGATTCAATTCAATTCCGTCAATGTATTTATAGTGTGTTCACAAATAAAGGGATATTAGACTTTTAAAAATAAATAAAAATAACAATGAATAATTTACAATAATTTTAAAAAAAGAAAAAAGAAAAAAAAGTAAGCCTTATACCATTAAACAATTTAACTCTTAACATTGAAATATCAAAATATTACTAAAAGTACATCGTATGAAATGACTTTAGTTCTAATAAGTTTCCTATCTGATTACACGACATGCAATTTTCAGCATTAATTCATTATCTTTCTTTCTTTAATCAGTTTATAGTCCCCTCTCTTCCCGTAAGGATTTTCAGAGAGGAGACTCTGATTCTTGTTATTAATTCATTATCAGCAAATAGGTTCTTTTATATCATTATGCTGTCTGATAATGAATCAATATTATTTTCTGTAAATAATTTGTTTAAAAAGTGGACAGTGTACAAACAGATGTTCTACATTTAAGGCGTTTGAACATACGCAATTAACATCTTTGGAAAATTTAGTTTTCCATGAATTTAATGTTAACTTGTATAGTTTATAATTATATAATTTGGAAAATTTAGTTTTCCATGAATTTAATTTTAACTTGTGTAACAAGAGGCCAAAAAGCCCTTATGGATCTATTCGGTTTTATCAAACAAAAAGTGGGTTTCCAACAAAGCCGTTTATCGGCCGCAACTAAAAACAGTAGCCATTTTCAACTCATAGTAGGCCTACATTTGTTAAAGGGGTAGATTCAACTCGAAAATGGGACTGAAGGGTTGTACTTCCCTCGATGTCCTGTTCGCCGCTGTGTCGCAGCTGCTGTGCTGAAACTGAGGAAGTGTTAGTTTTACTTTTACACGTTTTTGTTGTTCTTATTGTTGATGTTGTTGCTGCTATTGTTGACGTTGTTGTTGTTGTTGTTGTTGCTTTTGTTTACTTTGTTTTTGTCTAGGCCCTTTCTTGAGGTTATGGATCTTAATTATTAAACCTGCACAAACAGCCCTGCCTATACTATAGTGTTTAACTAGAAAAACAGCATGCCATTGGCCACGGCGCAATTTTCTCATAGTTTCGATGCACGTATATATGAGAGTGATGATGGGAGGGCAAGGGACTCATTTCCTTTCGACGCACGCGCAACCCTCACACGTTTTGTTCTGCTCTTCTGTCTCATTTCCATGAAGTGTTGAAGGGGAGGCCACATTTGCGTTACGTTTCACGGCTTACGCCTTGTGTTATGAGATTTTTCATTGCTCGAGATTTTGAAGGGTGGCCACACCTTATGAATTCGTGGCCACACTGGCTTACGTTTCACGCCTTATGCATTGCGCGCGCATGTGGTCGGAGGTAGTGGCAAGGTCATATTATATTTCGCATCCCTATTTTTGTATAGTCGGGAAGCTGTATTCCACAGCGCATCATGGCCTCTGTAAAGTTCAACGTGTAACGTGTAACGTGTAACGTCACCAGATCATCAGGCCTTGCAAAGACCATTCTGCAAGGCACAGTGCAAGGAGGTAGAAGAAGGGGGAGACCGAAAAAGAGGTGGGAGGACAACATTCGAGAATGGACTGGTTTGACACTGAGCGAAGCCATGAGGGCTGCTGAGGACAGAGAAAGATGGAGTATGCTGGTTAAGCGATCATCTGCGGTGCCCCTACGACCTTCGGGTTATGGGACAGGATAGGATAGGATAGGACTGATTTGAGCGGTTGAAAAATGCACTGCAGCTGCCATCTTTAAATGGAGTGCCGGTTGAACTCTGAACTCTAACGACGTCACACTCTCGCTTTTTTCTGATTGGTCCTCGTAAGCCCGGCTTACGTATTTTTGCAGAAGAAATCAAACATGCGCTATCCTTATGAAATTTACGTTAGCCAGTACGCAAGACAATACATAAGGAATTCATAAGCGTAACTGTAACGGCAGAAATATTGACGACAAACATGAAGGAAATTAGCTTAGCGAAACAGAGATACCATCGAACGAAACGGGACATTAATACGACAGTTAGCCAACAAGCAGCCCACACCTGGCAAATTAACTTCCTTGAAACAGTCACACCGCCAATAGCTACCGATACCATCAACAGGCTTGGCGACCAAGAATTCTAAATAGCATACTTTAGTCAAAAACTAACCATAGCGTTGTCTTCGCCATGAGACACTAAGTAGCTCACTCCAGCCAAAAGTTACCAAGATGATGTCACCCGTATTGGGCAGGCACCGCTTATCGTTATGGCATCTGTTCTTCACTCTATCCCTGATACTCCACTTGAAAAGTGATTATGCGTGTCCAGTGACGAGAGAGAAGGGGAGGAACTATTCAAATTAGAACCATAATTCTGTAGAGGCGAGATTATCGAAAACAAGAGCTAAAAACGATTGGTCAGAAGACTATGGGGAACTTTTGCATACCTTTGGGGACCAAATCTCAACTGATCAGTCGCAAAAGAACTGTTAAGCTGTGAGGGTCGACCAAAGGAACAAACTGCAGTGTTCGTCTATCTCCATCTCATCAAGAGGGTGCTAGAGACGTAAAAGACGATTTCACGAGTCCCAGAGTCTACAAGTAAGATAACACTAATAGTTTTGATATGTGTATGTTTATTGTATAGTGATTGCCATGTATAAATAATATGTTCTTGATATAGTTACAGAAACAGATTATTGTTTCTGAGACAGTATGCATGTGGATTAATGTATTTTAGCCGTAAGATTCGAATTGAATTGTGCATATGGGAACCCTGCAGGTGTCTGATGCTATGGACACTTTGCAGAGGAGACCGCACACTTATAGCTAACGAGAATACTGTAGCCAGAGCTCCGACTTTTCCAGGTCGGACCTGGGATCACGTTTGTGGAGACGAACGCCTGACCGTCGCTCCCGTGGAACCAAGGAGAACTACCACGATTCTACCTGACCACGTCCAAACCCCACAGCTACAAGG
Organism: Oncomelania hupensis; assembly: GCA_036898135.1. Lineage (NCBI taxonomy): Eukaryota > Metazoa > Mollusca > Gastropoda > Littorinimorpha > Pomatiopsidae > Oncomelania > Oncomelania hupensis. Next base: position 137,898,584 of record CM072511.1, on the reverse strand, counting down.
GCGACCCGACTTACCTTAGCTAAGTCCCCCCCAAGAACTGAGTCATACCCTCGAGAAACTAGAACATTTGAAACTCACGAAGAGTGAAAATCGTAACCGCAGGTAGCAAATGACGAGAGAAACCTGTTAAGACATTTTCCCAGCACTTGGAACTATATTACTTATTAATTTACCGATTAATGCAGAAATGTTTAAAGTTTGTGTTGAATATATAAAAAGTGAAATTACATACATACGACTGGTGTCATTCTATTTGTATTGTTGTGTAGTTAGTAGTTTTCTTCTCTTGAGACATAATAATCTAGTCTTTTGATTAGTCATCACCGGTTCTCAAGTTGAGCCAAATGATACTAAAATTCCCGAGAACAAATATAAATTTTATGTGACCAAAGTACCGTGATCTGTCTCTCACACCACTTTAGGACTTCTGGTAAAAGAACGATCGATAGTGGTAGCGCATCGCCCATCTATCAATAAGTCTTACCCCCTAGTAAGATAAACGTATCTTCCCCAGAATATCATCACATATGGGGGCTCGTCCGGGATAATAAATTTTAGTATCTATATCTTGAGTAACTAAAGATAATAACGAATAGAAAACATTATCTCACTTAGGATTCGGAACAGTGGTCTAGTACAAAATCCGAGAGTTGACTCAGTTACATTGGGAAAAACATTTTCTTGATTTTTGAATTGCATGAATTGAATTGATTGTTGTATGCACATGTATGTATTGATTGATGTAAGATAATTGTTTCTTATGCATTGATTGAAAATTGTTGTGGATCGCTGGTAACATCTCACATAGGGATATTGAGTGTACTTGTGTTAATCTAGATTGACTAATAGTATTCAGGTTATCTTACTTTTGGACTCTGGAAATCTAGAAATCTATCATGGCCGACTTCATAAAAGTACGCCGTGAATTAAGGGAGGAGGGAATAGCACTAGGTCTAGCAGGGCAAGATTTAATCACGTATGTAACCTCAGAATGGGATAAATTGGAAAAATCCAGAACAGAAGAACGAATACATGCTGAAAAAGCTAGAGCTGAAGAACGAATCTGTGCTGAAAAAGCTAGAGCTGAAGAAAGAATCTGTGCCGAGAAGGCGGCAGAAAAAGCCCGTGCTGAGGAAAGAGACCATGCAGAAAAGTTAAAAAACATGGAACTAGAGATGACGGAACGTCTAAAAAAGTTGGACATTGAAGCCAGGGAAAAAGAAAGGGACCAGTTGATAGCAGCTCGGGCAACTGACCCAAATATTAGCCTACTGTCAAACTCATCTGACAACCCTCCCCAACCTCCGTCCATCACTCCAGGCATGAATTTTTTTTCTAAGTCCATTTGACGAGAAAGTTGATAGGATAGATGCATATCTTGATCGGTTTGAGCGCTTAGCACAGGAATTCGAACTTGACTATAACAAATGGAATATTAAATTAGCTCAAGGATTGAGAGGTACAGCCTATGACGTGTATGCGAAATTGCCCACAGGACAAAGTAACGATTACCCAGCTCTAAAAAAAGCACTTTTGATATGGTTCGAGTTGACCGCCGAAACCTACCGTAAGAAATTGCGCAACTCGCGGAAAGAGAAAGGTGAAAGCCACAGTCAGTTTGTAGACAGATTGGAAACCTACTTGCGTAAATCCTATCCTATCCTATCCTATCCTGTCCCGTAACCCGAAGGTCGTAGGGGCACCACAGATGATCGTTTAACCAGCATACTCCATCTTTCTCTGTCCTCAGCAGCCCTGATGGCTTCGCTCAGTGTCAAACCAGTCCATTCTCGAATGTTGTCCTCCCACCTCTTTTTCGGTCTCCCTCTTCTTCTACCTCCTTGCACTGTGCCTTGCAGAATAGTCTTTGCAAGGCCTGATGATCTGGTGACGTGGCCATACCACCGAAGTTTCCGTTTCTTCACCACTGTTAGCAGGTCATCGTGTTGTCCAATGGCTTGTGTGATGGTCTGTCGGACTTCGTCGTTGGTGATGTGTTGGGTATAGGAAATGCCCAGAAGTCTTCTGTAGCACCTCATCTCCATGCTTTGTATTCTTCGTTGGAGATCTGCTGTGAGGGTCCATGCTTCGCAAGCATATAGGAAGATGGAGATGACAAGGGAGCGCAGCAGTCTTACTTTGGAATGTAGACTGATGGTCCTGTCTTTCCAAATGGGCTTCAACCTTGTCAGGGCAGCAGTTGTTTGTGCGATCCTGGAGAGGACTTCCTGTCGGGACCCATTGTCTGATACAATGGCTCCTAAATATTTGAAGCTATGCACTGTGTCGAGGGATTGGCCTTGGACTTTGATGTCCGTATTGATGCCATTGGTGTTGTTGGTCATCATTTTGGTCTTCTCTGCACTTATTTCCATTCCATAGGCTTTGGAGGTGGTGTCAAGCCTCTGTACCAGCTGTTCAAGTTCTTGTTCCTCTCCAGCCAATCCATCAATGTCATCTGCAAAACGAAGATTGGAGATTGCTCTACCCCCTATGCTGACTGTGCCTTCATGGTCTGCAAGAGCATCCGACATGATGCGCTCTAGGAAGATGTTGAAGAGTGTTGGAGAGAGTAGGCATCCTTGACGCACGCCGATTGTTGTTCTGAACCAATTCCCGATGGCTCTGTTGTGGAGGACTGCACTGGTAGCCTTGTCATACAGGCTTTTGATGACTTCAATAATTTTAGGGCTGATGTTGTACACTTTCATTGTTGCCCATAGAGCTGCATGCCAGACTCGGTCAAACGCCTTCTTGAAGTCTATGAACACATGATATAGATGTTGTTGGTGCTGTAGGTATTTCTCACAGATTATTCTGAGGTTGAAAATCTGCTCAGTGGTACTTCGCCCTGCCCTGAATCCTGCTTGTTCTTCAGCTATGATTTGTTCAGCTTGGGGTTTCAACCTGTTGAGTATTATTTTCAGGAGGACCTTGCTGGGATGGCTGATGAGGCTGATGGTCCGGTAATTTTCACACTCCTGAAGGTTACCTTTTTTGGGAAGAGTGATGACAAGCGACTGGGTCCATGGTATAGGCCACTCCCCACTCTGCCAGATCTTGTTACAGATAATGGTGAGGGCATCAATCATCGCTTCTCCTCCTGCTTGTAGCAGTTCCGCGGGTATGTTGTCCACTCCCGCTGACTTCCCTTTCTTTAGCGCTTGCACTGCTGCCTCAACTTCTTCCCGGAGAATTGGGAGGATTTCTTCTTCTTCTCTGTTCTCGGGACATGCTAGAACTGATGGGTCTCCATTTGGTGTATGGCTGTAAAGGTCAGAGCAGTACTCTGTCCATCTGTCCAAGACTTCTTGTTCTTCTGTAAGGCATATGCCAGACTTGCTTTGGATAGTGGAGACTTTGGGCTGTTTGACACTTGTCAGCCGCTTCACAGTCTGGTAGGCCTTCTTGCTGTTGTTCTTGTTCAGACTGTTCTCTATTTCCTGGCATTGATCTTCTATCCAGTTCTCCTTTGCTGTGAGCATGCCTTTTCGGATGTCATTGTTGATTTTTCGGTAGACATCAGCTCCCTGTGAGGTGTTCTTTTTCTTTTTCATCTCTCTTCGTTTATCACACAGATCCAAAAGTTCAGGTGTGATCCACAGCTTCTTCTTTGGTCGGTGCTTGCCAAGGATCTCAGTGGCAGCATCTGTCACAGCTGAGTTGCGTAAATGGTTAGCCTTATCCAACCTAGAAGAATCATTCGCGGATCTTGCTGAACTAATCCTTAGCGAACAGTTACGCGATGCAATGACGCCAGAAACTAGGATGTTCACCGCGGAACAAGGGGCCGAGAACTTAGCTGATCTAATCAAACTAGCGGACCGTTACACCACCGCGCATGAAAACGAAGCTAAACGCAAGGTAACAGATAAACCCAGCCGAGATGGAAACAACCAAAAACCCCACCCACAACAAACACAACAGTCTAATCAGAATCAGCAGAATTCGGATAACAAGAAAACCCAAAACTCGGTAAAACCGCCCGGTCAAGGTCAAAACCCCCGGAAATATCGTTCTAACTGCAAAAGAACTAACCATAACACCGTTGATTGCCGTAGAACAGCGAATCAAACGCACACAGTGGCTGTAAGTCAAACTAGTACCGTTGAACTGGAGACTTCAGATAAGTCTCGACCCCCAGTCAGTGAAAAAGTTGTAGTGAACGGGAAAACCGCGTCATGTCTATACGACACCGGATTATCGTACGATGCAATCGTCAGTCGAACTCTTGTAATTACTCTTTTTATTACTAGTACAGCTGAATTAATTGATATGTACAGCATCCAAAAAGTCAGAGTGTCGAAAGATAGTAATGTAAATAATTTTGGCAATTCTCTTATCGATTTGTGTATTAGCCAGAACATATTGATTGTCAATGGTAGAACGGGTGATGATGCGAGTGTGGGTAGGCCTACATGCAAAGATGTGAGCGTTGTAGATTACATAGTTGCCTCCCCTGCTGTGTTTACTCATGTTACTATGTTTGCCATTGGTGATTTCGATGAATGTCTTTCCGATGTACACTGTCCCGTTTTTTTGACATTGTCTTTTGAAGATGTTTTATTTGACAATAACTCTTTAGCCAAGGAACATAGTGGCCAGTCTGAAATTGTTAACAAATCTTTCAAACCAGTATGGATAAAGGAGTCTGAGAGTGTTTTTGTTAACAGTATTGACCAAGAGCGTGTTATTGATATAAATTGTGCTCTATCGAATCTGTTAAGGAATGTTTTAGACGTGACACATTTAGATGTTAATAATATAACTAGGGAAGTAGTAGCTGTTCTGCTGTCAGCCGCTGGCGATGCTAATATGTTGAAGCATACTAATAGCAAAAACAGAGCAGAGAGGACGAAGAAGAAGAAGAAGAGAATGCCATGGTTTGATAATGAATGTAGACAGAAAAGAAAAATATTTCGTAACACCAAACGTAACCACGCGCGTGTGCGCGACCAGAAGTCAAGAGAAATTAATAAACAGGCGTACAAAGAGTATAAAAGTACGATTAGAAAGAAGTTTGGTCTATATAGAAAAAATATGCATACCTATTTACGTGGATTAAAATGTAAGGACTCCAAAGCGTATTGGAAGTTTTTAAATAATAGTTCAAGTAATATGCCGTGTAATGGAAATATACCTACCCATGATGATTTTGTTAATTATTTTGAAAACCTTGGTAACATTCCTGAGGAAGACATCCTCCATCCTACTGACCCTCTTGATCCTGAAGCTAACTTTATAGATAATTCTAGTCTGAATTCCGACATAACACGTGACGAGGTAATGAAAGCTGTTGGTAAACTAAAGAATAATAAAACCTGCGGTTTTGATTGTATTTTGAATGAATTTTTGAAAGCATCTTTTCCTAAGTTGTTAGATACTATTACTATGTTATTTAATCTTGTTTTAAGCAGTGGCAAAATTCCTGAAGACTGGTCAGTTGGCATAGTTTGCCCACTATATAAAGGGAAAGGAGACACGCTAAATGTAGATAATTACAGAGGTATAACTCTTCTTAGCTGTTTGGGTAAACTTTTTACAAGCATTATTAATAATAGGATTAATTTATTTCTAGAGTCCAATAATTTATTAGGTAATGAACAAGCAGGTTTTAGAAAAGGTAACTCAACCACTGATCATGTCTTTGCACTGCACTGTCTAATTGATATTTACTTACAACATAAGAAAAGATTGTTTACTACATTTGTAGATTATAAAAAGGCATTTGATAATGTACAGCGTAATATGCTTTGGGAAAAATTAATCAACAATGGTATTTCTGGAAGAGTTTTGATAGTGATCAAAGATATGTATCAAAAAGCTAAATCTTATGTTAAAAGCCCTAATGGTATATCGCCTACTTTTTTTACATGTAATGCTGGAGTGCGGCAAGGTGAGAATTTATCACCTATTCTATTTTCATTGTTTCTGAATGATTTAAGGTCTTTCATTGCCGAACATATTGATGGTTTATCGTTGCCACGGAATATTGGTAATGGGTTCAATTTCTCAGATGTTGACCAGTATTTTAAATTGTTTCTGTTATTATATGCTGATGACACAGTCATTTTATCAGAGTCAGCTGAAGACATGCAGAAAGCTCTAGATATTCTTAATTTATATTGTGCGAAGTTTGGTCTGTGTATAAATATTGCAAAAACGAAAGTTATGATTTTCTCCCGCGGTAAAATCAGAAAGTTGCCTGTCTTCAAGTTTAATGATGTAATCCTTCAAATAGTTTGGGAATATAAATATTTAGGCACCCTTTTTCATTATAACAATAAATTTCAAAAGAACTTGAAAGCCCAGAGCGTGTCAGCTGAACGTGCGATGTATGCACTTTTAAGGAAGTGTAGAAAGTTAGATTTGCCGCTTGATGTCCAGTTAGATCTCTTTGATAAATGTATCAAACCGATTCTATTGTATAACTGCGAGGTATGGGCTCACGAAAAATTGGAAATATGTGATAGGTTGCAACTAAAATTTTTGAAAATGATCCTTAACGTAAAAACTTGCACGCCGACTTGCATGGTTTTGGGTGAGGTTGGCTGTTTTCCTGTCTCTTTGGATGCCAAATGCAGGTTACTTTGTTTTTGGTATAAATTGTGTATCGACTGTTGTAACGATTCCACAAAAATGTCGGTGCTTATGTTTCGTCTGTGCTCTTATTTGTTTTTTAATAGTGAGTATAAATTATCTTGGTTAAATACTGTTCGTTCTCTTCTGGACGATCTCGGTTTGTCTTTCATATGGTTGCGTGGTTGTAGTTATTCTTTGAATTATTTTAAGAATCTAGTCAAACAACGCCTAAAAGACCAATTTTTGCAAATCTGGCATCAGAATATAAATGAGCATAACAGTTGTATTACTTACAGAATTTTTAAGGAAAAGTTTTGTTTTGAGGATTATTTAGTTAATTTGTCACCATTTTTTAGAATAAATCTGTTAAAATTTAGACTCGGTTGCCACAAACTTCCGATTCAAACTCAAAGATATATAAATATTCCCAGAGAAGAAAGATTGTGTCCTTTGTGTGATTTAAATGAAATAGGTGATGAATTCCATTATTTGTTTAATTGTACTAATCCCCTTCTAAAAGACAACAGATTTTCCCTATTGCCACGGTATTTTAGGAATCACCCAAATGTCTTCAAATTAAATCAGCTAATAAACTCGAAATCAAAAAGCACACTGAAAAATTTAAGTCGTTTTATTGGAATAATACTTTCACTTTTTAAGTAGTACAGCATTGGTTATTTTAATTTATTTTATTTTATTTTATTTTATTTTATTTTATTTTATTTTATTTTATTTTTTTTTTTTTTTTTTTTTTTTAAATTTTTTTTTCCCTCCAATATTTGAGTACTGTTTGGTGGTCATGCATGTGTCCTTCACTGTTCTGGCTTTTTTCCCTTGTTCTTTCTTTTCTCTGATGACTGTTGTTTTTGTTTTATCTTGTATCTTTATGCGATTGTTCTTTTGAGTGCATATCAATTTATTTTTATTATTTTTATATATTATATATTTTTTTCCAGTATTCTTCTTTTTTTTAAAGAGGTGTCACAAATGTTTGAACATTGTTGTTGCTTTTTCATTTAGTGCATATGTTATTGTGTGTAGTTAGAGGCTGCTATGTCTGTAATATATGATGCCGTTCTTGTAATCACTATGTATATATTGTGTATCCCTATCCCCCCATCTTCCCCCCTTGTCTGGCTATACGGCCCCCCTGGGCTAGGAGCCTAATTTGATATTTGCTGTTTTATCATTTGTTTGTTTAATAAAAGGACAAAGTTCCAAAGTTCCAAAGTTCCATGTAGCGGCTGATGACATCACCGACGAGACCGTCACTTTGCAAGGCCCTGATCGATCCATACCCGCCTCCACCTTACCAATCGCGATAGTCCATGTAGACTCCCGATATGTGTCAGGAAAAGTAAAAGCGGCAGTAATGGATGCACCTTTGTATGACATCATACTAGGGTGCAAATATGTGTATTTAGGGACGCCAATTGCGCCGGCATCGGTTGCATCAGTCCAAACTAGAGCACAGATAAGACAGGACGCTGCAGATAATCTCCCTGCTAATCCGGCACCCGCCGAGATGAGGGCAGATCAACTAGCTGACCCCACCTTAGCTAAATGCTACAAAAAACTCCCTCAGGCGCATAACCCACCTAAGAAAGGAGAGTTCTTTGAGAAAAACGGACTACTGTACAGACAGACAGACCACGACCACTCTCAATTAGTTGTCCCTGCCAAAAATAGACCACAGGTACTAGAGGTAGGACACGCCATTGCATTTAGCGGGCACATGGGCGTGAGTGCAACAATTCAGAGAATTACCGCTCACTATCATTGGCCGGGAATAACAGGAGACATTACGCGCTTTGTCCGCTCCTGTCCCCAGTGCCAGAAGGTAGCATCAAAGAGATGGACCGTCCCAGTAACGCTAGGCGAAATGCCCGTCACCGGTACCCCATTCCGCAGAGTAGCAGTAGACATCGTAGGCCCACTGCCACTCACAAAAAAGCGCAATCGGTACATCCTAACCTTAGTGGATACTTGCACCATGTGGTGTGAAGCAACACCCCTTCCTACTATCGATACCAAACGAGTAGCAGAAGCGCTGGTCACTATGTTCACAAGAGTTGGATTTCCCGACCAAATCCTAACAGATAACGGATCGCAGTTTACGGGAAAGATGATGCAAGAAGTATTCTCTCTCATTCAGACGAAACACGTTCGTTCATCTCCCTACCACCCTCAGAGTAACGGTCAAGTCGAACGGTTTAACGGTACGCTAATTTCCATCCTGCGCAAACTCGTAAACGAAAAGCCAGAGACTTGGGATACCTACGTAGCAGCCGCACTGTTCGCGTATCGTGAGGTCCCACACGCGTCTACGGGATTTCCCCCGGCAACCTTGTTATTTGGTCGTCCGATAGCCGGTCCACTGGAAGCACTGAAGCGAGGATGGACAGATTCTCAGGTAGACGAAGAGGTTAAAACAGCTATCCTATCCTGTCCCATAACCCGAAGGTCGTAGGGGCACCACAGATGATCGCTTAACCAGCATACTCCATCTTTCTCTGTCCTCAGCAGCCCTCATGGCTTCGCTCAGTGTCAAACCAGTCCATTCTCGAATGTTGTCCTCCCACCTCTTTTTCGGTCTCCCCCTTCTTCTACCTCCTTGCACTGTGCCTTGCAGAATGGTCTTTGCAAGGCCTGATGATCTGGTGACGTGGCCATACCATCGGAGTTTCCGTTTCTTCACCACTGTGAGCAGGTCATCGTGTTGTCCAATGGCTTGTGTGATGGTCTGTCGGACTTCAACGTTGGTGATGTGTTGGGTATAGGAAATGCACAGAAGTCTTCTGTAGCACCTCATCTCCATGCTTTGTATTCTTCGTTGGAGATCTGCTGTGAGGGTCCATGCTTCGCAAGCATATAGGAAGATGGAGATGACCAGAGATCGCAGCAGTCTTACTTTGGAATGTAGACTGATGGTTCTGTCTTTCCAAATGGGCTTCAACCTTGTCAGGGCAGCAGTTGTTTGTGCGATCCTGGAGAGGACTTCCTGTCGAGACCCATTGTCTGACACAATGGCTCCTAAATATTTGAAGCTGTGCACTGTGTTGAGGGATTGGCCTTGTACTTTGATGTCCGTGTTGATGCCATTGGTGTTGTTGGTCATCATTTTGGTCTTCTCTGCACTTATTTCCATTCCATAAGCTCTGGAGGTGGTGTCAAGCCTCTGTACAAGCTGTTCAAGTTCTTGTTCCTCTCCAGCCAATCCATCAATATCATCCGCAAAACGAAGATTGGAGATTGCTCTGCCCCCTATGCTGACTGTGCCTTCGTGATCTGCAAGAGCATCTGACATGATGCGCTCTAGGAAGATGTTGAAGAGTGTTGGAGAGAGTAGGCATCCTTGACGCACACCGATTGTTGTTCTGAACCAGTTCCCGATGACGCTGTTATGGAGGACTGCACTGGTAGCCTTGTCATACAGGCTTTTGATGACTTCTATGATTTTAGGGCTGATGTTGTACACTTTCATGGTTGCCCATAGAGCTGCATGCCAGACTCGGTCAAATGCCTTCTTGAAGTCTATGAACACATGATATAGATGTTGTTGGTGCTGTAGGTATTTCTCACAGATTATTCTGAGGTTGAAAATCTGTTCAGTGGTACTTCGCCCTGCCATGAATCCTGCTTGTTCTTCAGCTATGATTTGTTCAGCTTGTGGTTTCAACCTGTTGAGTATTATTTTCAGGAGGACCTTGCTGGGATGGCTGATGAGGCTGATGGTGCGGTAATTTTCACACTCCTGAAGGTTACCTTTTTTAGGAAGAGTGATGACAAGCGACTGGGTCCATGGTGTAGGCCATTCCCCACTCTGCCAGATCTTGTTACAGATAGTGGTGAGAGCATCAGTCATCGCTTCTCCTCCTGCTTGTAACAGTTCCGCTGGTATGTTGTCCACTCCCGCTGACTTCCCTTTCTTCAGCGATTGCACTGCTGCCTCAACTTCTTCCCGGAGAATTGGGAGGATTTCTTCTTCTTCTCTGCTCTCGGGACATGCTAGAACTGATGGGTCTCCATTTGGTGTATGGTTGTAAAGGTCAGAGCAGTACTCTGTCCATCTGTCCAAGACTTCTTGTTCTTCTGTAAGGCAAATGCCAGACTTGCTTTGGATAGTGGAGACTTTGGGCTGTTTAACACTTGTCAGCCGCTTCACAGTCTGGTAGGCCTTCTTGCTGTTGTTCTTGTTCAGATTGTTCTCTATTTCCTGGCATTGATCTTCTATCCAGTTCTCCTTTGCTGTGCGCATGCCTTTTCGGATGTCATTGTTGATTTTTCGGTAGACAAAGAGGTTAAAACAGCTACCCAATACGTAACGGAATTACGTGGCCGCCTACACTCTACCTGGCAATTAGCAACGTCTGCCATCAAACAAGCTCGCGCGCGACAGGCTCGGCACTACAACAAAAACACCAAAGAGCGAGAATTAGCTGAAGGAGACAAAGTCCTACTCCTACTCCCCAGCGGGTCCAACAAACTAGAAATTGCATGGCAAGGCCCGTACGTAGTCACGCAAAAAGTGTCGCGAACAAACTACCGGATCAAGGTACAGGGAAAAGAGAGAATGTACCACATCAACTTGCTCAAACGGTACCTAGACCGCGATGACGCAACATCCACAGATCATTTAATGGCTTTGTCAATAGCAGAAGAAGTCGAAGCAACAGAGGACTTAGCTATCGAGTATCCGCTGAAAAGTAGCGAGACCTACAGAGACGTAGCTATCAACCCAAAACTATCGACAGACAGACAAAGACAGATAATGGAGATAGTTGCACAACACCAAGTAGTGTTGACGGACATACCTGGACAGACACCGTTAGTTGAAGTGACAATGACCTTGACTGACACTACCCCTGTCCGAGTAAAACCGTACCCTATCCCTCTTGCCAAACAAACCGCTGTCAAGCAGGAGATAGAAACCCTATTAGAGGCAGGAATAATTTCCCCCTCAACCTCCCCATACAGCGCTGGAATAGTCCTCTTACGCAAACCGAGCGGAGAGCATCGCTTATGCATTGACTACCGCAGACTGAATGCCGTGACGGAATTCCAAGCCGAACCGCTACCAGACACAGCACAGCTGTTCGCGAAATTGCATAACGCAAAATACTTTTCGCGAATAGACCTAAGCAAAGGGTACTATCAGATACCGGTGCCAGAGCACCTAAGACCGTATCTTGCCTTCAGTACAGCTGATGGCCACTATGAGTTCAATGTCTTACCGTTTGGACTTAACAACGCACCAAGCATTTTCTCACGCATGATGAAACAACTTCTCGCGCCCATTCAAGAAGAAGAACTCCATCACTTTATGGATGACATCTTAATCGCGACCCACACCTGGGATGACCATTTAAGACTTCTCTCTACCGTTCTTCAGCGACTTAGGGAAACCGGACTAACAGCCCGACCGACAAAGTGCCTGCTAGGATACGAAGAGATAGAGTTTCTCGGTCACACACTCAGACACGGCAGTCTTCTTCCGGAAGACAAGAACATCGCGAAAATGAACAAGGCACCGCGCCCGATAAACAAAAAGGATGTGCAATCGTTTCTAGGCCTATGTGGCTACTACCAGAAATTCGTTGCCAACTTCAATTCCATCGCCGCGCCATTGTCTGATCTAACCAAGAAGAAAGCGCCCGAGAAAGTAGAATGGAATGCCGAGTGCGAAGATGCGTTCCGAACCCTGAAAGCTAGACTCACCTCACAACCCATCCTGAAGTTGCCCGATGCAACCCAACCATTCGTGCTACGCAATGCAGATGCGAGCAATCAAGGTTTAGGAGCAACCCTACTACAATCTGACCCCAATGACCCCACACTTCTCCTGCCAGTCGCGTATGCCAGCCGGAAATTAAACAAAGCTGAACACAATTACGCAACAGTAGAAAAAGAATGTTTGGCATTGGTCTGGGCCATCCAGAAATTCCAGATGTATTTGTATGGCGCTCATTTCAAGGTGCAGTGCGATCACCAACCCTTAACCTTCCTTGCGTCATCGCAGAAACTCAACGCCAGACTCATGCGTTGGTCACTCTTGCTACAGCCCTACTCATTTCATGTAGAATACATACCCGGGAAGAGTAACCATGGAGCTGACTACCTCAGCAGATACCCCGTGCCCACTGTAGACAAACCTAACCTTGCTTCCAACCCCTCACAGTTGCGGGTGGATGCACCCAGCTTTGTACCCCAGTGACCTCTTCCCCAGTACTCTATGTAAATAATGCATGTACATATTTGCGCCACCATTTCAGTACCAATTCTTACCCACGTGTAAGAATAGTTTTTGGGGGGCCTATGTAACGGCAGAAATATTGACGACAAACATGAAGGAAATTAGCTTAGCGAAACAGAGATACCATCGAACGAAACGGGACATTAATACGACAGTTAGCCAACAAGCAGCCCACACATGGCAAATTAACTTCCTTGAAACAGTCACACCGCCAATAGCTACCGATACCATCAACAGGCTTGGCGACCAAGAATTCTAAATAGCATACTTTAGTCAAAAACTAACCATAGCGTTGTCTTCGCCATGAGACACTAAGTAGCTCACTCCAGCCAAAAGTTACCAAGATGATGTCACCCGTATTGGGCAGGCACCGCTTATCGTTATGGCATCTGTTCTTCACTCTATCCCTGATACTCCACTTGAAAAGTGATTATGCGTGTCCAGTGACGAGAGAGAAGGGGAGGAACTATTCAAATTAGAACCATAATTCTGTAGAGGCGAGATTATCGAAAACAAGAGCTAAAAACGATTGGTCAGAAGACTATGGGGAACTTTTGCATACCTTTGGGGACCAAATCTCAACTGATCAGTCGCAAAAGAACTGTTAAGCTGTGAGGGTCGACCAAAGGAACAAACTGCAGTGTTCGTCTATCTCCATCTCATCAAGAGGGTGCTAGAGACGTAAAAGACGATTTCACGAGTCCCAGAGTCTACAAGTAAGATAACACTAATAGTTTTGATATGTGTATGTTTATTGTATAGTGATTGCCATGTATAAATAATATGTTCTTGATATAGTTACAGAAACAGATTATTGTTTCTGAGACAGTATGCATGTGGATTAATGTATTTTAGCCGTAAGATTCGAATTGAATTGTGCATATGGGAACCCTGCAGGTGTCTGATGCTATGGACACTTTGCAGAGGAGACCGCACACTTATAGCTAACGAGAATACTGTAGCCAGAGCTCCGACTTTTCCAGGTCGGACCTGGGATCACGTTTGTGGAGACGAACGCCTGACCGTCGCTCCCGTGGAACCAAGGAGAACTACCACGATTCTACCTGACCACGTCCAAACCCCACAGCTACAAGGGCGACCCGACTTACCTTAGCTAAGTCCCCCCCAAGAACTGAGTCATACCCTCGAGAAACTAGAACATTTGAAACTCACGAAGAGTGAAAATCGTAACCGCAGGTAGCAAATGACGAGAGAAACCTGTTAAGACATTTTCCCAGCACTTGGAACTATATTACTTATTAATTTACCGATTAATGCAGAAATGTTAAAGTTTGTGTTGAATATATAAAAAGTGAAATTACATACATACGACTGGTGTCATTCTATTTGTATTGTTGTGTAGTTAGTAGTTTTCTTCTCTTGAGACATAATAATCTAGTCTTTTGATTAGTCATCACCGGTTCTCAAGTTGAGCCAAATGATACTAAAATTCCCGAGAACAAATATAAATTTTATGTGACCAAAGTACCGTGATCTGTCTCTCACACCACTTTAGGACTTCTGGTAAAAGAACGATCGATAGTGGTAGCGCATCGCCCATCTATCAATAAGTCTTACCCCCTAGTAAGATAAACGTATCTTCCCCAGAATATCATCACAGTAACACAAGTGTGGCCGGGTTTTACAGGCAAATGTGGCCTGGCCTTGAGAAATGGCGGGCGCAGGTGGCCCGGTCCACTGTCAGTCTGAATTGCCACCTCCTCCCTCCACTCTGCACAACGATGTAGGGACAAAAAAATACTGTTGCAAATTACTGTCCCTGTGCGACCCTTATATTGGGGGCTGCTGTTTGTACCAGACTGGGGAGAACAAGAGAATTTGGGGAAAAGGAGTGAAAAAAAGTCATCAATTCTTCGAGTAGGAAGTCTGCAAAAGGTGTCAACTTCTGACGAAGCGCGGAGCAATTGCTAGGAATGATTCACTGTCAGGAATTCTAAACCCCCACTCCTCCCTCTAAGCACCCCAGAAATGACGTCAACATCCTGTCTCCAGGGTCCCGGATGTTGATTGTCGTCTGCTGCCAGCGCAGACTTCCGGTCATTCGGCCAGGTCTCCATCTCTTGCATGCAGGGAGAATGAAACCTCCTGCTAGCTCAGTCACATCGTATTGAAATACCAAAGCTGTTATGTGTTCGTAATTAAAAGCACAAGGCTAGGACAATAACGCATTTGTCCTATATTTATCTTATTGTGATCTCTCTCTCTCTCTCTCTCTCTCTCTCTCTCTCTCTCTCTCTCTCTCTCTCTCTCTCTCTCTCTCTCTCTCTCTCTCTCTCTCTCTCTCTCTCTCTCCTCCACATCTGCCTTTTTCCTCTTCTTCTATTTATCGATCTATTGCGAGATGATTTTAACAGGGACTGGCGATGAGATAAATGAAATGGAAGTTGACACGTCGGACTCCACTGTGTTACTCTTCTTGAGAAAAAACAAACCAATAACTGTAATTTGATTATAGCCGAAATTATAGACAGCGGTTAATTGCCTTTTGTATGCCTTTTGTCATTAAAAGTGTTTTAGTTTTTCGCGCGGAAGAAAACAGTTAAATCAGATTTGGAAGAATTGTCTGTATCCAGAAAGATTTATGTGCGATGTTTTTTTTACATTTATTTTGTACTCGTATTTCTTTCTTTCTTTACTGTTTACTGTGTTACTGTTTATTTCTTTGAACACGCTCACTCTACCCACTTAAAACAGGCACTTTTCTGTATCTAGTTTGTCTCTGTATCTAAAGTCACTTATATACACGTACACACATATTTATACACACACGCACAAACACACAAACATACATACACATACACACATACATTACATATATACATAACTACATACATCCATACATTCCACAACACACACACACACACACACACACACAAACATCCGTATTTCGAATGTCAGGTCTACACTGTCACGTGGGGTTTATGGGCTCTGCACAATGGAATTATGGACCCTCACGTTTATTCGGTGGGAACTGCTAGTAAGTCACCCTATGAATTACTTTAATAAATTTATTTGTTTAGCTCGTTCTGTGTTAAGGTTGGGGTACAGAAATAGATAGAAAAATGGTAAAAGAATACTGTCACACTAGCTTTCACACGGCTATGAATCATATGTAGTCCAGCCACTTGATAACAGTTAAAATCTTTCAATGCTAATAGTTCGATCGCTGATAGTCTATGCAGCTGTTCTATCTTCATCGGGCACTTGCTAGTATATCTCATGTAGATTTGGACTACTGTGGTCCGTTTTACAGTTTCTGAAGAGTTGGACTACTGTGGGCCTGTTTCCGATCAGTTTAAGTGCACCTATGTTGTTACACTTAACTGCTAGGTGGTGCGGTCGAAGTCCTTCTGTGAGGTAGCTTCAGGTGCACCTGTGTAGTTGTGTTCCCTTGCCACGCTGTGGGGTCTTGTAGGGTGTGATCCAGGGTAACTCTCTCCGACCTGTGCGGTAGAGGTTACGCAGACAACTCGTCGTTTCTGTGGAGTTGTGCGCACGGGATAGCTCGGGATAGCTCGCCTGCTCGTCTGTAATATAAGAGACGAAATTCTGCACAACCCTGAATAATCGGTTTGTGCAGAGCGTCTCACTGAAAGCCAAGTAGCCCTCAGTGATAGCTCCACATCTCTATACATAAGCGACGAACATTCTGCTACTTCCGGGTTCCCCTGGAATCTCACTCTAAATTCCTATACATACATAAATATAAATCGTGTCTAACTATACACATACAGAATTAATAATAATATAAACATTCAGTGGTACAGCCACTGGTCTGCAAACATACATATAAGTTAAACAACAGTGGTTCCGTACGGGATGCAACATGGCGGCGTAACCGGTCGTGTTTCGCCTCGTGGTCGGCTCTTCCACGTGGTACGGCAAATTCGGATTAATAATTCACATTTATGCATAGCAAATTCCACAAACATAATTGCAACAATAATATAAATATATCACGATGAAACAGAAGGGTGTTCATTTACCTGTCTGACAAGTTCAGGCCCGTTGGCGACTTAATAGAATTCTAAGATTCCTAAGTCCTGCTTCCTGGTCTATGTGTGGAGAGATTTCTCTGCCAGCTTTCTAGCTGTTAACACTTCGGTGTATTACTCCCAACTGACCAAAACTGTGCGTGGTTTGGACCCAGTCAAACTGGCTCCAACCACTTTGCCTAAGCTCTCCCATTGGTTCCAACGGTCCGATTCAAAACTCAAGTGCTGACGTCACTGCGCTGTGTGTGTGGCTCAGGCTCGCAGTGTGCTGTAATTTAATTGCTTGATGTGTACTACACTGACTCTCTACTGTTACAATGACTACACATGCTGAATAGTCAATGAGCAGAGTTAAAACTAGCCAATTCGTGACAGGCTCCCTCAACTGAAAAAAGGCGATGACTACTGGATTCGACCTTTTTCTACTACAGAGCCTAGTTTAACACTGCACTATCCTAGGGTTCTATGTACAAACTAAGTAAGTTGCTCTACCTGAGCTGCAATGCTGTGCCAGGTAGCTATGGACACTAGTGACAGGGTATTACTGGACGGGGACGAATTCTGGTGCTGTGGCCCTTAGTTGTGTTGGGTGGGCGACAGCTGCTGTGTCCTCCACGAGATGGCGACTGAGGTAGTCGGCTCCGTGGTTCTCTTTGCCGGGTATGTACTCGATCTGGAATGAGTACGCCTGAAGGGTGAGTGCCCATCTCATCAGGCGAGAGTTCAAGGATTTGGAGGCTGCCAGGAACGATAGTGGTTGGTGGTCCACCTGAACTGTGAAGTGTGTCCCATACAGGTAGAGTTGAAATTTCTGTATGGCCCAGACTAGTCCAAGACATTCTTTCTCCGACGTGGCGTAGTGGGTCTCGGCGGGTCTCAATTTTCTGCTGGCGTAGGCGACAGGGAATAGCGTCTCTGCATTCTTGGGGTCGCGCTGTAGCAGTACTGCTCCGAGGCCTAAGTCGCTTGCGTCGGTGCGTAGAACGAATGGCTGAGTCAAATCGGGTAGGTGGAGCACTGGCGCCGATGTCATTCTGTCCTTGAGTGTTTGGAATGCTGTCTCGCATTCGGCTGTCCATACTACTTTGTCCGGGGCGATTTTCCGGGTTCCATTTGTCAGTGGCACGGCGATGCTGTTGTAGTTGGGGATGAACTTCTGGTAGAAGCCGCAGAGTCCTAGAAATGACTGCACTTCCTTCTTTGTCTTGGGCCTAGGAGCGTCGAGTAGGCGTTTCACTGTCTTTTCTACCGGTCGCAGGCTTCCTTGACTGATGGTGTGTCCCAGAAATTCTAGTTCTGTGAATCCAATCTGACATTTGGTGGGTCTTGCCGTCAATCCCGTGTCTCTGAGGCGGGCGAGCAGTTGATGTAGGAGCGTGACATGTTCCTCCCACGTAGGCGTTGCGATGAGGATGTCGTCCATAAACGAATGTAGGTGCTCGCTGCTCAGGGGTGCCAGGAGTTTTCGCATCATGGCGCTGAAGATGCTGGGTGCGTTGTGGAGTCCGAATGGAAGCACGTTGAATTCGAAGTGTCCTTCCATAGTGCTGAAAGCTAGGTACTTTCGGACTTGCGGTTGCACTGGTATCTGGTAGTATCCTTTACTGAGGTCGATGCGTGAGAAGTACTTCGCTCGCTGTAGCTTGGCAAATAGGTCTGTCTGGTCCGGGAGTGGCTCTGGCTGGAACTGCGTTACGGCATTCAACAGTCTGAAGTCGATGCACAGTCGATGCTCTCCGTTGGGTTTTCGCAACAATACCGTGCCTGCGCTGTAGGGTGAAGTAGACTCTGAGATGATTCCGGCTGCCAGTAAGGTGTCTATCTCTTCCTTGATGGCTCGCTGCTGCGACAGTGGCATCGGGTAGAGCTTCTGGCGGACGGGTGTTGGGTCGGTCACCGTTAAGGTTACTTCGACGAGGTCTGTCCTCCCTGGTCGGTCTGTGAGCACAGTCTGATGTTGTCGAATGACCTGTAGTACTTGCTGTTGCTGTTTAGCGGCTAGGTCTCCGTTGAGTATCACGTCTTTGTAGGTTTCTTTGGAGTGCAGGGGGTACTCTACTGCATTGGTCTCCATGCTTTCTCCTTCTTCCGCGATGGCGATGGCTAACAAGTTGTGAGTGCTGGGGGTCGCT
This sequence comes from Oncomelania hupensis, assembly GCA_036898135.1. Classification (NCBI taxonomy): domain Eukaryota; kingdom Metazoa; phylum Mollusca; class Gastropoda; order Littorinimorpha; family Pomatiopsidae; genus Oncomelania; species Oncomelania hupensis. The sequence continues at coordinate 137,879,601 of CM072511.1, read as the reverse complement.
GGTCGGTCCGTATACTTCTTGAGGAGATTGATGTGGTGGTATCGGGCTCTCCCGTTCACCTCTACTTGGTAGACTGTCTTGGATTTCTTGGCAGTCACCCGGTACGGTCCTCTCCAAGCGATGTCCAGCTTGTTGGTCCCACTTGGAAGTAAGAGTAGCACTTGATCGCCGACTTGCAGTTCTCTGTCCTTCGCGTGGCGGTTGTAGTACTTCGCCTGACGGGCTCTTGCCTTCTTCAGTGCTTCACCAGCTTTCTTCCACGTTGCTTTGAGGGTTTCCTGCAGGTCTGCGACGTACTTGGTGGCACCTCTTGGTGTGTCGTCTATCTTGGCTTCCGTCCAACTTCTGCGTAGGGCTTCTAGCGGTCCGGCTAGAGGTCTGCCGAATAGCAATGTTGACGGGGTGTAGCCTGTGGCTGCATGGGGCGTTTCTCGGTATGCGAACAGTGCCGCATTCACGTAGGTGTCCCACGCTTCTGGATTGTCGTCGGCGACTTTCCTGAGTATGGTGAGAAGGGTTCCATTCAGTCTTTCTACTTGTCCGTTGCTGGCTGGGTGGTATGGTGGTGTGCGAATGTGATGAACTTGTATCAACTCGAACACGTCTTGCATCAGGCGGCCGGTGAACTGAGATCCGTTGTCCGTTCTAATGCTGTCCGGGAATCCGACTCTGGTAAAGATGGCGATGAGTGCATCTGCAATCTTCTTGGTGTCTATCGCTGGCAACGGGACTGCTTCGCACCACATCGTACATGCGTCGACGAGTGTGAGTAGAAATCTGTTCCGCTTCTTGGTCATGGGCAGTGGTCCTACTATGTCTACTGAGACTTGCTGGAATGGCACGCCGACTACTACTGATGGTCCTAAGGTAACTGGTACGGTGTGATGTCGCGGGGAATATCGTTGACATTGGTGGCAAGATTTCACGTAGCGCTTGACATCCTCCGTGATTCCTGGCCAATAGTAGTGTGCGCTGATTCTCTGCACTGTGGCTCCAATTCCCATGTGTCCGCTGAGTGGCATGCTGTGGCCTAATTCTAGTACTTGGGCTCGAAGGGTGGCTGGTAGTACTAGTTGGGTGTGATCTCCATCTCCTTGTCGATGTAGAACTCCCTCTTCCATGTAGAAGTCTCCCTTGTGCGGGGGTGTGTGCGCCTTGGGTAGCTTCTGGAAGCACTTCGCTATCGAGGTGTCTTCTTTCTGTGCTGTTTTGATCTCTTCGAGTCCTGGATTCGGAGCGAACTCGGGCTGGGGTGGTTGGGTTTTAGCTTGGGCCCTGGTTTGCACTGCAGCTATCTCTACAGTTTTGGGGGGCGTGCCTAAGAACACATACCTACAACCTAGCACTAGATCATACAGGGGTTTCTGTAAAACAGCTGCTTGGATTCGTCCTGTGACGTACCTACTCTCTACTTCTATCCAAGCTATTGGGCAAGTAGTCGTCGGTTTCGTCAAGTCTGCTCCTTGTAAGTCGACTGTCTTGTCCGTCAAGTCCGCGCGCGATACAAGAGCTTCGCTAACTATCGCGTCGTATGATAGACCTGTGTCATACAGACAGTTCGCTTCTTTTCCGTTGACCTTGACCGTGTCTGTCACCGATGGGTGATCTCCGATTGTGTGTGGCTTGTTACCGCTACTTTGAGTTAGAACTCTGTGCGCTGGCCGGCTTTCGCGCTCTTCCCTACGTTGTGCGGCCAACTTGAAACATTCTGCGGTGGAGTGATTGTTTCTATTGCAGAACGAACAATACCGTCTCTGTTCTGCGGGACCTCTTTTCCCGAATTCCGTGTTGGGTCCTTTATTTTGCCCAGGTCTGGGGTTATTCGGCTTATTCGCGGTGCGCTCTTCCCGGTTAGGGCTTCGTTTCTGTGCCTCTTTCCCGTTAGGCTTTAGGTCTCGCCTGAAGCTCTTGGCTTCTCCGTGTGCGGCCACGTACCTATCTGCGACCTTGACCAGATCTTCCAGTCTTTCCGCGCCCTGCTCTACTGAGAATGTTCTCAGCTCGGGGGTCATGGTTTCCCGTAGCTGTTCCCATACTAACAGTTCTGTCAGTCCATCATACGTCTTTGCCGTGGCTGACTGGCTAATCCACTTATCCAGCATTGTGGACAACCGATCCGCGAACTGCGCATAGCTCTCTCCTTTCACTCTCCGGTTGGTGCGGAATTTTTGCCGGTAGCATTCTCCTGTTAGTTCGAATCCCGTTAGTAGTGCCTCTTTTACTTTGTGATAGTCAGTCACTCTGTCAGTCGGTAGCTTACTGTAGATGTCATAAGCCTTTCCTCTAAGCCCTTGACTAAGCTTAAAAGACCAATGAGTGGGATCTAGTTTATACTCTGTTGCTAGACGCTCAAACCTAGTCAGATAGAGATCTAGACCTTCTTCTCTCTCATTGAATGTCCCCAGTGGAAATGACATTCCTTGTACAGGGTTGGATGCTACCTCTAGCTGATCTGAGTGGGAAGGGGTTGAGGAAGAACTTGAAGCTCCTGATCCCAATCTTCTTAGCTCTAACTCATGCTGTCTTTCTTTTTCCTTTTCTTCCCTCTCTTTTTCTTTTTCTGCCCTCTCTTTTTCTTTTTCTGCTCGCTCATAATCCCACCTCCTAACTTCTGCTTCTCTCTCTGCTGCTACCTTCTTCTGTTCTGCTTCTAGCTCTAGTTTCTTCTGCTCTGCTTCTAATTCTAGTTTCTTCTGCTCTCTTGCTGCTTCTAGTTCTAATTTCTTTTGCTCTGCTTCTAATTCTGCTTTTCTCTGTTCTGCTTCAAGTTTCTTCTGTTCTCTCTCTGCTGCTCTCTCTGCCTTAGCCTCCTGTTTCTCTACCTCTGCATTTATATACGCAATTAGGTCTCCCCCTGCTAAGTGTAAAGCTTCTCCTAGTTCCTTGAAACGCAATCTCAAGGCCACTGGGTCCGACATTGCCAAACGTGTCTATGAACAACCTCTGAATCAAGTGGAATACCAAAACACTAGCAATATTGCAATTCAATAACAACAATGCAAAGACCATAAAATTTGCAATCAATAATAGAATAAAACAAGAGTCAAATGGCATACAACAGTTATTTAAGCAAAACCTGCAAAAGAACAATGCAACATACAGGCACAAAAATAATTGAAGCAAAAAAGTTTTTAACTAAAGAATAGTGCACCACAACTGATCAGTGTTATACCCTTACACTATTCTAAGTTATTCTACTTCTACTGTTATCTACTTTTATTGTACTTAGGTCCGGTTATACCCAATTCCTATTATACACAGATCCTAGCTAGGCTCGCCAATTAAAGTGTCACGTGGGGTTTATGGGCTCTGCACAATGGAATTATGGACCCTCACGTTTATTCGATGGGAACTGCTAGTAAGTCACCCTATGAATTACTTTAATAAATTTATTTGTTTAGCTCGTTCTGTGTTAAGGTTGGGGTACAGAAATAGATAGAAAAATGGTAAAAGAATACTGTCACACTAGCTTTCACACGGCTATGAATCATATGTAGTCCAGCCACTTGATAACAGTTAAAATCACACATTTATTTCTTCTACTCTATACAAGATTCTCTAAGTACTAATCTAACTTAAAAAGTCTCTTTCAATGCTAATAGTTCGATCGCTGATAGTCTATGCAGCTGTTCTATCTTCATCGGGCACTTGCTAGTATATCTCATGTAGATTTGGACTACTGTGGTCCGTTTTACAGTTTCTGAAGAGTTGGACTACTGTGGGCCTGTTTCCGATCAGTTTAAGTGCACCTATGTTGTTACACTTAACTGCTAGGTGGTGCGGTCGAAGTCCTTCTGTGAGGTAGCTTCAGGTGCACCTGTGTAGTTGTGTTCCCTTGCCACGCTGTGGGGTCTTGTAGGGTGTGATCCAGGGTAACTCTCTCCGACCTGTGCGGTAGAGGTTACGCAGACAACTCGTCGTTTCTGTGGAGTTGTGCGCACGGGATAGCTCGGGATAGCTCGCCTGCTCGTCTGTAATATAAGAGACGAAATTCTGCACAACCCTGAATAATCGGTTTGTGCAGAGCGTCTCACTGAAAGCCAAGTAGCCCTCAGTGATAGCTCCACATCTCTATACATAAGCGACGAACATTCTGCTACTTCCGGGTTCCCCTGGAATCTCACTCTAAATTCCTATACATACATAAATATAAATCGTGTCTAACTATACACATACAGAATTAATAATAATATAAACATTCAGTGGTACAGCCACTGGTCTGCAAACATACATATAAGTTAAACAACAGTGGTTCCGTACGGGATGCAACATGGCGGCGTAACCGGTCGTGTTTCGCCTCGTGGTCGGCTCTTCCACGTGGTACGGCAAATTCGGATTAATAATTCACATTTATGCATAGCAAATTCCACAAACATAATTGCAACAATAATATAAATATATCACGATGAAACAGAAGGGTGTTCATTTACCTGTCTGACAAGTTCAGGCCCGTTGGCGACTTAATAGAATTCTAAGATTCCTAAGTCCTGCTTCCTGGTCTATGTGTGGAGAGATTTCTCTGCCAGCTTTCTAGCTGTTAACACTTCGGTGTATTACTCCCAACTGACCAAAACTGTGCGTGGTTTGGACCCAGTCAAACTGGCTCCAACCACTTTGCCTAAGCTCTCCCATTGGTTCCAACGGTCCGATTCAAAACTCAAGTGCTGACGTCACTGCGCTGTGTGTGTGGCTCAGGCTCGCAGTGTGCTGTAATTTAATTGCTTGATGTGTACTACACTGACTCTCTACTGTTACAATGACTACACATGCTGAATAGTCAATGAGCAGAGTTAAAACTAGCCAATTCGTGACATACACAAACCAGCAACTTTCTTTTTTTTTGTGGGGTGGCTGGGGGTGGGTATGGAGGTCTCTTTTCTGCATTTTTTTTCTTTCAATCTCATTATCTCTGTCTGTCTGTCTGTCTGTCTCTCTGTCTCTGTCTCTGTCTCTCTCTCTCTCTCTCTCTCTCTCTCTCTGTCTCTCTCTCTCTTTTTCTCTCTCTTTGTTTCTTCCCCTCTTTTTTTTTGTTACTCTTTTTACCTTTGAATTCAAATTAGATTTTGTTTCTTTTTTTTCTTTCTTTTCTTTCTTCCTTTCTTTCTTCCTTCCCTTCCTAGTTTCTGGCTACTCAACTCAGCTTTCTCACTTTCTTTCTATCTCACTGTATTTCTGTAATTTCTGTTCCTCTTGTACTTTCCGTCCCCTATGCTACCTTAACGGGGTGTCGGATAGCGCAGTGGTTGGAGCACGCGCTACTGTGTCGTAAGTTAAGCACCGTCCAGTGCGGTTAGCACTTGGATGGGTGACCACAAAACGTGAAGCGACAAATAACAACGCCCCTAGTCGACTCAACTGTGACTGAGTACCTACTCTCTTAAGGGTGGGGAAGGTAAAGCAGCAAGGGAGAGAGATGGGCATCACCCTCATTACGCTGGCCCAAGATAAGTGTGATCTCCAACATCACGCTACCCTACGGCCACAAGGCTATGGGACTACCTTTACCTTTTTTTTTTTTTACCTTATGCTACGTTAAGAGGTCATACATCTCTCAAGGCTAGAACTACGTTAGTGGTCCCTGGCATAATAATTATGTATAAAGCAGATGGCGTTTCACTTTTCTACGATTATAAACCGATCTGCGACTGCTTTATAAGTCTGGACTAGCCATGATTATAGATAGCTACATGTACATCCCTACAGTAAGTCGGCACGCATCAAATACTACGTATACCTACTACGTTACAGCTTTTGAAAGATCTAGAACAATTATGGGCTGAGCCGTGTAAAAATTTAGTTAGTAAGTTCTGGATTGTTCACATAACTCTATATTCTAAGCATCACATCATTAGCACTATATGTAACCTAAGTGAATATCTGTCAATAATTCTAAATGGAATTAGTAATCTCGGGCGGATTTGGAACTACCTACATTACAATCGTCAAACTATAACACAATCACATCATAATCAGTGTCCTTTTAAAAAAAATCATTTCCAAGAAATTCCTTTTTGTGTTAGTAAACTAAATTCCGATCTGGGCTGCCTAATATTATAAGTGCACAAACATAAAATACCCAGCAGAATACCCATTAAAGTAACATATATTTCAACATATTTATGACGAAATCTAATCTTTGCCGAATTTAGAGAAGTGTGAGCACGGGGGCTTTAACCAAATAAAATGGATCCGCCACAGCAAAACGAAAGTCGGTAACACACAGACGTGTATTATCTATACTACTCAAAATAATACAAGGGCCACTTGGACATATGGGTCTCTCTTTAAATCAGAAACACGAATTCAATTTATTAGTTCATCATATTTTATTGCAATCATTTCTGCATCAATAACAAAAATGATTTGAGACATCAGTCGCTTAAAATTCCAGTAAATTCAATTTAACTGGACATACCCCTCATTTACAAAATCAAAACTTTAGAAACCAAAAATCTATAGAGTCAGTATCGGGTGTGGCCACCGTTTGCATCAATGCAGTCTTGGCATCGTTGTCTCAAGGACCGTATCAGGTTATGGAGGATGTTTCCTGGGATGGCCAACCACTCTTGCTGGAGAACTTGGGTAAGAACTTCAAGGTTAGCTCCTGGAGGGAAGTTTGCCCGTGTCTGTCGACCCAAGACATCCCACAGATGTTCTATGGGGTTCAAATCGGGTGATCGAGCCGGCCAATCCATCCTTATGACGTGCTGTTGCTGCAGGAAGTCATTGACGATACGCGCTCGGTGGGGTCTGGCATTATCGTCCTGTAGTATGGCACCTTCCCCAATGGCCCGCAGAGCTTGGAGAACCCTAGGTTGTAGGACGTCATCCCTGTAGCCAATACCGATTAAGTTGCCATTGAATTTGGAGTAGGGGTGTTCTGAAGTTTAATGCGAAGCCACCCCACATCACGACAGATCCACCACGTATCGTCATGCTCGCGCACCGTCGCATCAGCAAAACGCTCCCGTGGACGCCTCCAAACATTCACTCGACGGTCGTTGCAAGGAGAACCGAGACTCGTCTGTAAAGAGCACCCTTGACCAATGTTGCCTAGTCCACACCAAATGACGCTGAGCCCAAGCCAAACGCGCTGCACGGTGAGCTGGGGTGAGCAAAGGCCGTACTGCTGGTAGTCTTGATAGGCAGGTTTGCCTTGCGTAGACGGTTGCGAATTGTCTGGTCGCTGACGTTAACATTGCTGGCTGCGTGAAGCTGTCTTCTGATGGTGTTTGCTGTAGCGGACCTCATCCTGAGAGCTGACAGGGTGATGAAATGGTCTTGTTTTGCAGTGGTAACGCGGGGGCGTCCGGACCTTCTTGGTTCTGCTCCTGCAGCCTTTGGACAACGGAGTGGGACACTCCCAGCCGCCTGCCAACTTCTCTCAGCCCCACCCCTTCCTGAACCCCTTGGGGTCATGAGCAATCTTGCCACTGTAGATTGTTCAAACCTATAAAGGGAACAGTGAAAGCCACAGTTGAAAACCTGTCTTTCCTTTATAGGCAAGACGCTTCACTGCGGCAACAGTACCCCCGTTGGAGTGCCGGGGGTTTTCAGTATAAATAGTATCCCCACTTTATGGAAATTTAGTGCTTTAAATTCCCACTGTCGCTGTCTTCCTCATTTACTCTTTCCTATTCTTGCTCTGTCCTTCACTCTGCTATACTATCTTCTTCTTCGCTAGATCAATGACCTACCTTTTTTCTTGAAAACTCTTCCTGGACAAGACTCCTTGTTTGTGTATGAGGTCTGTTGGATCAGCTTGGGAGTGTTGGACGCTTTCTGCCGGGTGGTCACTAGGGCTTCCTATGAATGTACTATTTAGCACTATAGGCATTTTATATGTATGTGTTTGGTTGATGATTTATAATGATGTTTGTATTCTATTTTGTTTTTGTAACCGGGGTGTTCGCGTAGTTGAGGTCAACCCTCAGCCGTACCCCGCGTGGGATGTCTTTATTGTAAAGTGTCTGGCCGGTGGAGGGCGTTCAATTTTCCCACTGGGGTTGTTTCAGCAGATCTTTTATGCGGATCGGGAGTTGTCCGGTCCTGATTTGGCTCGGAAGAGTCCGCTGGACCTAAAGCAACAATAAATCAATCAAAAAAAACCCTTCCTGAAGACATGCAATAGCTCTGCCTCTATCCGCATCAGTCAATCGTCGCCTTGGGGGCATGGTTAGAAAAGCAGCAAAAGCGATGCCATTTATACCCAGAAAAAAGCGCCGATTGTTGAACTGAACTCACAAAATGCAAGCCTTTCGCGTGCATATCACTTTTTAATGTTGAAAATTTTGCTTTATTAGCAAGACAACAGTAAATTAGGGTAATGGTTTTGTAAAAATTGGGTTTGTTTTTCAACTCAGTACAGAAAGTTCAAAACTCACACATGTGATTACTTGTCAGAATAAGATTGTCTTGAATGTTACTGTACAGGATAAGTTTTGAAATAAGCAATATAAGCGATATTATTGATAGCAGCAAAAAATAATTAAACTAAATGAAATATGAGAGTGGCCCTTCAATTATTTTGAGTAGTATATAATACATGGGCTGCAGGCTACTACTGCTACCGCTATGCTATCGACAATTCACTTTCTTTTTGTTATCCATTCTATTTGGTTAATGCCCTCATGTGGTCTGAGCTACTTAGGCATTACATAGCTGACTCCAATGAACATGTAACTTAGATCGATGTCGCTGTACAGCTCTACATAAATCAGATCAATGTCGGATCATATGAAGTTAAAGTTTACGCTCTATCCATAGATGTATAATACATACACATGCTACCGCGACGCTATAGGGGGATCCACTAATTCTTTCCAATCGAGGATCCATTCTACTTTGTTAATGCGCCTGTGCTCTACTTAAATGTAAAAAAAAGAGTAATGTAGAGTAGCTCAGGAGCCAGACAGGAAATTGACTTACACATCTAAGAAAGGCGGGTTTAAAAAAAAAAGTATGCTGGTTGAAGTGATGTAATCAAATGATGAAAGCCCCATTATATGGAATCCTACCCTGTTTCAACTTTCAATCTCTCACTATTCTCCTCGTACCCACTAAACACACACACACATACACACACCCACACACACACACACGCACACACCCACACACACACACTACATTACATTACATGGTTATTGCTTTAGGTCCAGCGGACTCTTCCGAGCCAAATCAGGACCACACACACACACACACGGAGTATCTCACCCATCTCTCTCTCTCTTCTCCTCTTTATTTTTTTACTCCCCCCTCTCTCTCTCCTCTTCCTCCACTCCACGCCTCATTTCCCATCCTCAATCTGTTCTTATCTCATTTAAACCCAGAGCTAAGCTTAGCGCAGCAATTAGATTAACACCCAAGAAACGAAGACGAAGTTAAGCAGGAAGCATTGTTTTTACACTTTCTGTGCGTCTCGTAATGTGGTCACTAATTTGATTATGGGCTACGCTCCTAGCAAGTTTTTATTTTGTTTTTCCCCTTCACATTTAAAACTTTGTTTATGTGTTTTAGGTTCTCCATTTATATCAGGAATGCTGATAAAATAAGACTATGTACGGGCCAACGGTAGCGTTTTATAGTTTTTACTGCCAAATAATTGCTAGCCAGTTTTTTTGTGTTCTGTTGCTAGTTTAATTACTACTAGAACTACGTTAGTTTCTATCGAATACAGCACCGCTCGTTTATCCGCCCTTACTTATATTGTTATTCTGGAAGCCGATGCAAGATGAAGCAAACTGCTTTGAGTTATTGCTTTTATTTTTTCTTCAGATAAAATGTTGTTTTTGTTTAAATGGATATATAACAATTGAAACAAAGAAACAGACCAGCAACATGAAACATACACACGCGCACACACACACACACACACACACACATACATACACACATTCTCTCTCTCACACCTATCCAATCCTATCCCGTAACTCGGAGGTCAAAGGGGCACAAAGATGATCGTTTAACCAGCATACTCCATCTTTTTCTGTCCTCAGCAACCCTGATGTTCTCGCTCAGTGCTAAAACAGTCCATTCTCGAATGTTGTCCTCCCACCTCTTTTTCGGTCTCCCTCTTCTTCTATCCCCTTGCACTGTGCCTTGCAGTATGGTCTTTGCAAGACCTAATGATCTGGTGACGTGGCCATACCATCAGAGTTTCCGTTTTTTCACCGCTGTGAGCAGGTCATAGTGTTGTCCAATGGCTTGTGTGATGGTCTGTCGGACTTCGTCGTTGGTGATGTGCTGGGTATAGGAAATGCCCAGAAGTCTTCTGTAGCACCTCATCTCCATGCTTTGTATTCTTCGTTGCAAATCTACTGTGATGGTCCATGTTTCGCAAGCGCATAGGAAGATGGAGATGACAAGTAAGCGCAGCAGTCTTATCTTGGAATGTAGGCTGATGGTCCTGTCTTTCCAAATTGGCTTCAACCTCGCCAGGGCAGCAGTTGTTTGTGCGATCCTGGAGAGGACTTCCTGTCGGGACCCATTGTCTGATACAATGGCTACTAGATATTTGAAGCTATGCACTGTGTTGACGGATTGGCTTGGACTTTGATGTCCGTGTTGATGCCATTGGTGTTGTCGGTCATCATTTTGGTCTTCTCTGCACTTATTTCCATTCCATAGGCTCTGGAGGTGGTGTCAAGCCTCTGTACCAGCTGTTCGCATCAGAAAATATAGAACAGGTTGAAACTTTTAAGTATTTAGGGACGGTTTTAGACAAGAACTTGAAGTTCAGCGATCATGTTGGTTTTATTTGCAAAAAGGCCAATCAAAGGATGTATCTAGTAAGAAAGTTGAAAAATTTTGGGGTCAATGCACATATCTTAGAAATGGTTTACAGATCTTTAGTAGAAAGTATTCTATGCTTTAACATTGTTACCTGGTTCGGAAATCTTGGCGTTAGAGACAGGAACAGACTCAACCGTATTGTAAACCTAGCTAGCAAAGTGATAGGAAAGACACAAAGGCTAATAACAGAAATATATAAAGATTTTGTGAAAAGTAAAACTAAAAAGATCATGTCTGATAACAGTCATCCCATGTGTAGATTATTTGAACTGTTGCCCTCAGGTCGGAGGTTTAGAACCCCGGCCTGGAAAATAAAATTGTATGGCCACTCTTATTTACCAAGTGCAATCCGCATTTTAAATTTAAGCAAACTGTTATACCCCCAGTTACCTACATTTTTTTCTGTGTACTGTGATGATGTAATGTGATATGATGTGAGTTGTGCAATGAAGAAAGCTATTTGTTAAGCGTATGATTATCTTCAATTAATGTTTTATATAACAAAAAATGTTAATATTTCTTTTAGTTTTTAATTTTTTCGTCTTAGTCTTTGTGCTACTAAAGACAAATTTCCATGTTATTGTATTTTAACTATGGACAATAAAGATTCGTCTTCGTCTTCGTATTCAAGTTCTTGTTCCTCTCCAGCCAATCCATCAATGTCATCCGCAAAACGAAGGCTGGAGATTGCTCTACCCTTATGCTGACTGTGCCTTCGTGATCTGCAAGGGCATCTGACATGATGCGCTCTAGGAAGATGTTGAATAGTTTTGGAGAGTAGACATCCATGACGCACATCGATTGTTGTTCTGAACCAGTTTCCGATAGCGCTGTTGTGGAGGACTGCACTGTTAGCCTTGTCATACAGGCTTTTGATGACTTCAATAATTTTAGGGCTGATGTTGTACACTCTCATGGTTGCTTACAGAGCTGCATGCCAGACTCGTTCAAACGCCTTCTTGAAGTCTACGAACACATGATATAGATGTTGTTGGTGCTGTAGGTATTTCTCGCAGATTATTCTGAGGTTGAAAATCTGTTCAGTGGTACTTCGCCCTGCCCTGAATCCTGCTTGTTCTTCGGCTATGATTTGTTTAGCTTAGGGTTTCATATATATGACCTATAAGCAAGCACCAATGTATCAAAATGGGCTGAGCCAGTTTTTAGATACAGCGCAACACGTATTTAAGTACAATGACTTTGACCTTTGAGAAAGTACAAATACGAATGTTCCGATTTGCTTAGCAATAAAGTGTCCAAAAAGTAAAAATTATGAATTTCGGTTCAATTATTTTTAAGATAAGGCAAAATCGCCTTAGTCGTTTTTTGTTGTTGTTTTTTTTTTTAAGATATTGAGCAAAACGTGTTTAACAACATTACTCCAGTGACCTTGGCTTTTGCGTTTGAGCAAATGTGATAGCATGGGAGGCATGCCACTAGCCTAGTAGGCAATGTTCTAATGAAATTTGGTCAAAATACGTTCAGTGGTCCTTGAGATATGGCTTTTTTTTTTATTCCCCCGTCTATTTCAAAATATTTCCACATACGTCTGGAAATACAAAGAGGGATGAAGAAAGTCAAACCAACACACACATCATTTAGGACGAATTAAATGTGTGTTGGTTTGCACCTGCAGTTACAATCTTTCAAAGATAATATTTAGCCAGTATAGTAGCTGAAGAACTATGATGATTTTATTTCAATATTAAGTTGAAAATGTGTCGCGAGAAAATCAATACATAAATTATGCTTGAACATTCGCAGCAACAACCCAACATTTATTTTTTACAACCTAGCGTGAGCGAGTGTCATAATGTTTGCATTTCTAAATTGTTTACTCCAGTTTTCATGTAACAACATTGCCTTCAACGACAACTATTATGTTTGAGGCGTTCACAGACACTGCACACCTTTTAGTCTTGAAGCAAGTCAGGGTGACAACATTTTTATACGAATTTCTAGAAATTATTCCAACTTGTCTGGACGGTTTCGCACGTAACTGAATGGGCAAGCTTGGAAAGTTCGTTGAGGTTCACGAACCTTTTTCGAGATTCTCAGATTCCGACCCTTCCCACCCCCCATCTCCCCTCCCCCTTTATTCCAAAGAGTTTAGGAACCATTGGTGATCTGAGAACCTCGAAAAAAGGTTAGTGAACTTCCACTAACCTTCCAATTAAGACAGGCCATTACAACCACTACAAAGTTTCGTAATGGGCTCTATGCACAAGTCGGCGCGCGAAAGCGGGATGGTCACGTGGCGCGGGAATAACAAAGTGGTCTTGGCTTCTTTTAGCTCGTTTGCGTGTACTCAAATGCTTCTTAAAAATTTTAACTTTACCGACATTTTGGAATATTGTGATGTTTTGAACATAGCACATTCGTGCAATAATGATTACAGACAAATTATTATCAGGGGACAGGCTTTTTTTAAAGAGCGATTTGTCACTGACATTCAGTTTAGTGTTCATCAATATTTCATCTTTCAGTGGAAATCGATGAAAGGAAATGTTATTTTCTGTGCATAAAGGTTTTACGTCGGAGTTAGAGCATCCAAACGCAGCACAATACTTCACCATTTTCAAACTCGAGCACGCTGTGTTATTCCCGCAGCATGTAACCGCCACGCCTTTGTGCATAGAGCCCATTCGGGGTTTAGCTGGTGAAGTTTGTAATGTCCGCTGGTCTTTCCACCTCTAACGTTTGCGTTTTGAGGACAGTAAACGCGGTACGCGCTATACGAGTTGTCGTCGTCACCGTCGTTATCGTCATCATCTTCGCCATCGGAATCACTTCTACTGAATTAAAGAACACATCGTCATTTGTGGCCTATTTTGAGAATCAGAGAGAGAGAGACAGACAGACAGACAGACAGACAACCAACCAGCCTGACTGAGACAGACAGAGAAATCTGAAAGTGCTAACGAATTCCACCCAATACTCAAAAATGTTGCATGTGTTCCACACTACATGTTGGCATGCATGCTGAGTGAGGGAACCAAAAAAGGCAGAGGTAGGAGCGAGCAAGCACGAGCGAGCGCAAATCCAATTGTTGGTTGGTAATCGAGTTAGGAAGCGCCGAAACAAAGGGGTAAGTTGATTTTTCAAGTGCGCTTGAATAATGTCTGGGCAATCAAGGTTGGGTGCAGGTGTCAAACAACGTTTCACCCAATCTCTCACACTCACACTCCATGCAGCCAAGATCATCTGCTACAATCCTAACAATACGGGATTGACATTTAATGTATTTCCAGATACTATGTCATACACACGCACACATAGTTGGAAATAGCATTTTTTGGGCGGTTTGGTTGCAACAATGATCATCATCATCATATCAAAAAGAAGCAGAAAGTGCATTACTGAGAGAGAGAGAGAGAGAGAGAGAGAGAGAGAGAGAGAGAGAGAGAGAGAGAGAGAGAGAGAGAGAGAGAGAGAGAGAGAGAGAGAGAGAGAGACTGCTGCGCTCCCTTGTCATCTCCATCTTCATATATGCTTGCGAAGCATGGACCCTCACAGAAGATCTCCAACGAAGAATACAAAGCATGGAGATGAGGTGCTACAGAAGACTTCTGGGCATTTCCTATACCCAACACATCACCAACGACGAAGTCCGACAGACCATTATGAATAAAAATTGATGCAACAACAACAACATTACACAAGCCATTGGACAACACGATGACCTGCTCACAGTGTTGAAGAAACGGAAACTCCGATGGTATGGCCACGTCACCAGATCATCAGGCCTTGCAAAGACTAATCTGCAAGGCACAATGTAAGGAGGTAGAAGAAGAGGGAGACCGAAAAATAGGGGGGAGGACAACATTCGAGAATGGACTGGTTTGACACTGAGCGAAGCCATCAGGGCTGCTGAGGACAAAGAAAGATGGAGTATGCTGGTTAAACGATCATCTGTGGTGCCCCTACGACCTCCGGGTTACGGGATAGGATAGGATAGGGGAGAGAGAGAGAGAGAGAGAGAGAGAGAGAGAGAGAGAGAGAGAGAGAGAGAGATCCTCTCTGCAATCGAAAATACAATTCGATCGAACATTCCAGAATGACGTATTAACACCCATTCAAAATAAAACTCGTCACCGAAACTATGCACTGTCTTACGTCAAATAATGTTTCGAATCTACATGATTCGACCAGCATTTATCCGTAACATCTGGAAAATTCAGTAGATAATAAATAAACAAGTAATTCCCGAAAATACGCAACGATATCGACCAACACAAATTATCGACATTATAGCAACAGCGCCAAATCCTATCAAAGGTAAAATACACGCTATCATTGCATGCTTTGCAAAACAAAATGATCGGATCTATCGTGAGCGTCTCAATCGCAAGTCATGTCTTTCTCCATGTATTATAACCATTCCTTATTTGTTCCATTTTTTCCCTACTCCCATCATGTCTAAAATCACTTAGGTGAAAAGACGTTAACTTAAAGAAACAAGCGACCAAGCAAAGAACCAGAAGAACTCAGAATGAATTATTTATGACAGGCTTTCAGAATGGCCGTCACATCTGGGATAGTCACAACAAAATTTTGGGGTTGAGAGGGGAGCGGGAGGAGGGAAGGGGGAATTTAATAGTTACAGTTCAGCGCCACTCAAGACAACAGAGAGACGGAGTCGAAAATACTAAGCTGAATTAAATGGCAATATCCTCAGTATTAGAAACTAAAGGAACCAGACCACTTTTGTTTTCTTAAACTAAATCCTCGCACAGGAAAAACCTAGCGTTCGCATGTGGACAAGACTACGTCCGAGTCCACTTCATACTATAAATAAGCCCTTGCAAATCCTTAGAAATAGCTGACCACCCCGAACCAGCCAACGGATGCCATAGATCACTTGCTTCGGAGGGAGCGGCCTCTCTCATGTTACAGTTACAAAAGGTTGGCTGTACTAAGAAGACCTTGTCGGTCAAGCTTCTGTCCACAACCGGTCCACGCCCTTATAGCAGCTGCCACGGAAGTCACTCCACTACATGTTGATTCTTTAGCAGGTAGTTGGCTAGATCATCTACGTATGTTTTGTAACACTAGTAATTGTAGACCTATGTGAATGAAATCTTTAACGTCGGCTTATTTTTTCATGAGTGTCCTAAATAAAATTGTCTTTTAATAATTTTTGTTCCAGGGTCTCAGCTTATATTTAACTGTTATAATTCCTTTTTAGCAATGCATTACTTCGGTCAAAAGCTATTTATATTACTGTAATATGTTATTATTGTAATAATTTTATTTCTTAATAGGTTGATTTCTGGGGTGTCTGAGAATGTTCCTGCGAAAGAATGATGATGTTGATGATGTTTAATCTGATGTTGTATTCCTTGATTATGATAGTTTTTTGTCATGTTTCACGCTTATGTCATCTTGCTCACAGGTCACATTTCCTTGTGCAAAAAAAATAGGGACACTAAATCATCTTGTCTATCTTGTGTCCAAATAATAAATGGGTATGACAATAGATTAATCGGTTTAAACGCGAAACTTGTGTTCTAGAAGCCAAAATTATGGGTGCAGTTAAAGTTCATTTAGTAAATTCTCGCACAGGTTGTACCGGCGATATTTGGTGCTAGTAAGTACCACCATCACCACCACTTTCCTCCTCCTCCTCCTCCTCCTCCTCATCATCATCATCATCATCATCATCATCATCATCATCATCATCATCATCATCAATCTTCTTCATCATCATCATCATCATCTTCTTCTTCTTCTTCTTCTTCTTCTTCTTCTTCATCGCCACAACCACCACCAACTTCAACCACAGCAAGAACGCCGACAACAACAAAAACAGGGAATATCAAAGCCAAAGAACGTGTGCTTATGTTTTGTGTATTAAAGGGCCCCAGGGTCACACATCTCCGTGCCACAAATCCTATTCACAGTGAGTGCTGTCTCACTTTGAAAAAAAGAATCACACACACACACATAAACACACACACACATAAACACACACACTAAACTCTTTCAGAAGTACGGTTTTTATATAAATCGATAAATTCATATATACATGTACCTGTGAATAGCATCAATGTGGATTCTAAAAACAGCACCGCTGCAACAATTTGCATAGTAGCTAGGGGGCATTTGTGATATGATGTAGAGTGTTGATAATGATGACAATGTCCATTTATAAGGCGCAACATCGCCCATGCTAACAGCATGCTCAGGGCGCACAGGGGATGGGGGGGGGAGAGATTGAGACTTGGATGGGGACAGGAGTAGGGGTTTAGGGGAATTTGGTGCACAGCAGAGAGAGAGAGAGAGAGAGAGAGAGAGAGAGAGAGAGAGAGAGGAAGAGAGAGAGAGAGAGAGAGAGAGAGAGAGAGAGAGAGAGAGAGAGAGAGAGAGAGAGAGAGAGAACATGATCAACAAACAAACAGAAGTCTTCAGATGCTTCTTGAAAATATCTAGGCCATCCACATCACTCAGATTTTGTGGCAACAAGTTCCAAAGTGTTGAGCTGTGATTGTGCCATCTAGGGTGATCTAATGTTAGTGTTTTAATTCTACTTTTACAAATATATTGTTACTGATCGTTTTGTGTGTTGTGAAATGCATTGTGTTTTTTTCTTTCGTGTACATGTTAAATTTGTAGCCTATATATGTATGTGCTGCCGCCATTGTAATTGGTCCTTGTGAGACAAATAAAGTCGTATTGTATTGTATTGTGTTGTATTGTATTGTATTGTATTGTAGTAAGCCATTATTTAGACGACACACATCTCAATCAACACTAATTATATGTTTCTTTTCCATGTGGGTCCTGGTCCTTGGATCCCTGGCACTTGACTGACTTTGCGTCCGTTGCCTCTGACAAGATGTCTGTGTCTCCGATGCCCTTTAATCCTATCAGTGTCCATCCATCACATGCTAACTTGAGTGTGTGTGTGTGTGAGGTGGGGGTGGGGGAGAGATCTCAGAGGATCCGCGCCCTCCTGCTTGGGTCATGGAATGAGAGTACAAACCGAGGACTAGTCTGTTCACGCACGCATCCCATCACATAGACATTAAAAAACTGGTCTTTGTGTCGTAGCCGCGCGAGGGCCAGTTAAATGAATGCACTTCCCGCCCTCTCCCTCCCTCCCCCCTCCCCATAGGATTTCGTAGTGACTTTTACCAAAACAAACCTGATTAACTTTGCTTAGTCAAGAAAAAAAAAGGAAGGTTAATGATTAGGGCGATAATAATTTCTGTCTGCCTGCCTGTCTGTCTGTCTGTCTGTCTGTCTCTCTCTGGTGGGTATATGGGTATGCACTTTAAGGGGAAAAAAAACATTCCATACTCAAATTTGCGGGGTGGAGTTTTAAAGCAAATAATTGTTGATGCTATTTTCAGAGTAAAACCTAACGGGTAGCGGGAGAAGAAAATACATTGCGCTATCGGCCTCAGTTACTTTCCAACGACTTCGACTTCCAGACAGACCTAGAGCCACCGGTGCTCCTTTGCGATTAACAATAACGCGATTGCTGTGACAGCAGGCCAAGGCCGGACAATGACGATTAAGTCTTGCGAAGTCATTTTCAGATCTCTTTTTCCTCTACTAATCGGCCGAGTGTCGGTGACGGGTGGTTTCCCTTGTCTGATGAGACCCAGCACATTACATCAGTCACAGAAGCATTGCGGACCAAAAATAAAAATAAAAAAATAAAACACGTCTGACTGGCATGCTGTGTGTGGGCTAACACCCCCCACCCTCTCCACCTCCCTACATCGCCTCATAGAAATAATGATATCAGTTTTTATCGACATCATTCAAATTATACTAATATTTTAACACGAACCATTTCAGAAACAATATTACGGCCTCTGATACTCATACTAATGTAATGACCGCGAACTTATGTTATTTTTTTAAATAGAGTGGTATAACCTATAATTAAGCAGCATGCATGATTTTTGTAGAGTTCTGTTACGTTCTGTCCTGCTCTGTACGCTACACGTTTCTTCGCATCAAGACGATTGAGGAAATTAAAAAAAAGAAGCTAACTCGGACTTTATTATTATTATTATTATTATTATTATTATTATTATTATTATTATTATTATTATTATTATTATTATTATTATCTTCTGTTTCCTTTTATCGGCCGTATTAAGATGCGTACACAGCACGAGCGGGCGATGCTGGCGTAAATCTGATAAGATATGTTATTTTCTGTTATCTATAATTCGCTCATTGCTCATTTACGGTGTAAGATATATGCGCTGACGTAAGCTTATCTCCGGCTACTCAGTGCTCCTCAAGTAGGATAGTGAGAAGAGAACCAGTTCGCTTCCGTAAAGTGTAAAGGAAGCAGCTGCTTTTCGCCATGCACGCTGAATATTATAGGCGTTTAATCTCCCATGACATTTAGTTTACGCATGCTTTCGTTAGTACCCACTGCGCGATTATTAAACCCTTCAAATTGCGTCGCCTTTATTCGCTAGCTCGCTCTGTCAGCGTGAATTCTATGACCGTGTTCGTGGGTGTTCTGATACGCACCGCTTATCTGATAAAAAATATTTAATGTTAACAGCTTTGTTACAGTCATTAGAGAATAATTTAGAAAGTGGACTTGATAACAGTGCTATGGCTCCAACCCCACACCCCAGCCA
The DNA here is from genome assembly GCA_036898135.1 of Oncomelania hupensis. Lineage (NCBI taxonomy): Eukaryota > Metazoa > Mollusca > Gastropoda > Littorinimorpha > Pomatiopsidae > Oncomelania > Oncomelania hupensis. The sequence continues at coordinate 137,860,195 of CM072511.1, read as the reverse complement.
CACCTATCGACATCGATGATGATGATTTATTAATTGTCGCATTGTTTACATGCTTAATGTAGGCCTATGTGAATATTTCTAGAATGCTTTGCCGACTGCCACACTGGAATATGTAATTAGGCCTGCTAGCATGGAATTTTTGCTTCTATTGTGCGCATGTTGTTTTGAGGCTGGAGTAGGCTACATGTATGCAATATGTCCACACCGAGTATACAAGATTACTGAGACTGCTATGCTTCAGTAACCCGTGCAGAGTCCGGGGGTACTCGATACAGCAGTGTGAGGGAAGCTAGAATCCTTAACCATACTAAAATTCATTAAGATGCTCAGATGCATTATGCTAAGTCTTTCCTCTTTCATTTGTATCATTCATAGTCGTCGGCATCAGCGGCAACAGTAACAGCAACGGGAGCTAGTTACAACCGTACCATAATCAACACAACCAATTACATTACATTACATTACATGATTATTGCTTTAGGTCCAGCGGACTCTTCCGAGCCAAATCAGGACCGGACAACCCCCGATCCGCATAAAAGATCTGCTGAAACAACCCTAGTGGTAAAACTGAAAGCTCTCCACCAGCCAGTCACTTTACAATAAAGACATCCCATACAGCTGAGGCTGTACTCTAATTTATCGAACCCCCGTTTACAAAAACAAAATAGAATACAAACATCATGATAAATTATGAACAAAACACATAGTGACCACCTGGCAGAAAGCGTCCAATATTCCCAAGGATCACTGATCCAACAGACCTCATACACAAATAAGGAGTCTCTCCCCGGAAGAGTTTTCAAGAAAAAAAGGTAGATGACTGGTCTAGCGAAGAAGAAGATAGTATAGCAGATTGATAGAACAGAGCATGAATGAGAAAGAGCAAATGAGAAAGACAGCGACAGTGGGAATTTAAAGCACTAAATTTCCAGAAAGTGGGGATACTATTTGTCATGAATTGGCTAGTTTTAACTCTGCTTGTTGACTATTTAGCCATGTGTAGTCTTTGTAACAGTAGAGAAGTTAGACTATTACACAGCAGCAATTAAATTACACAGCAGACCACACACCGCGAGCCCGACCCACATCGCAGTGACTCAGCACTTGAGCTTTGAATCGGACCGTTCTAACCAATCAGAGCAGGCTCAGTGGGTAGAGCAGTTTTGAATGTGTCAAAACCTAAGACAGTTTGAATCAGTCGTGTGTGAGACGAGGTAGAGTCAACATCTCCACAGCTAGAGAAATCTCTACACTCATAGACCAGGAAGCAGGACTTAGGAATCTTAGAATTCTATCAAGTCACAACGGGCCTGAACTTGTCAGACAGGTAAATGAACACCCTTCTGTTTCATCGTGATATATTTATATTATTGTTGAAATTATGTTTGAAGAATTTGCTATGCATAAATGTGAATTGTTAATCCGAATTTGCCGTACCACGTGGAAGAGCCTACCACGAGGCGAAACACGACCGGTTGCGCCGCCATGTTGTATCCCGTACGGAACCACTGTTGTTTAACTTATATGTATGTTTGCAGACCAGTGGCTGTACCACTGAATGTTTATAATATTAGTAATTCTGTATGTGTATAATTAGCCACGATTTATATTTATGTATGTATAGGAATTTAGAGTGAGATTCCAGTGGACCCCGGAAGTAGCAGATTGTTCGTCGCTTATGTATAGAGATGTGGAGCTATCACTGAGGGCTACTTTGGCTTTCAGTGAGACGCTCTGCACAAACCGATTATTCAGGGTTGTGCAGAATTTCGTCTCTTATATTACAGACGAGCAGGCGAGCTATCCCGAGCTATCCTGTGCCCCCCACTCCACAGAAACGACTAGTTGGTTGAGGAGACTCTGCCGCACAAGCCGGAAAGAGCTATCTTGAAAAACCCCCTACAAGACCCCACAGCGTGGCAAGGGAACCCAACTACACAACTACCCAGGTGGACCAGAAGCTACCTCACAGAAGGACTTCGCACGCTCCATCTAGCAGTTAAGTGAACACGCCAAGGTGCACTTAAACTGATCATAACAGGACCACAGTAGTCCAACTCTTCAGAAACTGTAAAACGGACCACAGTAGTCCAAATCTACATGAAATATACTAGCAAAGTGCCCGAGGAAGATATAACAGCTGCCTAGACTATCAGCGATCGAACTATTAGCAGTGACTGAGACATTTTAAGTTAGATTAGTACTTAGAGAATCTTGTATAGAGTAGAAGAAATAAATGTGTGATTTTAACTGTTATCAAGGGGCTGGACTACATATGATTCATAGCCGTGTGAAAGCTAGTGTGACAGTATCTTTTACCATTTTTCTATCTATTTCTGTACCCCAACCTTAACACAGAACGAGCTAAACAAATAAATTTATTAAAGTAATTCATAGGGTGACTTACTAGCAGTTCCCACCGAATAAACGTGAGGGTCCATAATTCCATTGTGCAGAGCCCATAAACCCCACGTGACACTATTTATACTGAAACCCCCGGCACTCCAACGGGGGTACACAACCAGTTAACAAACCGTCCGCTTACAAAAACATCTAACAACTACATTCCCATGTTTTCAACGTCGTCGTCGTCGTCGTCGTCATCATCATCATCATCATCATCATCATCATCATCATCATCATCGTCATCATCATCATCATCATCCTCAACAACAGCATTATCGTCATCGTTATCCACCTGTTTTTCACACTACAGCGAAGGAACAAATTGTAAGCATCGGATGCATTATCACCATCATCATCATCATCATCATCATCATCTCCTTCTTCTTCTTCCGCGGTAGAGACATATGTTCAGGTAATTGCACACGCAATGATAAAAAAAAACCGATAGATGAGTTCTTTCTGACATCTTCCGACGCTACACGCATAGATGGCAATCATTCATGTAGATATACCGTGTAGACATGCGCATGCTTTCAAATGAAGATAAAGTAACTCGGTTTACCCATCAGCAACATGTTTTCATCTTATGTCGCTATGCCCTGTTAAAAGCTTGCAAATGATCTATTACTTTTTCTGATACAAATGAGATAATAATGGTTTTGGTGAACTTGACACTAGGACTGATCAGAGGATAGAGCAATTCACAGCAATTTGTGTGTTTTGATTGTTATTGTATTATAATTACCCATAGAGAGCTTCTGAGTCTGAGGCTGAGACATTTGAGCGCGAGTCTTAGCAGGGTCAGATACTCTGTATAATGGTTGAATTAGGTAGACTATGTTGTTTTGTTGTTATCTTATCATTTTCAAATGTTCATAAGAACAGTTAGTTGATCATGTGATGAGAGGAAGCTGCAACCGTCGCTTTATGTATTTTCCAGACTTATCTGGAAATACTTTGAAAGTACGGAAGAATCGGGAAGAGCCAAATGCCGGTCTGTCGGTCTGTTGGTCAGTCTGTCGGTCATTACATTACATTACTTGATTATTGCTTTAGGTCCAGCGGACTCTTCCGAGTCAAATCAGGACCAGTATAGCCGAATCAGGATCACAAAATCAAGACCACAACTTCGCTGAAAGAGGACTCGCCCCTGATCCGCATAAAAGATCTGCCGAAACAACCCTAGTGGCAACATTGAAGGCACTCCACCAGCCGGTCACTTTACAATAAAGACATCCTACGCAGGGGACGCTGAGGCTATACTGTAATTTATCGAACACCCGTTTACCAAAACAAAATAGAATACGAACATCATTATAAAATATCAACAAAACACATACATATAAAATACCTACATTGCCAAATAATAACATCATAGGAAGTCCCAGTGACCACCTGGCAGAAAGCGTCCAATATTTCCAAGCTGATCCAACAGACTTCACACACAAATGAGGAGTTTTGTCCCGGAAGAGTTTTCAAGGAGAAAGGTAGGTGACTGGTCCAGCAAGGAAGAAGATTGTATAGTAGATTGATAGAACAGAGTAGGAATGAGAAAGAACAAAGGAGAAAGGAATTTAAAGCACTAAATTTCCAGAAAGCGGGGATACTATTTATACTGAAATCCCCGGCACCCCCACGGGGGGCGTCTGTCGGTACTTTGGAAGCCTATTTCGAGAATCAATGAACGGACATCGATCAAACTTACCTAGGTTAGTGGCCTGCATCCTGTGCTATCAAATTTGCTGTACTTCAAAGGTCAAGGTCACTGGAGCCTATTTGTTGCTAAACAAGTTTTTCTCAATATCTCACAAATGGCTGAAGCGATCGTGTTGTGTTTTGGTCTACAGTTATTTCAAATCATGGGTCGACTTCTTGTTCTTCTGTAAGGCATATGCCAGACTTGCTTTGGATCGTGGAAACCTTGGGCTGTTTAACACTTGTCAGCCGCTTCACAGTCTGGTAGGCCTTCTTGCTGTGTTTGCTACGTTTGCGACGCGCACGATGGTACGTGTGAGGCGCGCACGATAGATCCGATCGTTTTATTTTGCAAAGCATTCAATAACAGAGTGTATTTACCTTTGATTTGATATTGCGTTGTTGTTAGAAGAAGCTTGTTAAAATGTTGATAATTTTCGTTTAGTGTTCCTGTTCAAACTGTTCTCCATTTCCTGGCATTGCTCTTCTATCCAGTTCTCTTGTGCTGTGTGCATGCCTTTTCGGATGTAATTGTTGATTTTTCGTTAGGCATCAGCTCCCTGTGAGGTTTTCTTTTTCTTTTTCTTTTTCATCTCTCGTTGTTTATCACACAGGTCCAAAAGTTCAGGTATGATCCATGGTTTCTTCTTTGGGTGGTGCTTGCCAAGGATCTCAGGAGCTGAGTTGAAGATGGTGGTCATAATGAAATGTAGACATCTACTTCACCAGCTCCCAAAATGAGCTGTGGTGCACATTTCCCTCCAATTGTGGCTTGGAATATTTCTGCCACCTCAGGGTCTTGCAGTTTGTCTAGGTCAAACTTCAATCTGGTGTACTTTGTTCTCTTCAATTGGAGCCGGAAAGACATCATCACAAGATCGTGCATGTTGATGCTTGATCTGAAGCATGTCTTGACCATGATATAGTCAATCTGGCTGTGATGTTCCCCACCGGGACGGTGCCATGTCCATCATCTGCTTTTTTGGTGGAGACCAAGCATGTTTGCAAGTACCAGATTGTTGTATCTGGCAAATTCCAAGAGTCTCAGACCCCTGTCATTTGTCTCGTTGTTGCAGTGGGGTCCACATGTGTCTCCCCAGTTGTGGTGCTCATCTTGGAAAACCTTGGCATTCTAGTGGCCTTGCACTATGACTATGTTCTTCTTCGGCACTTAGTCAAAGACAGCCTGTAGATGTTCAAAGAAATCCTCCACTTCGCTGTGGTCATAGTCTGATGTTGGGGCAGAGACCTGAATGATGGTGATGTTGAAAGGGGCTGCTCTCAGATGGATGGTAATGAGTCTACTGGAGACTGGGCGGCAAGCCATGACAGTGGCTAGAATGTCTTTGTGGATCAAGAATCCAACGCCCTGTTTGTGCTTGTCATCTCTACCGCTGAAATACAAAATAAGCAATGATCGCAAAATCTCTGTTTAAAATGATGCCCATCGAATTAGGGAAAATGGATCTCGCAGACATTGGTAAGCTTGCTGGAATTTCAACATTATCTATGACAACAAAAGATTACCTGTTAAGCAAAAACTACTTCCCATAGACCTACACATCTAATCTTTGACCTAATATTCTGTTCAGTTTAAGAGTGGTTTGCCCGTTGATTTGTTTTGTTTGGTTTTTTTTAAAGTTGGTTTATCATTTTAAAAAATTATGTTTTAAATATAACACACAAAATCAGTGCAAATTACCTGGTAATATAGAGTGAAGAGAGAGAGAGAGAGAGAGAGAGAGAGAGAGAGAGAGAGAGAGAGAGAGAGAGAGAGAGAGAGAGAGAGAGAGAGAGGAGGTGACTTTATGGTGCAGACCGGTCTCTTCTTCTATCTCTCAAGATAGCCTTCCAGCAGGTGGGCAGCATCATTATAGGCCAATTGCCAGATTGATCTTGTCCGTGGGCGAGGTTCAGTCTGCGGTCAGCAGTTGATATCTATTCCGCACGCACATACTGTGATTGGACTACCACCCGACTTGATTAAGATGGACTGCGATATGTCAATGAGAACACACATTGACCACATGTCTGGTAGTTCACCAAACAGCGTAGCCGAGCCTCATAACAGGTCTGCTCAGAATTGTTGTTGTTGTTTGTAGATTATAGTCACACGACACTTTCGCATATAGGTGACTACTGGACCGATTTATACTGACACCAGCGGGCCAGTTGTTGGTAAAGGGGAAAATAATATGATCACACGTTGACCAATCCGGGATTCGAACCAGCGACCTTTCGGTTACTAGCAAGACGCTCTTACCAACTGAGCTACCCGGCCCCACCTCAGAATTGCTAAACTATTTACTTTATATAGTGACTAAGCAGTGGGTCAGAGAAACTGCATGCAGTTTCTCTGAGTGGGTGGTCAGCTTAGCACATAGAATATTAAGATTTAGATGAGGCTTTCAGAGTGCAATGAGCGTAACATGCAGGTCTACACCTTTTTAGTAAGTTATACGGCTACTGCTCACTTGCGTGCTTGAATATAAATAAATGTGTGCAACAGAATAATAATATTATACAACTGGTAGGCGTGTGCGCGCGTCACGGAATTCATATCAGATGCGCGTATTTTTGAGAGAGAGAGAGAGAGAGAGAGAGAGAGAGAGAGGATGGGAGTGGAGGAAAACTAGGGATCTGTGCGCTCGCATTAGTGTGTGTGTTTGGGTGTGGGTGTTTGTGTGTGTGTGTGTGTGTGTGTGTGTGTGTGTGTGTGTGTGTGTGTGTGTGTGTGTGTGTGTGTGTGTGTGTGTGTGTGTATACTCGCTAGTTCGCGCTGAGTGAGTGAGTGCAGGGTTTGGAGAACTTCTGTTCCTCAATACATGATAGTCTGTATACAATGCAAGCATTACATTACATTACATTACATTACATTACATTACATTACATTACATGGGTATTGCTTTAGGTGCAGCGGACTCTTCCGAGCCAAATCAGGACCAGAGAAGTGAAAGAGGACTCACCCTGATCCGCATAAAAGATCTGCCGAAACAACCCTAGTGGTAACAATGCAAACGAGACCTTGGCAATAACAATCTTCTGTTTCACAATTAGCTGCGAGTGAGGACAGATTTACAAACTCATTTGTCTGGCCGGTGCTTCTGTGACTTCCTCCAGAACTGACCCCAGCTAACCCTTTTGACAGTGAATGAGTGCATGTTCTATCTCTGGTTGACCTCCTACAGTAAGTCAATGAACTGTGCTAGAGAGTTCAGCTAATAAAAGGTTTACTACTCAACACTGGTTTGCCGAGAAATAAGTAGGCCTACAAAGCCTTATGTAGGTAACTCATAAGTCTGGCTCTTCAAACAAATTGTTTTCAAAAGGCATCAGTGGCCTAATAAATTGTTTTAAAAATATTAAAGTCAGTTAACAAATAGGACCTGAACTATATAATGCATAAATCGCCGGGAGCAGATACGCTCGTCAACTAAGAAACTGTTAATATGCAGAATATTACTGAACTCCCAGTTTTTTTATACCGGCCTTTTGTCTCCCATAGAATACAAGAGACTATGGTCGATGCACACATTGAATATCTTCATCTGGGCATTTCATTAAAGTTACAAGTTCTTTTTAGAAAGGGCTTAACAAATATAATTAACCTGCAGGCAATTTCCCGATTAATTTTGGAAACACGTTCATTACTGGTCTGACTGTAGTTTCATGGCCAAAAGAACACACAAGCAAAAGCAAGGCATAACCGCTTTACTTTCCAATTGCGGGTATACCCTTCATCTTCCTGGAACGCATCATGCCAAAATACCCTTGCAGATCAGGAAGGCATAGTCAGCATAGGGGGTAGAGCAATCTCCAACCTCCGTTTTGCGGATAACAATGATGGATTGGTTGGAGAGGAATAAGAACTTGAACAGCTGGTACAAAGTCTTGATACCACCTCCAGAGCCTTTGGAATGAAAATAAGTGCAGAGAAGACCAAATGATGACCAGCAACACCAATGGCATCAACACGGACATCAAAGTCCAAGGCCAATCCCTCCACACGGTTCATAGCTTCAAATATTTAGGAGCCATTGAGTCATAAAATGGGTCCCGATAGGAAGTCCTCTCCTGGATCGCACAAACAACTGCTGCCATGACATTACATTACATTACATTACATGATTATTGCTTTATTTAGGTCCAGCGGACTCTTCCGAGCCAAATTAGGACCGGACAACCCCTGATCCACATAAAAGATCTGCTGAAACAAACCTAGTGGTAAAACTGAAGGCTCTTCACCAGCCAGTCACTTTACAATAAAGACATCCCACGCAGGAGACGCTGAGGCGGTACTCTAAATTTATCGAACCCCCGTGTACAAAAACAAAATAGAATCCAAAAATCATTATAAATTATCAACAAAACACATACATATAAAATGCCTACATTGCTAAATAGTACTAATAGGAAGCCCTAGTGACCATCTGGCAGAAAGCGTCCAATATTCTCAAGCGGATCCAACAGACCTCACACACAAATAAGGAGTCTTGTCCCGGAAGAGTTTTCAAGAAATAAGGTAGGTGAAGAAGATAGTATAGCAGATTGATAGAACAGAGCAGGAATGAGAAAGAACAAATGAGAACGACGGCGACCAGGGGCGGACGAGCGGGGAATTTCCGGGGTTTCCGGGGTTTCCGGAACACCCCCCCCCCCCCCCCCCCCCCCCCCCCGCAGCCCAAAAACTAATAGGAAAAAAAAGAAGAAGAAGGAGAGAGAGAGAGAGAAAAAAAAACTTTAAAGGAAACAGATCAATCACTTGGAAACCGTAAACTCCATATCCCATATATATGTATATAATATAAAATTATTGAAATAAAAAAAAAAATAAACATTAAATAAATAAATAAATAAATAATCCTATATATATAATTATTTTTTTATTTTTTTATTTTTAAATTTCTTTATACGAGTATTTGACCTCTCCCACAATATGCAAGCCCTCGCAATCTTCTCCCTAAAAAAGTTTAATCATTGCAATCATTCTAAACAATCTCCAGACGAACACCGTCTTTCGTGCTCCACAAAGAGCAAAGCTGATATTTCCCATCTTCGGCGACATTCAAATTATGAATTTATTTATTTATTTATTTTCTTTTTAATTTTTTTTAAGGGAAGGAGGATGGGAGAGGGAGGGGGAGGGAAGGCGCCACGAGCGGAAGAAATGAAAAGAAAGAAAACGATATTCTTAATGGATAATAAAATGGATTACGACAGGAGTGCCCAATACGTCGATCGCGATCGACCGGTCCATCGCAAAGGCAGTGTGACTGAGTAGATCGCGTAGCAGTAAAAAAAAAACTGACGTCAGCCTATTATATGACTATATATATATATATATATATATATATATATATATATATATATATATATATATATATATATATATATATATATATATATATATATATATATATATATATATATGTTTTGCATTTTGGTGGTAGGTAGATCATTTTGGCTTGGTCATTTTAAAAGTACCTCGCATGCTGAAAAAGTCATAGTGTGGGCAACCCTGGCTTACGTTGACGTTTTAGCAAAACGACAAATAGTCCAAGTTTTGTCCCTTTACTTGCTTATCCAGACTCGCGCCAGCGCTTCAAAATGCGCGAACACCATCGTTGAAGCCCTCCGATTCGAAAGGTGTGGCAAAGCTCAGTACATATTTTGGGAGCAAAGGAGGTAATTATTATTTTGATAATTTAATCTTACAAGTAAATAACATATCCTATCCTTTCCTATCCTAACCCATAACTCGGAGGTCGTAGGGGCACCACAGATGATCGTTTAACCAACATACTCCATTTTTCCCTGTCCTCAGCAACCCTGATTGTTTCGCTCAGTGTCAAACCAGTCCATTCTCGAATGTTGTCATCCCACCTCTTTTTCGGTCCCCCTCTACTTCTACCTCCTTGCACTGTGCCTTGCAGAATGGTCTTTGCAAGACCTGATGATCTGGTGACGTGGCCATACCCTCGGAGTTTCCGTTTTTTCACCACTGTGAGCAGGTCATCGTGTTGTCCAATGGCTTGTGTGATGGGCTGTCGGACTTCGTCGTTGGTGATGTTCTGGGTATAGGAAATGCCCAGAAGTCTTCTATAGCACCTCATCTCCATGCTTTGTATTCTTTGTTGGAGATCTGCTGTTAGGGTCCATGTTTCGCAAGCATATAGGAAGATGGAGATGACAAGGGAGCGCAGCAGCCTTACCTTGGAATGTAGACTGATGGTCCTGTCTTTCCAAATTGGCTTCAACCTCGCCAGGGCAGCAGTTGTTTGTGTGATCCTGGAGAGGACTTCCTGTCGGGACCCATTGTCTGATACAATGGCTCCTAAATATTTGAAGCTATGCACTGTGTTGAGGGATTGGCCTTGGACTTTGATGTCCGTGTTGATGCCATGGGTGTTGTTGGTCATCATTTTGGTCTTCTCTGCACTTATTTCCATTAAATAGGCTCTGGAGGTCGTGTCAAGCCTCTGTACCAGCTGTTCAAGTTCTTGTTCCTCTCCAGCCAATCCATCAATGTCATCCGCAAAACGAAGGTTGGAGATTGCTGTCCCCCCTATGCTGACTGTGCCTTCGTGGTCTGCAAGGTGGTCATGGTGTTGACATCTACTTCACCAGCTCCCAAAATGAGCAGTGGTGCAAATTTCCCTCCAATTGTGGCCTGAAATATTTCTGTCACCTCCGGGTCTTGCAGTTTGTCCAGGTCGAACTTCAGTCTAGTGCACTTTGCTGTGTTTACTCTCTTCAAGTGAAGCCGGAAAGACATCATCACAAGATTGTGGTCACTTCCGATGTCTGCTCCTGGAAAAGTGCGTGTCCTGCCAATGTTGATGCTTGATCTGAAGCGTTTCTTGACCATCATTAACATTTACCGAGTAAGTCCCTTTAATAGAATTTTGGAAACCCTCCCCCAAAAACTAACTGATCCGCCCCTGGCGACAATAGGAATTTAAAGCACTAAATTTCCAGAAAGTGGGGATACTATTATACTGAAACCCCCGGCACTCCAACGGGGGGAGCTGCCATGACAAGGTTGAAACCCATTTGGAGGCTGCAGCGCTGCCATGTCATCTCCATCTTCCTATTATTATTATTATTATTATTGAGGATTTGTATAGCGCACATATATTGCCGTACTTGGCGGCTAAGGCGCTGGCCGATACAGGATCTAACTCAAGCCGCCCGAGGCGCCAACTTGCAGCCTTTGGGTGCATCGTAATAACGCTCCAGACAACTGAGCACAATCCTGGGCAGCCAGGGATAGGGGAGAAGGACCTAGGTACATGCTTGGTGTGTTCTTGTCACCGGCACTCACCCATCTAGGACATGAGCGTCAGGATCTTTAAAGTCCCCCTTCCCATGTGTACAATGTCTTAAGTATAACACGCCTTCTTCTTCCTTACGCCGCCCCGCACAGTACCAACAAAAATTGTTTAGTGAAGTCTAGCCCCGAAATAGTGAATAAATGCACAGCAGAGCGAGAGCTCCACATCCATCTGTCGAAGTCCATGGCCCAAGAAAAGCAACTCTTGCTTAGCACTGAAAGAAAGTAAAAGCGAATTCCCTCCCTTCTATCTCCATGTACGATGTCCAATATGTGTTACGCTTTTTATTGAGTGGAGTTTGTATTTAAATGCCTGCAAAGCATGTCTTCATTTCTCACAGCAAAATAATAAAAAGTGTTATTGTATCTTGTATGAGAGAGAGAGAGAGAGAGAGAGAGAGAGAGAGAGAGAGAGAGAGAGAGAGAGAGAGAGAGAGAGAGAGAATATGAATCCCACATCAATCTGTAATAATATTATTTGAACCTGTATTGATGAACAAGAATACAATGCAAAGGACTTTTGGCATTGATTTTACTTTTGGTTTGCAGAATACCATGTACATAAGCCTGGCTCTCCCCAAAATTATTAAACGACTATCCTCAAGTTAGCCTACAAAATGTCAACTGATTTATCACAATCACCCAACGTAATATTTACTTCTGAAATACTGACATTTTCTGAAGTTTTCATTTTTCTGGGAGCTACAATCATTTTAATATTATACTTATATTCCAAAATTGAGTGGAGATATTAAGAATAGAAACAGAAACGTTTCAGCACTACCGTTGTAAAACAAAAAGGGGTTAAAGATTTCTTCTTCTATTCTAATGCTATGATGAACAAATTCCAAAATTAAAACATTCAACACTGAATTTGAGGTATATAAATTAAACTATAAATCAGAAAATAAAAAAATGCCATACCAAAAAGTTCAAATGCACATTTTGACACCTTCCACTCTGTCATGAGTGTGTTTCCCACTACTTAAGTGTGAATTTGGAAAATTAGGTCACAAATACCTATACAACTATACTAGGCAACTAAACAATTCCAACAACAATCTGAAGCAAACATCTCTTGAACAGCTTGCCAAAGGCTGGCAAATATGTCAACATGTGTGAAAGTGTAATAATTTACGTAGACATTTTCTTGTCAAAACATACATATTCACATGTTATAATATACAAGTTTGCATTATTACATAAAGACTGCAGTTTTTAAACAAAGGAAAAAGAAAAGCAACAGCTCATTCCCTATTAAATACTCAAATACTCAATAAAAACAAAACAAAATCACAAAACTTGCCAATCTTGCAGCCATCAACGTTTTCCTAAAAGCCAATGTAAACAATTTTGGGGAGGATACAAAATCATGGATGAACATATCCTTTGTTTTAAAAAAAAACAAAAAAACAAATACATCAACAACAACAAAAAAAAACAGCTCACAGAAGAAAGGATGAACATGGTACCTGTATAAATTATACAAAGAGAAGATTTAATGGTGAACAATTTATCGAAAACAGAATGACATCAAACATCTTAAATTTAGCACACCTACGTAACAGTTAAATATGGACGCATCTTAATGCAAAATACTGTGTTGCAATTACACAAACAGTTTGATTGTAAAGAATAATATTTATATGAATAATACTTTCAGTAATAAGAATAGTCTTAGTGTCCACAACACAAGAAGAGTGCTTTCCCCCACCACATCTCAACAAGCAAATAAAACGATGAGCATAGATAACAACATTCATCTTGTGAAACAGTGGGCAAAATGAAAGCATGCTACCAAAACAAAAAACAAAAATTATTTTATTTACAAAGGCAAAAAGCAGTACAAGGACGATATGTTGATGAGCACATATACACAGATAGGCACAAATGTTCACAATCATATAATGTTTATCTCTGACAATATTTGAATTATATGTGTAGACACAGTAGTAATGTGGATGCATTTTTGTACAATGTGCTGACTCTTTAACCATTTTATGATAATACTTTTTTTTTTTTTAATTTAAACTGATTTCTCAAAAGAAACTTAGGGGTTTCCACCCAGAAAGACTGCAAACTTGGATTCATAAAATGTATAGGGTTACAACAGAAACATCAGGGGTCTGATGTTTGAGCAGTCCTAAACAATTTTCCAAGTCTTTCCAGTTTAAAACCTGTTGTATGCAATGGTTTCATTCCAGGTTTAATCCCAGGCTACTTCTTCTTGTCTCAGCCTATGCATTGCACTACAGGTTTCAAAAAAGAAAGACCACAAGCTTTGATCAATGCAAATGTGCGGGGTCGATGATAAATATTGGTCCACTACTCTTCATCTCACACTTCTCCCCATCAATGACATGAATGTCCAGTCCAAACATACTTTCATGAACAACATTTTCACAGCTCCAATTTTGCCTCCTTTTCCTCATCGTCCTTCTTTTTATCATCATCTCCAGATTCCCCTGCACCTTTGCCTGCAGTGACATCTGACTCAACTTCGGCCTTTTCTGTTGCTTCAGGGGTAGCCTCACTCTGTGTGGTAACATCTGAAGTGCCTGTATTTTCTTCAGCCTGATCAGGCTCTTCTGTGACAGTGATTGTAACTTCTGCCTGGATTTCATCTCCATCATTCTCCTTTGTCTGCCATTCAACATCCCCTCTGTCAGTGGGCACAGCCCTGTCCTCGCTCTTGGGAGATTCTGCAGACGGTGCAGTTTCCTCTTCTTTAACTTCAGGTCCTGCAGTGGCCTCTTGGGTAGTTTCCCCTATTAGTGTTGCCTCCCTTGATGCAACCTCGGAAGCATCTTCCTCTTTGATTTCTGTTTGCTTCGCTTCCTCCTCCTCATGCCTGCTCTCTGTGGCCTGAAAATCATTGGTTTGTCTCTCTTGTTTCTCGTCACCCTCTTTCTTATCCTCAACAGCTTCAGCTTTGCTGGGTACTTTATCATCAGCCCCACCTTCCAAAGTTCCTTCTGCCGCTTCTTTGGCTTCTTCCACCACCTCCTCCTTCTCTGCCACTGCTTCTGAACTGGCAGATGCTGCTGCTGCTCCCTGGGGTTCAGCTTGCAGAGGCTGCAGTTCTTGCTGATCGCTAGGCTTTGCCTCCCCTTCCCTGCTCTGCTCACCAGGCTGTGCTTCTCCTTCCCCAGGCTGCTCACCAGACTTTCCCCTTTCTTCTTCATTCTTGAATTCAACTGATTTGCGCTCCCACTCTCTGGCCGGGCTGTACATGGACAGGTCCTCTGGCAGAGGCTGGAACTCAGGGTGTTCAGCCATGGTGCCATCTTTGATCCAGCTCTCATAGTTGTCACGAATGAACTTAAAGGCGCTCTCAAGACTGGCGTGGGATGTCCTCTCATGTTCTTTGGTTCCTAAAAATACAGAAATGTTTAAATTGATCTTGAGGATTCATTGCATTAGAGAAACAATTTATTATTTATTCCCCTTTAAAAAAAATTAATTAAAAAAATAAATAAATCTTGGGCAAACATTTGACAGTATTTTATGGTGAACTCAATAAAGGAACAACAGCTGCAGTTCAATATCACCTGGGACAAGCCCACTAGATCACTAAATGACACATCATTCTGAATAAAGCTTTGCTGCTTTTTTGCAAGGGGGATGAGATTTAGAGCAGTGTCTATCAACCCTACCAAAACTGGTAATTTTGAACTATATCTGGGCACAATAAAAAGAACAAACCTGCAGAGACAGAGATGACATCATCAGGGCTAGAAGACTGCATGATGAAATTGAGCGGCACGTAGGTCGATGCAAAGTTTACTGCTCGCTGCAACAATACAAGAAGATGAATACCAATATAAAGCACTCTGTTACCTCACCGAGAAATTATTAGTATTTTAATTACAGATATTAAAAACCACTACTGCAGACAAATTAAATCATAGTGCCAAAACATACAGAAAAAATATAACAATGACCTAGAAAAAAGCGCCACAGAACGTTTGCGATTGCTCCGCACGAATTACTTTTGCTTCTGAGCGAACGCTTTTAAAATGGTGTAGCACATGTTCGACTCCACAACAGCCAATCAAAGGGAAATACGCTCAAAGTGAAAGTTACTGTTAATCGCACTGACGACACAACAATACTATCAAATATAAATACTAATTCATACCGATTGCACATAAATATAATTATTCTGTCAAATAACAGGTACACAAATCTTATCATACAGTTAATTGCTATTTTACCATTGAACACATCGCCATACGCAAATCGAAAGCCCACTATTCTGGCCCCATCTTTTTCTCTTTGCAAACAACCTTTCGAGACCGCTACAGAGCGCTCTATAAAGCTCTCCACAAACATAGGGTTTTGCAGACTTTCCGCCAAAATAGTTACATAGCGTTACGTAGAGCTCTGGCTAGGCGACTCGGGGCAGGTGCGTGTTTGTTCATTTACTTTCCCCTTTCTACCCCTCTATAGTAGAAATTACCGCTTTTTTTTTTTTTTTAAGTGAATCTGCAGCATTATCAATCAACATCAACAGCAAAATTGTAATCCCCTATTCGTTACTACTCAATCAACACTCATTACTTCAACTTGCTTTTCCAAAGTATGTGTACCGAAATAAACAGTTTATTATTTGTATGAGTAATCCATGAGTACTCAAATAAATGAGGCAAAGCATGTGTTACAAGCAGCTGTGGCAGCGATGGCCAATTAGTGCTGTACTTGCTGCCAAATGCATTGTATTTTTGAAGAATCTTAAAGTAGATTTATACTAGAAATACTTGCAGCTTTCTTCTCTTAACATATCGAGAATCACTTACGCCAGTCAGTGCTAATAACAGTCCAAAATCACATTTGTGAACAGATGAAACATGTAAAAAGCAAACAGATTCAGACTTTGGTCTTCGCTCTTTCACTTTTACATGATGCTGCAAATATATTCTAACAGATTTCAAACTAAAACAAGTGTGACCAAATTATATATTTTATGAAGAAACAGATCTGCATAAAACTTACCTCTTTCATGAATTCCTTGACTCCTTTCGGCCACCTGGCCCTATCAGTCCCATGGACAGAGTCGGTAAACACTACGCTGAACACTCGCTCCTTGAAGTCAGTCAGATACTTCTCTGCCTGCAAACAAAAGCACCTATTTCAAAGGAGCCAACAACAAATTTTCAAATCATAAGGTAAAATATATAGAATCTCAATGCCGCAAGCATAGGAATTCAAAAAACTAAATCGTATTAATTATCTTACATTACCAGTTATTCTCAGTTTCAGTACCTTTAATCTTTGAATACAGGTTAGACAAATAAAAATTCAGGACCATTTCATATTTTGAAAATAACACAACACATTTCCTATAATAAGATAAAATCCATAGAATCTCAATGCTGTAAGTACAAGAATTTGAAAACCAAAAAAACGTTATAACTATATAAAATCAACAGTTACTGTCAGTTTCAACATTTCAAATCTCTGAATACAGAAATACTTAGAACTACCAGGACCATTCCATAATTATTTTGAAAATAAGTGGAATTTGAACCAATCTCACTAAAGTTAAGTTGGAAACAAGAACAAAACATGCAGCAAGTCAAAATAATATGGTCCTAATGTGATACTGCCCATTCCTGACTGCAATTAAATAAAGACTAAAGTAGTGAGGAGCAACCCAAAAACAATGAAGCTAAGTACGACTTACTATGGTGCAGGCCACAATACCACCATAACTGTGTGCCACTATCGCAATGTTCTTGGCTTTGGCTTCACTGATGAAATGCTTCCACACATACAGACCATGCTTCTCAGGTGAACTGTTGTCCTACACAAGAAAAGAAACCAACATAACACCATGAAAAAGGTAAATTAAACAATAAAACCCCAAACAACAAGAAAGCACTGAATTGTGTTTCAACATTCACAAAAAAAAAAAGTGTACAAAAACATGGTTCATGGATGCAAAAGTATAGACTACGTGTAACGTGCAGAGATTCTAGTTGTGAAAGACCAACCTTGCACCAACAAACTTCCCCACCTTCCTTTCCTGTCAGTATCACAAAAATTATAAAGGCAAACCTCACACAACTCAGAAGCTGTCTTTAGGATAATGATTGTGGTCTTATATATCCCTAATGCCCAACCTTCTACAGCACACTAGCTGTGTTAGTTTATTTCTTCGTATCTTTCACCAATGTGTCCTAAAAATACTTTAGAATAAATGTCATATAGATACCCTGATGTCCTTAGGCTTTCCATTCACCACAGCCTGGTTGAGGTTAGTGTTCATCACGATCACACCATAGCCTTCCTCCAATGCACGTCGGATGTAGGGTAACTGTGAACCTGTGTCAATATCTTCATTCATGATGAGTTTGCGAGACCATTGTCCAGCACGCACTATGCCAGCCCCATGGATCAGTACCATCAGATTCTCGTGGCTCATGGCATTCGCGCTTCGGAAGATGAAGCTCTGAGGTTCCTCCTTTTTCGCATCCACCTAAATAGTGATAAATGAATAAATATAATATAAATATTCATTGTCTGACATCAGCAGAGCCATAGAAACAAATATTCACATCAGCAGAGCCATACAAACTAACACAACAGAGATATGGGCTTAACACATATAGTCAGGAGATAAAAGGTTACAAGAAAGCAAGAAGTTCGTTGTCCTCAACACACAAGCAATAAAATGCATCATCAGGAAATGTACATGTTAAAAAAAATAACAAATAAATGAACAATAAATAAATACTTTAAGTTAGTTTAAAGAGCGGCAAAAGGTTTTCAACTTACAGGAACGAACACTCTTTCCAGCTTCAGGTCCTTTTCCATCAAACCATACAGATATTCTGTGATCGCCTGAAAAATAAACGAAACGCACTTTTGCGGCAAGTATACATCTTGGGCAGCTTGGTTCAATCTTGACTTCACCCAGTGCTGAGCACCGTTTAATTCCATGGCACTACATTTTAACCACACCATCATGTTGAATTACTGCTATCATTACCCTCTTTCTGTAACTGCCAATGGTCATGAAATACATCCAGAAAATTTTTTTTAATCTCAATACCTCTCCTAGGGCATCATAGTGCTGTTGATTAAAATTGCGATCATCTTCTCTGACGTTGAACACGTATCTCCCTGTCATGTCCTCCTTGTTCACCAGCTGGCCTTCTGTTCACCACAAAGAGTAGATGAGTTAGATTTATGTGCATTACTTTCGGCAACAAGCACAACAATGCAAAAGCTAAGTGACTACCTCGTTAACTTAGAAAGAAAGAGAAAGACAGCGAGCCAGAGAAAAAGAGAGGGGGAAGAGAAACAGAGGGAGAGAAACAGAATGACAGTGGGGAGAGGGGAGAAAAGTGAAGGTAGGGAGAGAAAGGTGGTGATAGAAACAAACAAATAATTTATTTACTGATTAAATAAAGAAATATATGTTGCTCTTGGTTTTATGTCACTTAAATTAAAAATAAAGTAAATTAAATAATATCAAATACAATAAAATAACAAACGCTGAGCTCTTACTGTCATTGAAGACATAGCCAAATTCTTCAATCGTTTCAGGAAACTTATATTTGGGCAGATCTGAAATTTAAAAAAAATAAGAAAGCATTTATAAAATTGTAACATGGATAGAAGTAAGAAAACCGGCTGGGAAAAGCTATGTAAACTATTGTACAAATGCATGACAAAATTTGTATAGCGTACGAGGAATTGTTTTGATTTGATCTGTTGCGTCTTCACTTATAATCGAAATGAGAAAAAAGTGAAAAGTAGTACAGATGTGAAGGTAGGGTTGGGATGGGTGGGTTAGGGTTAATAATAATAATAATAACGGATTTTTATATAGCAGGTACTCCAGCCTATGACCAAACTCACCACGCTTTAAGGTTGAAGGAGAGGTCAAAATAAGAAAGTTTTTTATTCTACCATATAGCTTAAAATAATATAACTTTAAGTTATCTATCTCTTAGAAACGTAATATGAAGATCTATTTGTCAACTCAAGATGATAAAGTCACACAAGCAGCAAAGTAAATATCAAATTTACATGTTCCCGACATCCCTGGCATCTGCTATCTTCTCTGTCAAACTACATCTGTGACCTCAGGAACAAAAAAGAATAATTAATGATGGAGTTCAGGGCTGGGTAGTAGAGGAGGGTTGTGGTTGGGGAAAGGCAAAAGAAATACATTTATTATTCTACAAGTAGCAGTCTCTTAACTGCAAGCGTGAAAGTTTCTCTTATGCAAAACTCAATACTGTTTCACAAGGAAAACATATGCAATGCACATGTGTGACCGAGTCCCAGTCAGGGACAAAGCCATAACTTGTTCTCATTTCATTGTTGTCATAAACTTCCTGAGCGTGTTATAAAATAATTAGCTTTATTCACAGAAGATTCCTACAAACTTAATATTAGTTTGTAAACAGTTTTTAGCATTCCAATTTCATATATATATATATATTTATATACATGCAGTCATCAAAAGGCCTTTCTTATACAATTACACAAGTTGAGACAGAGAGATAAAATACTGAAGACATAAAATACACACCAGTTGGAAAACAACACCAATATACGTTTTGCTAATTTTATGGTTCTCTTCTTTCTCACTCAAAGTAGTAGAATAATAATTAAAACGGAATTCAAGAAAACTATAAGTCCTAGAGTAATAAAATAACAATTGCCAATTAATGTTTGGGGTACATAATTTCCATGGAGGAGCTTCAGTCTGAAGCTCATCATCGTTGATGGAAGCAACACCGATGCCTGCTTTTTCCACTGAACGAACAATATTATTTATTTTAATATTAAACAGCAAGGGAGACAAGATATTACCCTGAGGCACCCCCATCTCCTGTTCCCTCATATCTGATAAAGATAAGATAAGATAAGATACGATAAGATAAGATAATAGTGATGGAGATCACGTAAAATCGTACGTGTTTCACGTACTGAGTTGGGAAATCACGTAAGGAAAATGTAATGAAAGGGTATAAACACGCACAAAGTCAGTGCCAAAGGGGTATGAAAACGTAAAGCTAAGTTGCTGGGAGGTATTAGTAGGTACAACTATTTCGGTCGTGCGTACAGCTTTCGCTCGATTTGGATCGTGTGCCTGTGCGTCCTGCGCGACCCCCTACCACCCTCTCTCCCCCTCCTATTCATTCTGTCGCTTCCGAGAAACAGCTAATCATATGCACGATACTATTCACTATTTTTTCTCTACGCCTTTGATTGGCTATATAAGACTGACAACAACCCAACATTAAACATGGCCGACAAGCAGCGATCTGAGGGGAAGCCGAAGAAAGAAAAAAAAGCAGACAAAACTAATTGCTCAAAAAAATTAACACAAGATGAAGGAAAAGAAAAACAAACTTTTTTGTGAGCCTTTGGCTTCGAGTGCTCGGTAAGAGAAGAAAAAGGTGAGCCGCAACCGGGCCCGGCTGAAGAAACTCAAACTGATGAAAAGACTTTCCACGCAAAGTGTTTATTACGTATGTTGGTGGTACCCCCTAAAAAACTGAAAGGGGGTATAAAAACTCCCTTATGTTTGCAATGAGGGTATGAACACCCCCACATGTTTTGGTTGAGGGTATAAATACCCCTAGCTTTAAAACTTTCTCCATCACTGGATAAGATAAGATAAGATAAGATATAATATTTATTCACCAAGTAAAAACGTTACAAGGATTTTGGTGTGGCATGGTGACAATAAAATACATCATTTCTTGCACAGTCACACATGCATTCATCGTGTCATACGCTTTCTTGGCATACAACATGTATACAACACTAAAGGATAGGTAAAGACAGTGTTAAACATACATCAGTCATATAAAGTTATGGAGTCAAACACACCCTGCAAGTAAAACAAAATACAGCAGTAAAACAATTTAACAGCATTAAATAAAATGATGAGAATGATTAAGAATGTTAAGCTTCAAATCCAAATCTACACACACCACAACACACAACACACACACACACACTCACACACACACACACACACAACATAGCATACTCCTATTTCACAAAGGTACAAATCAAGCAATGGTTGTGAGTTTTCAGTGTATACAGATCATTCCATGGTTGGTGATGTACTGAGGACAGCGTCTGGGAAGAAACTGTTTCTGAATCGAGAAGTTCTGGCTCTTAAAAGCACAGAACCGACGGCCAGAGGGCAGAAGCTTGAAGAGACTGTTGGCTGGGGGTGATGGATCGCAGACTGTCTTTTCCGTTTTCCGTTTCATTTGCGTTGTGAAAATGGAGGCGACAGATGGAAAGTCGCAACCAGCTATTTTGGAGGCAGTCTTAATGTGCTCAAGCTGTATCTTTTCTATCGCGGTTGTGCTGCCGTACCAGACAGTGATAGAGAAGCACAAAATGCTCTCTATCACCGCGCGATAGAACTGTGCCATAATTTTACTAGACATACCGAAAGATCCCCCAACCTTAACCTGAAAAATTCTGTCCATTAGGAAATTGGATATAAAAAGAGGTAAATTTCCCTTGAATCCCATTTCTTGCAAATCTGAAAATCCATGTGTTATCATACGCTTTTTCCAAATCAAACATAAAGGCTACAACATGTTCACCCTGGACGAACGCGTTACGGATAAAAGTTTCCAGTCGCAGCAGGTGATCAGCAGTACTTCGATCACTTCGAAAGCCACACTGAGTGTTGGATTATTATTTGTTTTGAGATACCACAGTAAACGAGAATAAACCATTCTTTCCAGTGTCTTGCATAAGCAGGATGTTAAGGCTATTGGTCTGTAGTTTGTTGGAATAGTATGGCCTTTACCAGGTTTAGGAATGTGTCCAATAATGGCCTTTCTCCAAGAGGGAGGAAAGGTGCCAGTGATCCAAATCTCATTGAAGATGTCAGCAGTTGAGACCGTGAGTAACTTGCTAAATGTCGTAGAAATTGATAATGCACATCATCTGGTCCAACTGCTGAATCTGCACTTTTGTTAATGGCATCATCAAGCTCAACTAATGAGAATGAAATGTTGTAGTCTTCAGAACTATCAGAGGTAAAATTTAACCGTTATTTTTCTTTACGTGTTTTAATAGTTTGAAAAGAGACAGAATGGTTTTCAGAGGAAGAATTTGCTGCAAAAGAAGAGGCCAAAAGATCAGCTACAAGTTTGTTTTTTTATCTCCGATTATGTCCCCAAGCACAATAAGGCATAGGCTGACCTGTTTGTTACTTTTATTTTTGAGTTTGCGGACCACTTTCCAAACCTTTGACAGTTTCGCTTTCGAATTTAGCGTAGAGCAGAAACCTCTCCACAATTCTCTTCTCTTACGTTTGAAGAGCTGTCGACATTGGGCTCGCAAACGTTGGTGGTTCTGTTTTTTTCAGAGCTTGGGTGTAAATCGATGACCTGCTCACAGTGGTGAAGAAACGGAAACTCCGATGGTATGGCCATGACACCAGATCATCAGGCCTTGCAAAGACCATTCTGCAAGGCACAGTGCAAGGAGGTAGAAGAAGAGGGAGACCGAAAAAGAGGTGGGAGGACAACATTCGAGAATGGACTGGTTTGACACTGAGCAAAGCCATCAGGGCAGCTGAGGACAGAGAAAGATGGAGTATGCTGGTTAAACGATCATCTGTGGTGCCCCTATGACCTTCGGGTTACGGGACAGGATAGGATAGGATAGGATAAGGTGTAAATACATAATTCTTAAAGCTTTTTTACGGGCTTTCTGAAGTTTTTTACATTCATCATCAAACCAGGGTTTTTTAAGCGTATGAGGTTTTGATGAAGTTTGCGGAATGGACTCCTTGGCACTGTTTATGACTATGTCAGTGTAGAGCTGTATTGGGTCTATGGCATATGAAAATTCCTGTTTCTTAGCAAGTAATTGAACCTCAGACAGGTTGGAAAACAGACTCCAGTTAGCTTGTTTTAGTTTGCACCTGCCATGAGTTTGTTCAAGGTTGTCTGAATCATGTTGTAGTAAGATGTAAAATGAAGTAAAAAAGCTAAATATTTCCATCCCTGAGAGCGCGATTATGTCTCTTAAGTTTTCTGACTCTCATCCATCTCCTCATGGTCCATCAACTCCCCGAAACGGTTCTCCGTCTCAAGAGGTTGATGGTGCTTGGAAGAAAGGGGTTTAGGCTTTTGATTTTTCTTCAAACTCCCGGTTCCCAAACTGCCAGCCGGCTTCCTTCCCTTCTCCCCAGCACTGGTTCTTGGATCTTCTCTCTCCCTCTCACACTTTCCAACCTTTCCCTCTCCTCCCCTGACACTCCCCTGCTGAGCCACTAAGATCTTGGCCACCTCTGCGACCACCCAGTCGTTGAAACTTGCCGTCGATGTTGCGGCGGCCTGAGGCATGGCCTCCCTCGCGGCAGGTATGATGGCTTTAGACACGGCCGTCTGCGTGTTGTGATTGACGGTTTTGGACGTGACCGTCGGCACGTTCTCTAGTGTGTCCGGTGGAGCTGGAGAACCCCCCTTTTGAGCAAACGTGAGCATTTTTTCCAGGGTGTCCATCCGCTTGCACAATGCTTCCAAAATCTGCGTCATTTTATTCAAAGAAATTTCCGTTGCCGGGTGCGTACTAGATTCCGCAGGAGGTGTGGAACCCAGCACGGATGCAAAGGATCTCTCTCGGATAACCGGTCTCTTTTCGATAACTTTTTTCTTCGCATCCCCGAAGAAGCACCCCTCAGTGGCTCGCACCTTTTGGATCTCCAGCTCCAACTGCCACTGAGGACAATCTTTGGAGCTGGAGGATTGCTGCCCCGTGCAAAAAGGATCTTTTGCATTCATTTTCATGCTTATCTTTGCCGCAATCTCTGCAGATTTCTTTATTCTTGCAGGTCTTGCTACCGTGGCCACACACCCCCCCCCCCCCCCCCCCCCCCCCCCCCCCCCCCCCCCGACACGGGTTGCCCTGCACGGCAAACGCAGGGGGCCAAGAGAAGGCCACAGAGAAAAAGAAGGGTAGACAAAGAAGGAATGATGGGGTAAAGGAAGACAGTGAAAGTCCAGTAAGGCAGAAGGGAGTCAAAACTGCACAGTATACTGGGTGAATTTACGGGTGAAAAGAATATAGGTGAAAGGACCAATAAGACAGAAACAAGACAAAAGAGATGAAAAAGGGGAAGACAACTTTGTCACCCAGCCAGAGAGAGGCTGGGGTCCATCCCCAGCACGCGGAGCCGAGCCCGTGGGGGCAACTTGTTAGATGCACATGAACTTTATTCATGAAATTGAATATATTAAAGGTAGCTTTTTCAAAACATGTGATGTAGCTATGCCTATGGCAGAAAACATGTGAAAGTAATATTAATAAATGACATAGTAACTGCTAAGTCAGAATTAATTAGCTAGACAATACAAATTTACATGTCACTAGTACAGCTATTATGAAGAAATTTAAAGATGGTAAACCTAACTACAATGTATTCCATTTTCACGTTGCACTTTAGAATTTGACATGTTTTTGCTTTTAATTTACAAATCTTTGTGAATTCTTGAATAACTGCCAATGCCTTGAGTTGTTTTAAATTAACTTTTTCCTCTGCAAGATATTAGTAAGAAACAAAAACAAATAATCCAACCTCTTACCATCATCATCATGTGACTGAAAAAAGAAGAAAAAATTATGTTACTTCACATTGTTTAAATATTTATCCTTGCAAGGGTATGTGTGTGCGAGTGTGTGAGTGTGTGTGTGTGCGTGCGAGCGCTTAGAACAAACTTTAAGTTTGGTTTTGCGCTATAAATTATTATTATTATTATTATTATTATTATTATTATTATTATTATTATTATTATTATTATTATTAATATTATTATTATTATTATGAATTTACACAAACTGGGTTAAGTGTACACATGTATTCTACTACTAGCAACTTAAAACATTAAACACAGGTAACACTAACAGACTCAACAATATTCACATCAAACACAAATAAAAGAAACAAATCAAACAATAAATACATTTATAAATCAATAAATCAAACAATAAATAAACGAATGTATAAATTAATAAATGATTTTATAAAAGAAAGTCCAGCAAACAAACATTTATCAATAACTTCATAATTAAAACAATGCTGGAGATCTGACATTCACTCGTTGTTTAGAAACGAACGTTTTGTTGAGGTGTTGACAGTCTGCATGGTATTGATGGTATCATATACGACCTGAATCACAAGCTTAAAATTATGTGCTTACCCCTGATAAGACCTTCCACATGTTTTTCAAGAAAGTTGCCATGGTTAATATTGGGCTACTAGATGCACCAACCTACAAGACAGAATAACAAAGCTCAGCCTTAAATCAAACTTCAAAGTAATGTTCTCCATTAGAATATTGTCATTCATCAATTTTATCACGCATCAACAAGCAATTCATTTCCAAAGACAAAACCAACCAAAACAGAGAGAGAAAGAGAGAGAGAGCGAAAGACAGAGAGAGGGAGAGAGACAGACAGAGAAAGAGAGAGCAAGCATGAACACGGACATAATTATACTAGATACATGAAAACATATCATGACACACAAGACATGTAAACAAAAGCACAATAAAATTCAAACCAAAATTGATACAAACAAACCTAGAGCTCTAAAAGCTAGCTTGCCAACAGTACAAAATACTGACAAGCAGGAAAACTACAGAAGAAATCTCAAACTACACATACTGACTATTTATATAATATATATTGCAAGTCAAAAGAAGAAAATTATATTCACATTTCAATCTACTCACTGGGCAAAACAAACCTTCATGAGTTATCCTTATGTTACCACCTGATGGTGATGTCTAGTGATGTAATATAATATGGATTGTAAGAAGCTTTGCTGTCATCATATGCTAATATTTGTCTGTCATCAATCTTATTGCTTGTGCTGACCGGGACTGCATTGTTTTGCAAAACAAAACCTAGCCCAGTTGGTCCTACCTAAACAACAAAGAATTGAGAAGGTGACTAACAACAACTATATTTTATGGCGGAGGAAAACTTTAATGAATACAATTTTGCCTTTCACTTGCTTCAGTAGTTGTCAACAAATTAACTCCTTTAATGGCTTAATACTAATAATACTGAATGTTATTTATGCGGCTCTCCCCAAATAATAATCATAATAATACTGGATGCTAAATACGTATATGGGTGCTTTTCCCAAAATCACCAATCAGGCTCAAGGCGTGGCGATCTGTGCCAACATAAATGCTAACATATTTCACCCACTCTCACACACACAGTAAAAAAAGAAATATGAGACTGAGAGAAAAATAGCATTATACTGTAAGAATACCTTTAGGAATTTTATAAATTAATAACTAACAGTAAAATCTCAAGTAAATTTGGGGATTGGGCTGCTGAAGAAAGAGGATGGCAGTCTGACTAAAACTGAGGAGGATAAAGCAGAAATGTTAACTTAAACTCTTTTTATTTTATCAAGTGTTTTTATATGTGAAGAAACTGTTCATGTGCCTAAAGCGGATGAAAGTTCAAAATCAGATGTGTTTTTTTTTTATTGATTGATTGTTGCTTTAGGTCCAGCGGACTCTTCCGAGCCAAATCAAGACCGGACAACCCCCGATCCGCATAAAAGATCTGCTGAAACAACCCTAGTGGGAAAACTGAATGCCCTCCACCGGCCAGTCACTTTACAATAAAGACATCCCACGCAGGGGACGGCTGAGGCTTTACCCCAACTAATCGAAACCCCCGGTTACAAAAACAAAATAGAATACAAACATCATTATAAATTATCAACAAAACACATACATATAAAATGCCTATATTGCTAAATAATAACATCATAGGAAGCCCTAGTGACCACCTGGCAGAAAGCGTCCAATACTCCCAAGCTGATCCAACAGACCTCATACACAAACAAGGAGTCTTGTCCAGGAAGAGTTTTCAAGAAAAAAGGTAGGTCATTGATCTAGCGAAGAAGAAGATAGTATAGCAGAGTGATAGGACAGAGCAGGAATAGGAAATAGCAAATGAGGAAGACAGCTACAGTGGGAATTTAAAGCACTGAATTTCCAGAAAGTGGGGATACTATTTATACTGAAACCCCCGGCACTCCTACGGGGGTACTGTTGCCGCAGTGAATCGGTCATGCCTATAAAGGAAAGACAGGTTTTCAACTGGGGCTTTCACTTTTCCCTTTATAGGTTAGAACAATCTACAGTGGCAAGATTGCTCATGACCTCAAGGGGTAAACAGATGGGGTGAGTCTAACAGATATAAGAAGCAATTCAACATAAATTGATGCTAGATGTTAGTAAAGCGCATGGTCCTGATAAGATTCCAGCTAGGGTCTTAAAAGAGTTAATTAAAGAATAATATAAAGTTTTAAGTGCACTATTTAATTTGTCACACGAATCAGCAATCATACCTCATGACATGTTGGACAAATAATAAGAAAATACTCCTATGTAATATAGGGTTGTTGAAAACTGCAATGCTCTCCCAATCAACATAAGATTATCAAAAAATGTGAATTCATTAAGTACCTTCTGGACACCGATCCTAAATTTCTAGTTGAGATTAAAGAATATGATGATTAAATGTTATTTAGTCTAAATTGCTCTATTGAAATAGTTTCATGGATTTCTTTAGTTTACTCAGACCCTGTATATTCTTGTGTTTACTGCTACTAGCACCAAAATGTCAAAATAACGTATGTAGAGTTTCATGAAAGTCATCACAACTGCGTTTCTACACGGTTGTGTGTGTGTGGGTGTGTGTGTGGGTGTGTGTGTGGGTGAGGATGTTTACACGGCGTTATTGGGACAAACTAGTGCAAGTTTACATACGTTCTTTGGACAGACCTCCTTGTTGGGACATCCATTTAATGATCCGTGAGGGTTAGGGTAAGGGTTAGGGTTAGGGCTAGGGTTAGTGTTAGGGTTAGAACACTTTAAAGTACTTAAAAAGGGGGTCGAAGCACGACCCATTGTCCACAGAACGTATGGGGCGATAGAGAAAAGTCCAAATTATGGTGTCTGCGCAAGTATGTGTGTGTGTGTTTGTGTGTGTGTGAAACACTACGGTTAACGCAATACATTCAGAACAGAACATTCAGTTTTATTTACTCTCTTTGCCCACCTGAAGCTGACTGAAAAATCACAGCCAAGCCCAGCGAAACTGTTCGTTCAGTGTTCATGTAGTCATTGTGTAGAAGGCACTGAGGACACAGATGGAATTGATTTCTGGAATACAGACCACTGAGAATACCAGCTTTAATGGTTATCCTGTATTGGTTGGTGCCTTCTCATCTATCAGTTAAAACACAGGACCTTTCTGGCATCGCATTTCCCATGATCAACAAGTGGAACTGGCACAGCAACACTGTATCCTGGTTCGCCAGCTCGCAGATCTATACAACTTCTTTTCACCATCCTTTCTTAGATGTATTCTGCAACTCTGTGGTTTTCAGATCACGAAGGCACGGTCAGCATAAGAGGTAGAGCAATCTCCCACCTTCGTTTTGCGGATGACATTAATAGATTGGCTGGAGAGGAACAAGAACTTGAATAGCTGGTGCAGAGGCTAACCACCACCTCCAGAGCCTTGGGAATGGAAATAATAAGTGCAGAGAAAATAAAAATGATGACCAACAACACCAAAGGCATCAGCATGGACATCAAAGCCCAAGGTCAATCCCTCAACACAGTGCATAGATTCAAATATTTAGGAGCCATTGTATCAGACAATGCGTCCCGACAGGAAGTCCTCTCCAGAATCGTACATACAACTGCTGCCCTGACAAGGGTGAAGCCCATTTGGAAAGACAAGATCATCAGTCTACATTCCTAGGTAAGGCTGCACCACAATCTCCATCTTCCTATACGTTTGCGAAACATGGACCCTCACAGCAGACCTACAACGAAGAATACAAAGCATGGAAATGAAGTGCTGCAGAAGACCTCTGGGCATTTCCTATCCGACACATCACCAACAACGAAGTCCAGCAGACCATCACACAAGCCATTGGGTAACACGATGATATGCTCACAGTGGTTAAGAAATGGAAACTCAGATGGTATGGCCACGCCACTCCACCATCAGGTCTTGCAAAAACCATCCTGCAAGGCACGGTGCAAGGAGGCAGAAGAGGGAGATAGAAAAAGAGGTGGGAGGACAATATTCGAGAATGGACTAGTTTGACACTGAATGAAGCCATGAGGGTTGCTGAAATCAGAGAAAGATGGAGTACGCTGGTTATAAGTTACTGGATAGGATAGGATAGGATAGGTGATTTTCAGCAGAAGAAATAGGACAGTCAACATAGTAGTCAGATGGTGCTTGTGTGGGCGAGGACGGTCATGTGTGTAGATCAAGGATTTCAGCTGTCATTGCTGGTGTTTCATCACTTGCAGTTTGAATCTGGTTTTCAACACCATCAGTTTGGGAGAGAGCGTTGTCATTGTCAGAATCAGTTGGCCTGATTGGTGCGACAGCAAGGAGATTCTCTTCAGTCTCCATCCGAGCAATCACTTCCTCCAGCAAAGACAAAGTAGTAAGTCCAACATGAGCCTCACAGCCAAACATTGCAGAATATGGAGAGCACTTTATCCCAGAATAGAGAACACTATTTTTCTGAAACTGAATGAACTTGATGACCCCTTGGGGTCATGAGCAATCTTGCCACTGTAGATTGTCCAAACCTATAAAGGGAAAAGTGAAAGCCCCAGTTGAAAACCTGTCTTTCCTTTGTAGGCATGACAGATTCAATGCGGCAACAGTACCCCTGTTGGAGTGCCGGGGGTTTCAGTATAAATAGTATCCCCACTTTATGGAAATTTAGTGCTTTAAATTCCCACTGTCGCTGTCTTCCTCATTTACTCTTTCCCATTCCTGCTCTGTCCTATCACTCTGCTATACTATCTTCTTCTTCGCTAGATCAATGACCTACCTTTTTTCTTGAAAACTCTTCCTGGACAAGACTCCTTGTTTGTGTATGGGGTCTGTTGGATCAGCTTGGGAGTGTTGGACGCTTTCTGCCGGGTGGTCACTAGGGCTTCCTATGATGTTATTATTTAGCACTATAGGCATGTTTTGTTGATAATTTATAATGATGTTTGTATTCTATTTTGTTTTTGTAACCGGGGGTTCGAGTAGTTGGGGTAAAGCCTCAGCCGTCCCCTGCGTGGGATGTCTTTATTGTAAAGTGACTGGCCGGTGGAGGGCATTCAATTTTCCCACTAGGGTTGTTTCAGCAGATCTTTTATGCGGATCGGGGGTTGTCCGGTCCTGATTTGGCTCGGAAGAGTCTGCTGGACCTAAAGCAACAATCAATCAATCAATCAATCAATGAACTTGATGTCTGTAGGCCTGTCTTGTCAGCCATTCATGCCCCCAGCCTTAGTTTAATGTTACCCTTTGCACACTGATCAGCGATTACATGTGTAATCACTAGGAAAATATTTTAGGGATTTCACATAATGATAATCACTGGATAGTTCATTGATCACTTCAAATCCCTGAGGGAAACAGGAAATTACACGTATTCACTAAAATGTTCAGGGCCTGTGTACGGGTTCTAACTGTAATATAAACAACAATTAATTAACAAGACATTTATAAATCTCTCTCTCTCCCCCCCCCTCTCTCTCTCTCTCTCTCTCTCTCTCTCCCTCTCTCTGATGATCACTCAACCACTTAACTTTCAAAAGTGCATGCAGGTGACTGAGTTGATAATGGAGAGAACACACCGAAGTTGCAACTTACACAATACTACCCAATAGGCTCTTCATAAACAACACTTAGCAAGACATTTATAAATCAAAAGCAAGGAATCTGTTTTCGTCAAAAAGGTATTTCATAACATTATGCATAAATATGAGATGCCTGCAATAAAAACAAAATGCATGCACATATAGGCAGGCAACAGTTTTGGCCCGAAGTTATGGGGAATGAACTCTTCCAAGCGTGATGACGTCAAAGCAGCAGATATTCTTTTTGGAATAAAGATACATCATTATATGATGCCAACATCTAAGCAAGAGAAGAAGTATCTGATTGGCAATGTCTATTTAATCCCGCTACAAAAAAAAAGAAAAATATATAAATTTTATCAATCTAATTATTTATCTTAAAAAAAAATAATACAAAACTATATTAAAAAATGGTGCATGTGACTGGTGGTCCTGATTCAACTCTTAGCAGTCCGCTGGACCCTATAAACAATGAATATCTATTTATCTATCTATTTATGACTGACCCGTTCTACTAAATCACTGATGGGAATCCAGATCCAGATATAAAAAAAACTTGGTAGTTGCAAAGTTGGGGGATGCTTGAAATTGAGGATACCTTGGTCATAATCAAGACTTCAGTAAGTCATATCATATATAAAGAACCTTTAGTTTAACATTTAATTAATACTTTTCCTCCTTTCAGTTTCATGACATAAAGAGATTTACCAAGGGGCAAGACGAGTGAGAGAATGCAGCATAACTGGAACGTATTTTGAGAATGGACATTTTTACATACAGTGTGATCTGACCACAGGCTGTGAAGGCCTCGCCTCAATTACATACTATGTATAGTATGTAATTGCGGCGAGGCCTACGGACTTCACACTATCACAGCCTGTGATCTGACATCAGTTCAAAATATGTACCTGTGGTCTTTTATTCTTTATGCGTCAACGACTGCGCGCAAATCAACAGAAATACTGAAAATGTATTATGCAAAAGACTCGAACAAACGTTACAAACCTCTTGAGATACAAGAAGAACAATGCTGACTGTCAATGGAATGCACAAAAACAGCACAATGCAATTACGCAGTGGGAAGCGTCTGCTGTAACGCATCTGCTGGAAATCTTGCAGAGAGGACTTTTCTTATTCCCTTGAACAGGAAAATCCCTTTGGGTGACGTCACATACAAAAATAGGCACACGTAATTTGTTTCTTCCTTCATTATTCTCTGGACAGCAGAAACGAGTACATCAGTTTTTTATTAAAGTTTCTAAATATATATATCTCTGTATTTTTTTCTTGTAAATCAATGTAAGATTCTTTAGAGAAAAACAATTAAAAGTTTCCCCAAAATATGTGCAAACAGTCAAAGCAAGGGAATCTACTCCATAAATATAATTTCTTAATTTCCGGCTTTTTAGCTGAGGAGAGAACCAACACAAAGCGAAGACAGTTGCTTTGCTTTTTTTTTTAAATTTTCTTTTAATCTAAGATTTTGTAAGTAATTTTAGATAAACCTAGAATTTTAGGTCTTAAGATTTTTTTACCGTTTCGTTTCTTATTAGAATTTAATACTAGTTCTTTGTCTAAATCAGAAAAATTACTGCGGAAACTTTTCATATTTTGCAATGTTTACAATTTTGCCAACCCGTTTTATGTCCCTCTTTGCTATCTTTTTTAATGAAATTTTAGCAAGGTACATGATGTGGTTTAAAAAAAAAACTTGCAACCAGATTAAAGAAAATAGTTACTAAAGGCAATCTCTTTATTTGTATATATCCTAATTCATATACATGTAATGACACTTATTATTCTTTCCACATCATGGCATATTAAATTTAAAAGAATATTGAATGCAAAATTACATTAGTTAGCAGTTCAAGCTGAAGGGAAGATTTTTTTTAAATGTCAGAGTTTGTAAATATATTAAATGCATTTGTGTTTTAATCTCTCCCCGCCCCAGGGTAGGTAGGGTTTAGGCGCGCCACTGGCTGCGACTACGCCTTCCCCGGGGAAGGCGGCCCAGAGTTTCCCGATAGAAAGGGATAATAAACTGCAGCAAACAAGCAAACAGACAATCCCCCCAAAAAATTTAGGATCGAGATTCGAACTCAAAAATTAGGGTCGATCACGATATGATACAAAAGACTTTTTGGGAAAGGGGCATGCGGAGGAGGGGGCCTAATTATTCCATTTTTGACTCATATGAATAGCAATGTGTCTGTGTACTCACCCCACCCCCTCCACTACCACCCTCCCCCACCCCCCCCCCACCCCCACCAAAAAAAAATCCAGATTTTTTTTGCAAAATGAGATCTAAATAATCCAAAAGTGATAAATTTAAAAAAAAATCTGTTCATCCGTCTGTCAGCTGTCCGTCATCTATCTGTCCAAAAGTGGCTAAGTACTCAGAGCCTATTTTAAATATCACTAACCAAACTTGGTAAGATGGTGTATAGCCTTGAGATCTTAAAAATGATCAGTGAATGAACGACTTCACCCAAGGTCATAGGGTCATGAAATGTTAGTCAAGAAATTTAAAAAAAATTCACGAAATTTTTTTTCTAGGTTATTAATATTGAATTTTGATTCTTTGATGCATGATAGGTATCAATCAGACACACATAATATACAAATTTGGTCAACCTCACTCCAAGGTCAAATCATTGGAGCTGTCCAGTCAGTTTGTATAGGTACTTTGAAGTGACCTTGGCCCTAAACTGTGAGAGATATAAAGCCCAACTTTGTTGTATTTAGA
Organism: Oncomelania hupensis; assembly: GCA_036898135.1. Taxonomy (NCBI): domain Eukaryota; kingdom Metazoa; phylum Mollusca; class Gastropoda; order Littorinimorpha; family Pomatiopsidae; genus Oncomelania; species Oncomelania hupensis. The sequence continues at coordinate 137,826,303 of CM072511.1, read as the reverse complement.
GATGAAAGATTGACCTTTCATATTTTTTTCCATTTTTGCATTGATCTTGAAGATCAGGGTCATTTTAGGCCTTGCAAAAACATGAGAAAAATATGTCATCACACAGTGGAATGGCTGTTAATTTAACTCATATAGTATGAACAACATTTGGGTTATTTAATCAGGCATGCATGAGAGATCACATGAGGGTCAAGGTCACTGAAAATAAAGGTCGTCCTAAGGTCACCCTTTTTTGGCATAATACAACTTTTGCTGTACTTTATTTGAGAGTATAAGAGTTTATTTGGAGCCGGAGGTCAATGTCATCTCAAAGTCAAGATCATAGAAAGATCATAGTCAGTATTACTTTGCATTTTAATGCCACCATTTTATTCTGTTTTTTCTGGGCATTCATTTTTATGTTAAATATTGCGAGTTCCATAAGGAGCATGTGAGTCATATGGGCTTTGACCTTCTAGTTATTATTATGTTGTGTTTTTTTTTTTCTTCCAGATGAACCATCCAACCAGAGGGCCAGCAAGAACTTACACTTGGCTTTTTAACAGTTTTATTAGTTAGGAAATCCTTGCTTTTATCTTAGCATTTTAATATATATACAATCAAAATGCCTTCCACAAAAAGAACAGTTATAGTTACAGGTACGTGGTTTTTTTTTGTCTGACTGTATGGCTATAATAAAATGAATCATACACAGGTACTACATACATGCACACGTACATAGATAATGCATAAATACATACAATGTTACATACATACATAAATGCATACACACATAGAATACTGCATACATATACACAATCATGCATATAGTGCACACCGTGTTTGAGATCTGTAACATAAATGTGCATTGAACACGGATATATCTGATTTAGATAAATGTATTAACAGATCTTTCATTATGAGTAATGAAGAAAATGCAATGGTTATTTGGGTGCTATTGGCTTTTTTCTTCTTTTTTTTTTTAAAAATATTTATTGATGTATGACTTTTTTTATTAATACTTTTATGTCCTAACAGATATAGTAGCAGTGAACTAGCTTAGAGACATTTATGCATCCTTGGTGATGCTAAAACCAAACCAATACCCCCAATACAGCACCAATACAACCAGCATCATACAACTAACAATTTTCGTGAACCAACAACAAATCAATTGGACAACCACCAAACTCAGTCTCTGTCTCTGTCTCTCTCTGTCTCTCTCTCTCTCTCTCTCTCTCTCTCTCTCTCTCTCTCTCTCTCTCTCTCTCTCTCTTGAACGCACTCTTTTACTCCATCTCTCTTCCTACTTATATTTTTATTTATTTATTTATTTATTGAAAAGTTCTTATATATAGTGCCTTTTCTGACGAAGAACTGCTCAAGGTGCTGGCTGATACAGGATCTAACTGAAGCCACCCAAGGCACTCACTTGCAGACTTGGGTGCATCATCTCATGCCCAGATCACTGAGCACAATCCTGGATGACTGCTTATAGGGCCGGGGAGAAGCAACCTGATGTTTGCTGGGTGTATATGCGTAGCCAGCACTGATCCCACTAGGACATGAGCGTCAGGTTCTTTTAAGTTCATGCGATGGGATGTGTGCATACACAGACTAGGCCTTGGTTTATTCTCTGCCTCCTTCTCTTTAGGAATGTGAATACATATATATGTAATGTATTATTATTATATGCTTTTTTTTTTTTTGGCAGGGTTTGGGCCATTTGGCACACACACAGTAAATGCCAGCTCGGTGGCAGTGAAGTTATTGAGTGAGAAAGGACTACAGAATGACCGGGTGGAGCTTGTTGCGATGGAGCTGCCTGTAGAGTACGACACGGTCAGAACTTTGATACCACGTCTGTGGCAAGAGCATGACCCTCTGGTAAGCCCACCCAAATGAAAAGGGGAAGAAAAAAAAAGAAGTTAACTTGAAATTAAATTTGCCACCCCTTCCCCCCTATCCTCCCTCTTAATTCTAGCCCCTGTAGGCCTACATTAGGTGAAACTAGGCTATGAGCACGTGTTCAAAATGACAAAGGGGTGGAGCTAGGCTGGTCGGGACTTTGTCCCTGAGACCACATTGATAGCCAGCCTTAGTCCTAGAACAGACTTCGCTAATCGGCCAGGTCCCTTTGGAGGCCTGATAATAAATAAGCATGTGCAAGTAGAATTTGTATTTTATTTTATTTTTTTAAATAATGTGTGTGCACCACCCAGTTGTGAAAATGTTGGGTTGTACAGGGATTACTATAGGAACCTAAAGAAAAAGAAAAGGTGGAGACACATGCACACCACACACACATGCACACTGTAAACACTTTCATGATTCCAAATATTCATACATGGAATTTGGAAGAGACTAAATAAATCTGTACTACAATGCTCACTCCAGTTGCTGATTGTATGAAGAAGAAAAAATTCAATTTGAATTTTGATTCAAGATTTCACAATGAATAAACTTATGAAAAGGTGAACTGGTTTTCACAAATGTAGTAGAAAAATCATGTTTTACGTCCTAAGATCTGAGGCATATAGGATGTTTTACAAATGCACTGATGCTGACCTTATTGTGATTATTGGTTTTCCTTTTCAGCTGGTGGTGCATGTAGGGGTATCAGGCATTGCCACAGAACTGACATTAGAGCAGCAAGCACACAATGATGGTTACGACAAAATGGATGTACAGGGCAAATGTCCTGACTCGAAGTGCTGCATAGATGAGCGAGACAAGAACTGTGTGCTGGTCTCGGGCCTGGACATGGAGAAAGTGTGCTGCAAGATAAACTCCTCGGGCATTAACATCGGTGCAAAAGTCTCGCATGACCCTGGAAGGCAAGTGAATCTACTCCAGTGATTGTGCTTTGCACATCTTTGCAGCACAAAGAGCAATTCAAGTCACTTCAATGCACAACCTAGCTGCATGCATAAATAATCTGTCAAATCCAAACTTGAGTATTTTCAGGGTTTTTTACAATAATTGTTCATGGGACATTGTAGAATGTATACAATTTCACTGAGGTTATATGATGCATTGTTTTTTCAGTTGATACACATGTTTAAAGAATAACTAATTCCCATGCGTCTTTTGCTTTCTTGCAATAAACTGGCCTTAGGTACACCTTGTTATTCCGCGTTTTTTTTTACTTTCAGTATATAATAGTGCATAACAATTATTCGCTGTTATTGTTATTATTGTTGTTCCTGTTACTGTGATGATAATGATGATGATGATGATGATTTGCAGGTATCTATGTGACTTCTCCTACTTCTCATCACTACATATCAACCACCGCAACGCTGCTTTCATCCATGTGCCACCCTTGGATATGCCTTACTCTGCAGAGCAGCTTGTTGATGGTCTTCGCATTGCCATCAACGAAATGATCATGCAGATTGACAATGGAATGGCGCTAGACTGCAACCATTGTGATTATAATTGATTTTTAAATGATTTTTTGAATCACTTTTTGGTGGTTGTTGTTTAAATACCAAACCATTTACTTAGGAAAATCTGAAACATTAAATTAACAGTGGATTTTGTTAAACCAGAAACTGAAACAAATGTAAAAACGAAAGAAAGGGAATGAAAACTAAAAACACAAAGAAACACTAGAAGAGAAAATGAGAAAGGAAGAGTTATTGGCAAGTAATTAATAATTAATTAAAGCTGTTTGTAATTTTATCATGTTAACATGTTTTATGTGTGGTAGAAATGTATATTTTTAAAACGGTGAATTTTGTCAATAAAACTTGAAGGGCAAAGCCCCCTACGACTCACATGCTCCTTATGGAACTCGAAAATGAGTGCCCAGAAAAAACAAAATGAAATGGCATTAAAATGCAAAGTAATGCCAACTTTATCTTTCTATGCTCTTGACCTTGAGATGACATTGACACTCGTGTACTATGAAATATAGTAGAGCAAACGGTATATTATGCCACCCCCCACCCTCCCCCCCCAAAAAAAAAGGTGACCTTTGGATTGCCTTGACCTTCAGTAACCTTGACCTTGGGATGATCTGGACCCTCACGTGATCTGTCTTGCATGCCTCATCAAATAGCCCAATGTTGTTGAATACTATGGATTAAATAAACAGCCATACCACTGTACGATTACCTATTTTTTGTATGTTTTTGCAAGGCCTAATATGATGCCTACCAAAAAGTCAACAATGACATCGGAAAAGGAATGTGCACAGCAAAGAAGAACTGGATTGAAGACCAATGCCAGAAAATAGAGAACAGTCTGAACAAGAACAACAGCAAGAAGGCCTGCCAGACTGGGAAGCGGCTGACAAGTGTTAACCTCTTGAACCCGAAAGACCGATATATCAGTCTAGCCCTTAAACAGCTGTGCCCCGAAAGACCGATAAACCGGTCTCGTAACCTTACCTTATTCTCTTGCGGTCCGTACAAAGCTTACTGTTCTTTCTAGTACTTGCTGTTTGGAATAGGGTTATTGAGGGTTATTGGGAATAAGGTAAAGCAAAATGTCTGCGCTCTAGTGCGAGCACAGAGTGTGTTTTTGTGACGTTTTTTTCTCAATTTTGCGTCATGAAACGAAGGTCTACAAATCAAGGAAGCGTCGCTAAGCGACTGTACACAACTCAGGAAGTAATCGATCAATTGTGGGATGATAATGAAGATGAAGAGATGACATTTGAAGTACTTTGGGTTGTCTAACACTTTGGTTGATAAGTTTTGGTTGTTTTACTAAATAGTAAAAGCATGCTAAAAATGCCATTTTTCTCCGGGGAGCCCAGGGGAATGGGCTCAGAATTGGTGGGGCATCCAGGGTTCAAATGGTTAAACAGCCCAAGGTCTCCACAATCCAAAGCAGGTCTGGCGTGTGCCTTACAAAAGAACAAGAAGTCTTGGATAGATGGACAGAGTACTTCTCTGACCTTTACAACTACACACCAAACGGAGACCAATCAGTTCTAGCATGTTCCAGAACAGAGAGAAAAAAGAAATCCTCCCAATTCTCCGAGAAGAAGTTGAGGGAGCTATGCAATCACTGAAGAAAGGGAAGTCAGCGGGAATGGACAACCTATCCGCAGAATTGCTTCAAACAGGAGTAGAAGCAATGATTGACACCCTCACCATTATCTGTAACAAGATCTGGCAAAGTGGAGAGTGGCCCACACCATGAACCCAGTCGCTTGTCATCATTCTTCCCAAAACGGATAACCTTCTTAAGTGTAAAAACTACTGCACCATCAGCCTCATTAGCCATCCCAGCAAAGTCCTCCTGCAAATAATACTCAACAGGTTGAAACCCCAAGCTGAACAAATCATGGCTGAAGAACAAGCGGGATTCAGATTTTCAACCTCAGAATAATCTGCGAGAAATACCTACAGCACCTACAACATCTATATAATGTGTTTGTAGACTTCAAGAAAGAATTTGACCGAGTCTGGTATGCCCAAAAAAATGGTAACCTTCAGGAGTGTGAAAATTACTGCATCATCAGCCATCCCAGCAAGGTCTTCCTGAAAATAATACTCAACAGGTTGGAACCCCAAGCTGAACAAATCATAGCTGAACAGATTTTCAACCTCAGAATAATCTACTAGAAATATCTACAGCACCAGCAACATCTATATTATGTGTTTGTAGACTTCAGGAAAGCGTTTGACCGTGTCTGGCATGCAGCTCTGTGGGCACCCATGAGAGTGTACATCAGCCCTAAAGCCCTAGCTTAACTGGGCGAGACAAACCGAACCTTGTCTCGGCGAACCAAAGGTCAAAATTGTGGTTTTATTCTTAATTGGGTCTTCCCGAGACCAGCCGAGACGAGACAGGAGATCGGGCGTCATGGCGAGCTCTTTCGTTTCTGAACTGGGTCTATTTTTAGCTGCGTCGAAACTGACATACCGTGACAAAGTTACGTTAGCAACAATGGCGGCCTTCGATCGTGAATTGAAAACTGCAGAAGATTTTGGCGTTGTTCTAGCGCTGTATGTCATTAGCGAGAACGAAGGGGCAGCAGAAAGAGAAAGAAAGCAAAAGGCAATAATGCCCTATGTGTTGCAAAGGCACCAGCAAGGTGCATTTCATGCACTGGTGCAAGAGTTGGCTGAACAGGTCAATGGCTATTCAGTGATTTATAATTTTTTACTGATTCAGTATTTTCACTGTTCTCTAGTCTAAATTAAGTTTGGATTTGGTGCACCTACTTCTTTTAAGTGTTGTAGTATTTCTTTAGATCAGTTGTCATTGACATTGATAGATTTTTCAGCAAATCAAAATAGTGTCTCGGGCAGGTTTGCTGCGCACGAACGGCAAGACAAAAGGCCGGCCCGCGACACGGCGAGACACGTCTCGATGTTCTCGCCGATCCCGTCTCGGATTGCTCGCCGAGCCTAGTTAAGGGCAAGGATGGTTCGGGTGTCTCGCCGAGACTGTCTCGGGTGTCTCGCCGAGACAAGGTTCGGGTTTGTCTCGGCCAGTTAAGCTAGGGCTTAACATATTGAAGTCATCAAAAGCCTGTATGACAAAGCTACCAGTACAGTCCTCCACAATAGCACCATCGGGAACTTGTTCAAAACAACAACCGGCATGCGTCAAGGATGCCTACTTTCTCCAACACTCTTCAACATCTTCCTGGAGTGCATCATGTCAGATGCCCTTGCAGATCACGAAAGCACTGTCAGCATAAAGGGTAGAGCAATTTCCAACCTCTGTTTTATGGCTGACATTGATGGATTGTCTCGAGAGGTGGAGAGGAACAAGAACTTGAACAGCTGGTACAGAGGCTTGACACCACCTCCAGAGCCTTTGGAATGGAAATAAGTGCAGAGAAGACCAAAATGATGACCAACAACACCAATGGAATCAACACAGACATCAAAGTCCAAGGCCAATCCCTCAACATGGTGCATAGCTTCAAGTATTTAGGAGCCATTGTATCAGACAGTGGGTCCTGACAGGAAGTCCTCTAAACTATGAGAGTTATAAAGTTTAAACTTGTTGTATTTAGAGATGATAGATTGATCTTTCATACAAGTTCTGTTTTGGAGTTGATCTTGAAGGTCAAGATAATTTTAAACCTTGCAAAAACATTTTAAAAATAGGTCATCAACCGTGGAATGGCTCTATTTAACCCCTTAGTATGCAACAACATTGGGTTATTTTGATCATATATGAGCATAAGAGGTTGCACGAAGGTCAAGTTCATCTTAAGGTCAAGAGCATTGAAAGATCAAAGTCAACATTACTTTGCATTTTAATGCCACAGTTTCTTTTCTGCTTTTTTTTTCTTCTGGGCACTCATTTTCATGTTAAGTATTGCAAGTTCCATAAAGAGCATGTGAGCCATATGGACTTTGCCCATCTAGTTTTGTTGCTGTTTTGTTGTTAAATTTAGTTAGCAGTTGACTTTTGATTTTGTTGAGCCAGTAATTTGGATTTTTAAGAAAAGTAGGCACATTTATAGGTAATTTCACTTGATTGGAGGGGGTTATGAGAACATTTGAAGTTGCATGTTGTATGCTATTTATTGCTTGATTTCAAGTGTGCCAATTTGGGTTTGGTTTCGTTACCATTTTGAAATCATTCTGTTGTAGCTTTTTACAAATGCCTTTGGTATGTGTGCTTGTCTTTTTAGTATTGAGTTTGTAAGCTCTTGACTAGTATATTGAGTTTGTGAGTTCCTAACTATTTAAGTTTTGGTTGGGAGCAAATTTTCTTTTTTAATTTGAAGTGAATGTAGATCTCCTTATTTTGGAAATTTCGGTTTCCAGGGTGGTTTTATGATAAGTGGACATCTTGCACTGGTGACTTTCACACACTTACAATAATCAGTTAATGAAGAGTAAATATCCAGAAAAACTACATGCTAAACAGACATCCAAATATATTTGTGATAAAGCTGGAACATTGATAAAGCCTCATTTTATCATCGACATGCCTGTAATACATCTACTTCTAATACAATAAATTCAAAGTGAGCTCATGTATTAATTTTGAGCTGTTTATGCCTATTCACAGTTTAGCAGAAATGAAGGAATCCTCAATGCAATGGTTCTTCAGAAATTGTCGAACCAGTAGCATTTATTAGACAAACCTAGGGTCATGGAGCTTTAAAAGCAAAGATGATCATGACGAATCACTTTGTGTTCAGTATTATTTAATAATAATAATAATTAACATTTGTACACCGTTCTTTCTCACTTAGAGCTCATAGCACTTTAAAGAAAAGAAATAAATTAAAGCAAAAACAAGACATGAAATACCAAATCAGAATACACACACACTCACCCACCCACACACACACACACCACGACACTCATACAATACACACACACCCACAACACACACGCCCATGCACACACATGTGACAGTATGTGTAAGTACAAAGCAAAGTTTACGATCAAGATTTTAAGAAAAGACGTTTTACCTGTTACTTCTTAGCCAATTGAAGGATATATTTTTTTTAATGGAAGCTACACACGCCTTATTTCTAAATCGGATTTAGAGCTTGGTAATCTGTAACCAATATACACGCTCACATGTTATGGACATCCCTACATACACAAGAAATACGTATTTTCCGAAGAAGACAGGGTTTAGCAACATTCTTCAAGCCATGGTGTCGTTTAACAACCTTATCAAGGTACCAGTTTATTCTTCCTATACTGCTTTTTCTTTATAAGTTTTGGCCTTTTAAAAAATATTTTTAAAAAACTTAGATTTAGATTTTAGATTTTAATGCTTTATTGTCCCTTTTTATCGGGAAATTCTGGGCCGCCTCCCCATGTGGAAGGCGTAGTCGCAGCCTGTGGCGCGCCCAAACCCTACCTACCTAACATTAAGTTCAGACTTAAGAATGGTTTTACAATTGCCACTATAAAAGTACCAGAAAAAAAATGTAGAAAAGGAACTCGAAGTATTCCCAGTGAAAATGTCCCATCAAAATCTCTCCCATCCTATACCAGACAAATATTATACAACAAACTTCCTTCTGCAGTCAAATTAATTATCATTCATCAGTGTGTGGTCAACATTTTGAAGAATTTTGAATTGTGCACTGGTGTGAAACCTGATAATTAAATATTCAACATTAAGGCTTTTTAAAAATTGTGGACTGAATTGCTGTCGGTAAAATGTGCGCAAACACCTTTTAAAGTGCTAGCCTAATCGACAAGTATGGTTGTGAGCGCTTAGGAAAAAACAAGACAAGATTCCAGAATCCGGTACAAATAATGTTTGAACGTTGGACATCGCTATATTTTTTATTTCCATTCTGTAGTTTACTCCTTATGGCATTGCATTCTTTGAACATAAACTTCGTGGATTAAGAGCCTTACAAGCCCTCATCATCAACCTTTTTTTCCCATTCTGAACTTTACCTTATGGCAGTAACATGTGACTGTCTCAGTTTTCACTTTTAGGCTGCCTTGGGGTGATTTCAGAAATGTTTAGCATGTGTAGTGCATACACTATGTGATAATTATTTGATGTGTAAGCATTATACAATTTAGTCATTTGCAGTGCACACACATTATTCCACAGTCAGAAATAACACACACATAAATCCTCTTCACGTGTAGAGAAGGTTAAGCCTAACAAAAAAAGGAAAGGAATTTGAGAAAGGAAACTACTGCAGTTTATTCACAAACCCTTTGTTTTGGCTTGCTTTTCATTTTAACTGCCAGATTGTTTGTTGGCTCTATTTACTCCATAGTAGGCAACAACATTGGGTTATTTGATTATATAATGAGAGGTCATGTAAAGATCAAGTCATCGACATCCCAAGATCACTTAAGGTCAAGGTCACCCCAAGGTAAGTTTTTGGGCATAATACAACTGCTGTAGTTTATTTGATTGTACATGAGAATATTTGGAGCAGGAGGCCAAGGTCATCTCAAATAGAAAGATCAAAGTAGGTATTACTTTGCATTTCATTTTGTGTTTTTTTTATGGGCATTCATTTTCATGTTTAATATTGCACAGTCCATATGGAGCATGTGAGTCATATGGGCTTTGCCCTTTTATTTTTCTTCTTGCGATTCTTGTTCATAAGTTTTAAAATTATCATTTTTAATCTTTTCTTTTTAAGCATCCAAAGTGCAATTACTGTGTGAAATTTCCATGTTTGTATCACATTTGTTGGTGATTGTGTGTGTCAGAATTGTTAATGTGAAAGAATCACCTAGATGTTACACTGCATGTAAACAGTTATTTATCATATAAAATGTGTGTTAGGAATATTCAAAAGTTAACTATTAATTGAATGTGCTTATGCAGAGGAAATCAGTGTATACATGCTCATGAGTGTTTAAATGCTGAATATGTGAATTGTTTGGATATGATATAGGTATTCAGCAGTACAATGAAATCTTTAAAACTCTGATATATTTTTTTGCAGCTAATATAGCGTTTGATCTAGCTGACCTATCTTGCAGCTAGTATTTTAGTGGTTTCTGTTTAATTGTGTATTTGTGTGCATACATTGTATTATGGTCCTCAAACAAGCAAACATTTTTAAATTTTATTAATTTTGGTAGTGTTTAGGAAATGGGGGTCATTTCCAATTGTCATATCTATGTTTGAATCACAGGTGCTTGTATCTGGACAAGCGAGTGCCTATTTTTGTGATCCCCCCTTGGGGGTGCTGTGGATTTCAGTATAAATAGTATCCCCGCTTTCTGGAAATTTAGTGCTTTAAATTCCCACTGTCGCTGTTTTCTCCTTTGTTCTTTCTCATTCCTACTCTGTTCTATCAATCTACTATTTAGTCTATACTATCTTCTTCTTCGCTAGACCAGTCATCTACCTTTTTTCTCTTCTGGGACAAAACTCATTTGTGTGTGAGGTCTGCTGGATCAGCTTGGGAATATTGGACGCTTTCTGCCAAATGGTCACTGGGGCTTCCTATGATGTTATTACTTGGCAATGTAGGCAATTTATATGTATGTGTTTTGTATTCTATTATTGTTTTTGTAAACGGGGGTTCGATAAATTGGAGTATAGACTTTACGTCCCCTGCGTGGGATGTCTTTATTGTAAAGTGACTGGCTGGTGGAGTGCCTTCAGTGTTACCGCTAGGGCAGATCTTTTATGCGGATCAGGGGTGAGTCCTCTTTCAGCAAAGTTGTGGTCTTGATTTTGTGGTCCTGATTCAGCTCTTTGCAGTCCGCTGGACCCTGTAAGCAATGAATAACTAACGAACTAACTATGCCTGTGACGGGTCTCCCTGTGGGTATCTAGTATTATATCTAGACTAGACCAGTCACCTAACTTTTTTCTTGAAAACTCTCCCAAAACTCTTATCTGTGTGTGAGGTCTGGTGGATCAGCTTGGGAATATTGGATGCTTTCTGCCAAATGGTCACTAGGGCTTTCTATGGTATTATTTTGTATGTATGTGTTTTGTTAATATTTTTCAGTGATGTTTATATTCTATTTTGTTTTTGTAAACGGGAGTTCAGTAAATATAAGTACGGCCTCAGCATCCCCTTCATGGGATGCCTTTATTGTAAAGTGATCAGCTGGTGGAGTGCCTTCAGTGTTACCATTAGGGTTACTTCCGCAGATCTTTTATACGGATAGGGAGCAAGTCCTCTTTTAACCAAGTTGTGCTGATTTGGCCCTTTGCAGTCCACCGGACCCTATAACAATGACTGACTAGCTTGAATGTGTGCATTTATGTGATTGCCTTAAATAGAGGTTTCTGTTACATTACCTTCCCCCGTTGGGGTGCCGGGGGTTTCAGTATAAATAGTATTCCCACTTTCTGGAAATTTAGTGCTTTAAATTCCCACTGTCGCTGTCTTTCTCATTTGCTCTTTCTCATTCCTGCTCTTTTCTATCAATCTGCTATACTATCGTCTTCTTCGCTAGACCAGTCTCCTACCTTTTTTCTTGAAAACTCTTCCGGGACAAGACTCCTTGTTTGTGTATGAGGTCTGTTGGATCAGCTTGGGAATATTGGACGCTTTCTGCCAGGTGGTCACTAGGGCTTCCTATGATGTTATTATTTAGCAATGTAGGCATTTTATATGTATGTGTTTTGTTGATAATTTATAATGATGTTTGTATTCTATTTTGTTTTTGTAAACGGGGGTTCGATAAGTTGGGGTGAAGCCTCAGCCGTCCCCTGCGTGGGATGTCTTTATTGTAAAGTGACTAGCTGGTGGAGGGCATTCAGTTTTCCCACTAGGGTTGTTTCAGCAGATCTTTTATGCGGATTGGGGGTTGTCCGGTCCTGATTTGGCTCGGAAGAGTCTGCTGGACCTAAAGCAACAATTATGTAATGTAATGTAATGTGCATTTATGTGATTGCCTTAGAGGTTTCTGTTACATTACCTTTTCACGTTGCCCTAAGCCTTGGTTGTTGTATTAAACTGAAACTTAAGATGACGAAGTGAGAAAAAGAGCATGTGCATTCATTTTATAATAAACTGAAATGAAAAAATTGATGCTGGCATTTATTTTGATGTTTGTATTCAACTTTCAAGGTAATTTGTTCATGATCATGCTTTACATTACATACTGTATCTCCACTTAACTTTTGTAACATGTTGTTGCTACACAATGACAGATCTGTAACATGTATGTATGTGTGTTTGGGATGGGATGGGTGATGTAAAAAGGGGGTGAAGTGGTTTAGTTGCATGATTGTATGCACACAAACAAATCTAAACACCATAAAAAAATACACATCTGATAAAGATTTTTAATTGTTAATTTGCATTGGAATCATCTGTTACCGAAATATCTTTTAAATTCAAGATGTGGCTTACCAAATAAAGACCTGATGAAATGACATGAAATCATAGAATGAACACACAAAAGCGGACTAGCAAGCGATTCAATGTGGATAATGGATATAGGATGAAAACCTTCAAAACACAATATTTCTCTATAATGCATTTACAAATTTTGTTATTATTCAAAACTTCATAATTTTTACAATTTTTCTAATATTTTCTCTTTTTTTTCCCATTTTTTTTTGTTTTGTTAATGGCAATATGCGAAAGCAAACTTGCATTATTTAAACTCAAAGCTTGTTCCAAGTACACATGATGTGGTTCTAATTATTTTCAGCCAACAAATTTAATTTGATCATTTGTTTTATGTTTGAAAACAAAACATTTGGGAATTAAAAACAAAAGAATTGGTGATTTGAAAAAAAAAAACAAAAAAAAAAATCTAGCAATAAACAGAATGAGTGATGATTCCCCTTGCTTCCTGCGTAAACAGTGGTCAAGATTTTCAAACACTACACAAAGAAACCAACACATTCACTTTTTCAACTCAAAACACACACACACACACACACAAACACACATTTATGCAAACGCAAATCATACAAAAAGACAGAATTTAAAGAGGTGACTACACTGCATACAAACCCCATGCATATGTGCACAGTTTGTACACACAGGGATACACACTGAATGAATCAGGCTGGTAGTTGTACATCTGCATACAAACGGTGAAGCTTGCCGCATTACAAGATATTGAATATTTTAAGCAAAAACACCGTCACTGAAAATACAAATTATAGGACAATCATATAACAATGCCATTGGCAACACCGATTGCACCCTTTTTCATTGTTTCTCCATCAATATTAATGGCTGTACACTAACATCTACCCCTCTATGTTATATGTGGATGAGTACATTTCCTGACATAAAGAAGCTGCTATTCTACAACACTTTATTTTTTTTATTTTAAATTTCATCATAATAATATTACAACCTGATGCATTATCTTCTTTTTTTTCTTCTTTTTTTTGCAACATTACTATTTCCTCTATGTATGCTGATGATTTTTGCATCATTCTCAAAAGCAAATATTTAGGTGAAAAATATTGATCAAATGATATCTGGATTTCAAATGCAAGGGACATTTTGTTGACATTTTGTTTCATTATGCTCAAAATAAAACCAAGAGAATTAATCAAGCCAGAGAAATCTTTAGCATTCAAATAGCAGGATTATGAACTCAAAATACTGTGTTGTATAAGAATACATAGCAATAATCGTCAATACCTAGAAAATAAAACAATAAACCCTTTATCATGTTTTATCCTTAACAGAAATAATAGAATGCAAAATTCATATAGTCCTATAAATGCATATTGATACTTAGAGTACTGTTTAAAATACAGCATGAACAACTAAGATTGAGAATTGTTATCCAATCTTTGGCAAAAATTGCAAGATGAAAGCGATCATCCATGTTATGTAGAGCTAGCAATCAACAGGAAATGTTAAATGTATGCCAGCCAGGCAAAACATTCCACACAACTCAAATCAAGAAAACTAGAGATCAGAATTAATCTCTTAAGCTGATAAAGTGCTTATAAAAAAACAAAAATAATAAATTATAAGGTTAAAAAAAGTACTTGGCACTGTTGAATGTACCATAACCAGGTGCATTATTTTTCATTCTTTATTATTTGAACAAAACCAATTCTGCTAAAAACAAGTTGAAAAATAAATAAAATAGTAATAATCATGACCTGTGCACATTTAATACATTTTCAATTATACCTTGTGCCTTCAATGCATAACAATCTATAAATCATGCAATAAATATCAACACTGTGCAACAACAAAAAAAAGTTGGTAAAAAACACCCACATCATATGCCATGAGATTTATTTTTCCAGAATTATGCATTAGTACACAACACAGTATAGAATTGGCATATTATTATATGAATTTGGACTACAATCTACAGCAAAACAACAAAATTTCACATATCATGTCATGATTGATATCAACAATAATAATAACAACAACAACAATATATACTGCTATCACCCAATCTGCTGTCATTTATTCAAACTTGCCAATCAAGTAATTCATGTGTGAAGTAGCTTCATCAGTTGCCAACATACACACATTTTTACACCTTTTATGAAAGTACACAGCTGTTCACATCTCCGAAAAGAGCTCACATAATGGTTCTTGTATGGCATGAATTAATCTCTGTACAGCAAGTGGCACAAGATCTTACATCAAAGAAGGGAGAAGAAACATGACAGTTTAATACGATTACATTGAAAGTGTTTTCTGACTAGTCTAAAATGTAAATTTCAGTTTCATAGATATTTGCTGCTTTTGATTTTCTTGTTTGCTAAAACAGTGTCCAATTTCCAGTGTCTTGTTGTGTAGCATACTAATGATGATGTTGAAGATGTTAATTAGTTCAAAGGGACGGGCCTTCCTAACATGCAATAAAATTGTTCTGCGCCTGTAGCCTGTGGTCCCCGATAGTAATATATATGGCAAACCTTACTTTGGAACGCAAAAGAATATGTACAAACTTCCATGAATTAAAAACTAAATTAAATAAATAATCAAGTTTACATGTAAAAAAAAAATCTTGGTCGAATATCTGGTCTACTAGCTTGCATTACTCTACAATGCTGTAATGAACTTTAAAAAAAAAAAAAAAAAAAAAAAAAAAAAAGCTATGTTGGTTTGAATTGAAGCATAAAAATAAATATCTGAACAGGAAGAGATCATGAAAAAGCAACTATGCCAGTTTTATGACATGAATTAAAGTGGCTTGCCACACGCCAAAACCTTCCAACCCAATCCAAGTTGTTCCCCTTCTAATTTGCAACTAGAATGGCTAAGCCCATATGATTCACATGTTCCTTATTGAACTAGAAATGAGTGCCCAGAAAAAACAATGAAATAATGGCATTAAAATGCAAAGTAATACCGACTTTTATCTTTCTATGCTCTTGACCTTGAGATGACATTGACCTCCGACTCCAAATACATTCAAGTACTATCAAATAAAGTGCAGCAAACATATTATGCACCGACCTTCAGTGACCTTGAACTTGGAATGATCTTGACTCTCACCTGATTTCTCATGCATGTTTGATGAAATAACCCAATGTTGTTGAATACAACGTGTTAAATAAACAGCCATTCCACGATGACCTATTTTTTTGTATGTTTTTGCAAGGCCTAAAATGAACTTGACCTTCAAGGTCAACGCAAAAACGAAACAAGTATGAAAGATCAACCTATAATCTCTAAATACAAGTTTGGACTTTATACCTCTCATAGTTTAGGGTCAAGGTCACTTTAAAGTACCTATACAAACTAACTTACCAAATGTGCAGAGTATGATTCTATGATGTATGATCAATGTTCAATAATAAAAACCTATTTAAAAAGTGACATTTTGTGAAAAATTGTCATTTTTTGACCAACATTTGACCTTGACCTTCAAGTGAAGTCATTCACAGATCAATTTCAAGGTCTCCTGTGTATACACCATCATACCAAGTTTGGTTGTGATAGTTGAAATAGGCTCTGAGTAAAAGGTAAAAAGGTAAAGGTAGTCCCATAGCCTTGTGGCCGTAGGGGAGCGTGATGTTGGAGATCACACTTATCTTGGGCCAGCGTAATGAGGGTGATGCCCAACTCTCTCCCTCGCTGCTTTACCTTCCCCACCCTCAAGAGAGTAGGTACTCAATCACAGTTGAGTCAACTGGGGGCGTTGTTGTTTGTCGCTTCACACCTTAGCGGTCACCCATCCAAGTGCTAACCGCACCGGACGGTGCTTCACTTTCGACACAGTAGCGAGTGCTCCAACCACTGCACTATCCGACACCCCAGGCTCTGAGTACTAAGCCATTTTAAAGTTTTTGCACAGACAGACATCGGACAGACAGTCGGACGTAAGGACTTTTTTTTTCTATATAATTTTTAGACTATTCTTGCACAGATTAGCGAAAGTCTTGGAAAAAAAAATTTTTTTTTTGGGGGGGGGGGAGTAAATAGACTTGCAATGCTATGCATGCGAGTCAAAAATGAAAAATATTGTAATGGATGAGAACAAAAATAATTATTAAATGGGAATTTTATTTATGTATTTAATTTTTTTACATTCAAAAATTCTACTTTAAACACATACAAAAAAAAGTCTTACACATTTTCCAGTAAAAATGAATCGAGACATATCCAAGGTAATTATGCAAAACCATTTGTTGGAGAATTATCCAATATTTCACGCAATGAAACTCCAAAAGTATGGAATGAAGACAGTTTCAACCCACGCTATATTTTCTATACACTCTACTGTCTATGCAAATGACACTTTCACATTTCTACATCTGCATGTAAAACTGTAATAGAAAGAATTTTGCATGGCATTTCAGTAATTCACAAAATTTATGAAAATACTGTTTTTAGGTCTTTCATTCATAACAGTCTCTTAATGATAAAATTAATAGTATCTTAGTTGAAGATTCAGGTATGCCACCTTTTGACTGAAAAACAAACACGGCAAAACCTAAAAACAAACTTCCATAAAAAATATAGAAATGTAATGATAAATTCCTAAACCAAGAACATTTAATACCAACACAAAAAAAGAATATCACTACAGATATTTTACTCTAACATAGTTATCCATTCTTTCTGGGTTTTTTTCTCAAAAATAGTCCTTCAAACCAGCAGTTATATTGCTCAAATGAGCAAAAACTAGATTGTAAGAACAGGGTCAAACCTTTCAAGTACAAAACAAACAAATGCACAAGCCTTTAATGTGATGAAATACAATAAAATTAAGAGGGTAGCTGTTCACATTTACAAATGAAAAAGATTGAGGAGGGTAGGTTTTAGGACTCGAGAGGGGTAGGTGGGATCTGTGGATCAAAGACGAACGCACACAAATGTGATGGCAGATTTCAAGAATGAAGAATTTAGCTATCTGACAATAAGGACGCATATTCAGCAAAACGGTAGAGATACTGCATGTAATTATTCCATGTGGTGAAGGTTGAAAAGAATTATCCAAAGAATTTATACATATTTGTTTTGAGCATAGGATAGAACTGATATCTGCTTAAGCCTTTCAAAAGCATAAAACTCTGTTGTTCAGACCTGTGCACATTTTCCATGTAAATATTTTTTTAACATTTAAAACCTGTTCATATGCAGATATCACTGAGGTTTAATTGTGCTCTAATTAATGGCAAATATTTACAAATACTCAAATAAAGAAATGTACAACACTCCAAGAATATATAAGTTCACAAACAATACAAAGAGAGGGCAAATGTTGGAAATGAATCGACCAATACAAAATCACATTGATCAGCATTGTAACCAAAAATACAACATCAATATTATGACTGTTTTACAAGCTGCTGACAAATAATCTGAATAACAACACATGTATATTTGAGGCACTGGAAAGAAGAACTTCTTCCTTTCTATCATTTCAATCCCAAAATATAATACAATTAATTTGTAACCGCTTCAGTAAATAGGTGAATAATTTAGTCAGGGGAAAAGGATGAACAGACCAACCCTCTACTCCACCAGCTACAAATATAATTTGAGGAGGACAAGATAATGGTAACAAAATATACAGAACTTTTTTCTGAGAATCATAAATATATTTATACTAACTTTATTTAAAGAAATATTCATCTCTAATGTAAATTATTAAGCCATGATGAGAGCTATAAATAAGATATATTATACCGTTTTGAGCTCACAAGGATGACTCACAAGCACAAACACACAATTCTTTCAGTCATTCCAACCTTATCATGGAACTTAAAGACAGACATCGCCGAGGCAAAGAATATGTACACCAGCATTTATTTTACAGTAGCTATTAATATTTGTTGAGAAATTCTTCTAGTGTAATATCGTTTCCCTTTTGTTTTCCCCTTCTTTTCTTTCTCATTATAATAAATTTTCTTTGTCATTAAAAAAATCCAAGTGAAAGGGATACGATTTACATAAAGTGAACGTAGCAAAATGTATCTTCATTAAAAGCACTGGACAAACCATTTTTAAAAAAAGATACATTATATCACAAGATTACACACAGCAGCATCCACACTTCATACATCAGAATTGTTTTTGACATACTTGATACTTAGTAACGACACAATTTTTTAGCATGTTCTTGTCAGCAGAAAGCTTGTAGCTGGCAATAATAATAATAATAATAATAATAATAATAATAATAATAGTCATAATAATAATAATAATAATAATAATAATAATAATAATAATGTGCATAACACACATGTCTTTCAGAAACTTCAAGATGTGTGAGAAATGAGGAATTAAAAATGGCGAGGGGCCACAATAAAAACATACTGTTGTAAGTGTTTTAAATGGAGAAGAAAATATTTAACAAGTCTTGATTTTAGATGCCATTCTGTCATGGAAGAATAACTAGAAAACGAACAATTTTTTTAAATTAACACTATTACTAAGGTGAAGCATAATGTACAGTACGCCATTTCAGTCCCTGAATGAAATACACACAGTCATCTTCATTTCCAACAAATGCAGAACAATGGCATGATACAATTATGGACAGGATGATATAGTAATTCAGATGATAAATACAGTTGAATTGCATTTACCCAAAGTTCAAGCTGATGTAGCTCACCAACATTTCAGTGGATGGATCAGAGAAAACAGCATAATTTTAGTAAATCACAACTTTGAAACAAACCAAGCCAGACTGACCTTCTTTCAGGTTAAGAAAACAATGTCCGTACTAAAATGTTTCGAAACTTCACTAAAATATAACAATAATATAAAAATACAGTGCACATGATATAATTGTAGTAAATATCACATTTCAGAAAGTACTAAGCCCCAGTCTGTCAGTAGTGCAATGTGTCTTTTTATGGACAGTGGTAGTCTGTAGACCCTAACTCTCCACTTAAACCCACAATGCACAAGTGCAGCACAGAAATCAGCAAACTTCGTTAAGTACATGCCTCTTTACTGCTATCAGCCTACCATCAGCCTATCACTTTTTTTCACAGGATATGCCAGCATATAATTTTTCTGACTGAAAATGCCAGCATACCACATTCCTGATGGAACAGGCCAGCATATGTTATTTCCGCATGCAGCTGTCGACCTCTGACGATTATGATCCAATACCCATTGACTGAAGGATTAGACCCAATCTTCTACCTCTGCATTATGTATTCCGTATCACAATCGCTCGACAAAGATAGTCTTTCCTTGGTTAGGGGATGGGCTAGGCATGTTAAGTGGACTTGGATCACAAGGGTTCTGGGGAAAAGTTTCGATGTCTATCACGCCAGCCGTGTTGGACGCACCAGGAGTGGTGGCAGCCGACCCAGGGACAGGCTTATTTTCAACGGAGGGGGACTTTTTCTGGCCCATGTTGTGGCGCAGCATCTTGGTGAGGCGGACAGGGGTTGTGACAATCTCCTTTGCTCGTTCGCGCATGTTGAGACCACTGGTAATGAGTTCACCAAAGCCAGCCTGGTGGGCAAAGGCGTAGCCAGACCGAACGGAGCGTTGGCTGCGACGGAAAGTGCTCTGGCGTCCCACACGCAGGTCTCGTGCCTTTGACTTGGATTTGCGCATCCTCTGCCTCAAACGTACACGGTCTGACAGTGAGGGATGCACGCTTGTCTGGTAGAATCGCCAGGCAACCATGGGCACAATTAGGATTGTGCAGGTCAGCAGCATAGTGAACCAGCAGGCCGGATTGCCAAATGCAGCAAAGGCTACTCCCACATATGTATAGACAATGGCCTCTGAGTAGAAGGCCAGTTGAAAGCAGAAGTAGTAGATGATGCTGCCCCACACCACAAAATGGTTGAAGCCCGTCCAATAACTCATGTCTAGTGCACACTGAAAACCAAAGCAGAAACAAACACTGAATCACCACACTGTTCCAAATAATAATAAAGATTATTAAATCAATGCCTTCCTCATACAAACGAGAAACACACCATCAAAAGGAATAGCTGCTACAATGTAATCATATAGTGCACTCACCCTTAGATTAACAGCAACTACCAGAGTGGCAGCCACAACTGTACCGAACAGCTGTATGTCCGTAGTGTCCATACCATCTTTGCCCACCGAGTTTGCGAATGCGCCGTATGGGATGAAGAAAAGGACAAGGGAGGAGAGAATTCCTTCAGCGACACTCCAGGAAAACACTTTTATGTTAAATAGGGCATCATTGATGCCTGGCAGGTACAACTTGGGGTATCGGATGCAATGAGCTTCATCCACATCCTGTACACAGCACACAAAAAACAGTTACTTTTTTTTCTTCTTTGAAATGGACAATAGGCTATTCATATTCATTATATACCTAACAATATAATACAGTGATAATACAAATATTTTCAAATACGCTTTTTCAAATTAAATAAAGTGATTTTTTTTTTACATTTTGCAAACACCAACCAACATGACCGATTTCTATTTTCTCACCAATGCGATAAAATGTATGTACTCAAGCACATTACATGATGTAAGGAGTCTGCTGACTGCAGGGCTTCTCTATCACTGCACTAACTCAGTTCATATGAATAATACAATGCAATATAATGTTATTGCCCGAAGAAAATCAAAAACTTGCCTGGTACATTTTTAACTAGATAAACAAAAGCATTTGCATAATTTCACAATGCCTTCTGTTCATATTCAAAACTGTACAACAGCGACTAATATAGCATCCGTGTTATGACCAGTGCTCAGTAGGTCTAATAAGTTTTATATTCCAGGAAAGACATTACATTTACTTCAAAGCTAACATTACAACGTTAACTAGAAGGGCAAAGTCCATAAGACCTTTATGCTCCCTTAGGAAATCTATTTACAGTACTCTATAAGTAAAAACGAAAGTGCCTAGTGTAGATGGACCAAAAAATAGACTCGTCTCCAGCAAATTTTGTGAAAATCATGATTTTTTAAAATTTTGGAGTGTATACACAAGACTCATATTGCTGTACAAAGGAGCCAATGAGAAAAGCTATAATACCTGGTCAAAGATGCCAAGGACGAGAATGGGCAATGATGTGTAGAAAACATTGTACAGGGAAATGAAGAACGGATCAAATAATGTCTGAAACATAAAGAAATAACATGTCAACGTCACTTTGCCTCTCCAAATAACTATACTGCAATTCTGAACACCGTGTTCTTAGGTGATGAAAAGGCCAAATTTTATCTAAAAACAGACCATTAGAGATCTGAATCTAACTGTATTGCTACTTATTGCGCTGTAAAATGAAAGCAGCCAGACGACAATAAAATCTATAGCACTTACTTACAAAAATATATCTACACGTTGAATGTAACAATAATCTTTAATGACCTGCAGGCAAGGACTATAACGTATCAATGACGCCAAGAAATCAAACTATCATTTACCCACTATCATGTACATAATGTGAACACCGACTGACCTGGGCAGAGAATCCACAGAAGAAGGCAAACCAGAAGTGGCAGAGAGTGAATGCAAAGTTCTTGTAAAAGAAGTACTTGAGGAACTTGCACATGCGCAGGTAGGACCAGCGACCATGGACCAACAACAGGCGTTCCAAGTAGCGAAACTGCGCGATGGAATAATCTGATGCCAGCACAGCCTGTAAACCTTCCTGCCCAGAGATGCCAATGCCAATGTGGGCCACTGAAAAGAAAATATAGGCGAGGACATTTGTAAGGAGAGATTTTACTATTACGCCAACGTTCACAAAGTCCACAGAATCTTCACTAGTATGATAGAAGTAGAAGGATGCATACAGAGTGTGGAAGAAGTAGGAGAAAAGACACTTCATTACCACCAAAATAGTATTTTAGTTACAACAGAAGTAGCATTTTAGTTGTAATAACAGGCAATTTATACAGCGCTTTCCAAATTCACAAAGCGCTTTACACAAACAAATGTAAACCCAACATGCATACATTGGTCAATAACACGCAACCACATACACATCCCAACACCCAAAAACACTCACTCATGGCGTCTAAGAAAAGGCCTGTCTAAAAAGATGCATCTTCAAGTTCATTTTAAAAGACAATAGTGAAGGACTGTGATGGACGGACCGAGATAGCGAGTTTCAGGTCTGAACGGAGAAGAAACTGAAGGCTCGACCACCATGTCTCACCCTGTGGTATTCTGGTACGCAAAACATCCTTTCATCTGTAGAAGCGCGAAGAGAGCGAGAAGGAACATAGACAGTCAAAAGTTCGGAAAAATAGCTAGGAGCAGTTCCAGAGATGATATGATAGCAAAGACATGAGGTTTTATATTTAATTGGTTTTTCAACTGGGAGCCAGTGTAGCTCTTGAAAGAGAGGTGTGCAATTCTGTGATTTTCGTGCTTTGAAAATGAGTTTAGCTGCAGAGCTTTGGACTTGCTGAAGAGGTCTAAGGACTTTCTGTGTGCAACCCACAAGAAGTGAATTACAATAATCCAATCTAGACAGAATGCATGCGCTAACTAGAGTTTTTGTTGCTTCATGTGTGAGATACTGTCGAATGGAGCTTATGAGTCTAAGTTCAATGTAGTGTCAGAATTTACTCAAAATAACTGCCCCTGCTTCTGCTTTTTACAGCATCACTTACTCTTGATCATGCTGACGTCATTGGCACCATCTCCAATAGCCAGAGTGACAGTCTGCTTGCTACGCTTGACCAGGTCCACCACCATGGCTTTCTGCAATGGAGTCACTCGGCAACAGATTACTGCTTTACAACTGCATGCAAGGTCCAGGAACATAACCTCCAACTCTGGTTTCAGGGCAAATGCCTGCACACATATCATCATCATCATCATCATCATCATCATCATCATCATCATCATCATCATCATCATCATCATCGTTGTCAGCATCATAATCATCATCATCATCCACAGAACTGAAAATATGCAAAAATACAAATAAATATTTCTGTGCATGTTAAATTAAAACTTCAAATGGTAACCTATTGAAGCAATATGTTTTCATGCTATGAACTCAACACTTTTGTGTTCTCATTTACATACTGACCAAATGAAAAAAAAAAAAACATGTCCCATCAGATCCACAATATCATATGGCATATATCTTCATGCACAAAAAGACATGTTGCTTGGAAAAGGCTACTCTTTTTGAAGTGCTGTTTGTTCTTCTGAAAAATATGATCCAAGTGAGATGAACTGGTTCAAAGTCCCCTTCTTCTTCAAGATACTGTAAATACCCCTGCATGAAGAAATGAACTCCACCATTCTGCGAGAGCATCCCTTGTTACACTGAAATTTTCACTCACCAAGCTGTGACCATTGATGACAAGGGAGAAATCACCAAACTCATCAGGGTCAACTTGGACTTGTGTGGAGGCTGTGGCTGTGGCTGTGGCTGTGGCTGTGGCGCCATTAAACGTCACATTGGGGATAGTGGCTGGATTGCTCTGTCCGTTGCTCAGGTGTATATCTGACTTGCCTGACACGCTCAACTGGGCTTTCTTCACATCGTTCAAAGCCTCGCGGAGCTGCTCCTCCACTTCTTCTAAAGATTCGGCATCAATGATGAAGGGCTCTTCCATCTCATCAGTCAGCAGGTGGCACGAAAAGCCGATATTGATGGCTGTTTCTGCAATTTATATCATTGTATAACAGTATAAGATCTGCAAAGTCACAGGGATCTCACAATTATAATTTAAAAATAATAATATCCTCAAAATACTGTAACATATCAGGTAGTTGGCAAACAAACCACATAGCATTTATATCTGCCATTGTAGTATGTGCGCGTACATCAGTTGGAAATTCATCCAGTCCTGCCTTTCACATATTTTACCATGACAGACCCTGTTTATTACCTTTTGAGAACCCAAAACAGGATGATGACAGTGTCTAGCATAGAATATATAATAAAAACATATTCCTTCTTTTTCTTATACATTTTACTTCATGAAAATTTATTGTAAACTAACCTTGCTTATCACCAGTAAGGACCCAAATCTTTATGTTTGCCTGAGCAAGGTTGGCAATGGTATCCGGTACGCCATCTTGAAGTTTGTCTTCAATGGCTGAGGCCCCTACAAGACTCATGTTGGTCTCTATCTCTTCATAGACAGCATCCAGTTTGTCGTCTCGGTTTTCCAAGGTTGTACTTAATAGAAAAAAAGTTGAAAATAATAAAACAAAGTAAGTGCATACAACTTTATATAATTATAAAAGATATGAATTTCAATGCATATAGGATAGATATAAAAGATACAAATCTCAAGTACACATAATACACTTTAACACTTTTTCCGTCAAGTCCGCACATGTCGCCCGACGCTATTTTTAGTGAATTCACCTGATGTCCACCGACAAAACACCCCAAACACGTGCTCAGTCAGGCTGCGCTCACTGCTGTATCTATAAATAGCATCATCTTGCAAATCGTTTCTCATGTACGAGTTTTCCTGTTCTTACTGGTGGTATGCAAAACACGTGCACTGCGAAATTTTGAACACCGATAATCTTTGTGACAATGTTTCGAGGAACGAGAAAGGAGGCTATACTAGCAAATATTATGGACAGTAATGATTCAGACAGTGTTTTTTAGGGATTGGATAAAGGCAATCTTGTGTAAATTGATCCAAGCAAGGAAAGCCACTTGGATATTGATTTCTAAGCATTGGAGAGTGATTTGAGAGATAGTTATGTGGACACATTGATTTCTAGTCGATAATACTATGCCACTGTGTTTGTTTATTTTTCTTCTGTTTTTGTAATTTTGGATTTTTTGTATGGATGTATGTGCAAGACACTCACAACAAATCATGCATCCCTTGAAAGAAAAATTCATCTTGAATTTAATAAAATTGGTTTCAGTTCAATATTTGTTGTTTTAGATTATTTAAAAAAAAATGTGTGTGTGTGTGTTTGTGTGTGTGTGTGTGTGTGTATGGGGTGATGTATTATGCAGAGTTGAGCTGCATTTTCTCATCAGGCAATGTGAGGACGGTCTGCCTGAAAAAGGGTTAAACTAGAAGGGCAAAGTCCATATAACTCATGCTCCTTATGGAACTTGCAATAATTATTTAACATGAAAATTAGTGTGAAGATAAACAAAATGTAATGGTGGCATTAAAATGCAAATGCTGACTTTCCTCTTTTGATGCTCTTGACCTTGAGATGAACTTGACCTCCGATTCTAAATACACTCATGTACTATCAAATAAACTACAGCAAAAGTTTTATTATACCAAAAACCAGTGAGAAGCCCCTTGACCTTCAGTGACCTTGACCTTAGGATGACCTTGACCCTCACATTATCTTTCATGTATGTCTGATCAAATAACCCAAATGTTGTTGCATACTATGGGTTAAATATAGAGTAATTCCACTGTATGATGACGATTTTTATTGTTTTTGTAATACCTAAAATGACATTGACCTTCAAGATCAACGCAAAAATGGAACATATAAGAAAGATCAATCCATTATTTCTACATACAAGTTTGTACTTCATAACTCTCATAGTTCAGGGTCAAGGTCACTTCAAAGTACCTTCCCAAACTGATTTTGGACAGCTCCAGTGACCATGACCTTGGAGTGAGGGTGACCAAATTTGCACAATATGTGCACCTCATTCATATATATCATGTATCAAAGAATCATAAATTCAATATCAATCACTTAGAAATAAGTGAAATTTCGTTAAAAATGGTTAAAGTTTTATCAACATTACTGAACCTGTGACTTTAACAAGAAGTCATTCTTTCACTAATCATTTTTGAGGTCTTGTGGTTATACACCATCATACCAAGTTTGATTGCAATAGATAAAATAGGTTCTGAGAAATTATGTCACTTGCAAGTTTTGCACAGATGGACGTCAGACAGTGGACAACTTTTTTTCTTTAAAAAAAATTTTTTTATTTAGGACTGATATTGCACAGAACAGGATTTTGGGTGAGTACACAGACTCACATTGCCAGACATTTTATGTGGACAATAAAGATTTTGATTCTGATTCTGATACCTGTGTGCCAAAAAATCAAGTTGAGCATTAGACACATTACAACAACTGTATAGTAGGCACCGACATACAGCTGCAAATGGCACGGCAGTGCAGCCCTGTGTAAAACTTGACTCTCTGCCTGCATGTGCCAGCTATTTTTAGCGAAGCTTGGAGCCTAGCACATGCAGATCCAGATGCAGACGCCAAAGCCACGCTCTCTGCAGTACACAGCTATGAGGAAACGTATGGCTCATAACCCTATTTTTGTGTACTAAAAGTGATCGTTTTATGTGGAATATCCTTTGTATTGTGATAATGGTTTGCATTTAGTTACTTCCATATCTGTGTTTTGTGTTAGCATAATCTATAACCACAAAGTCGATTTGGTTTGTGTTATATTTAAGTCGATTTGACGGCACTAGCTGTCCGGTCCTGCACTATAAGCTTACTAATACTAGAAGTGGACCGGTTTTACGTTTTCGAGTGTGTATACGTGTACATTGTAATTACACATTTGAATCCTTCTTACAATGTTCACCATTTGAAGTCACTTAGTACAAAGTTTGAACTTTCTGGTGATGTGGTTGACATTATAAAAGCTCTTCTTGTGTTTGGTTGCTGGCCTCTGTAATTGCAGCGAATTTACGAAAGTCTTATGGTGCTACTGGTGCAAGCAATAAGCACTCAATTGCATGTAGCGCAGCCGCCCGGCCAGCCCCCTGCCTGGCCCTATACAGTACAGAGCTTGGCGCACGGTTAAAGTAATTATAAGCTTCCAGGCGAGTGCCAGTTGCATAGCTTGAGCTGTGGGTCGCTGTCCATTTCTCAGCTGGTTATAAGCAGTCCAGCCTGCATTAAGGGACCCTACGAGGCGGAACTAAGGGAGTTTTTAGCCACAGTCTGAAAGTATTTGAATGCACTGCCGTGATGGGGCATCCATCATTTGTGACTGGCAATGATATTTGTTTAGTTGCTTGTTAAATGTGTTTGGTTTTGCTTAGTTTCTACTTGCTGGCCTTATTTAGCTCAAAATTGGAAGCTGAAAACATATTTTCCGGACTTACCTTGCTTCATGTTGTCGAACTTTCCACCTCTCATATTCTGCCTTAGGGATCTCTTTCACTGCCAGGCACAGAGTACGTAGACCTTCCTGGGCAAAGTCCTTGGGAAATGAACATATTAATGGTGAAATAAACCAGAAAGAAACTGCTGTTAGGCTTATAATAATCATTAAACCAAAGATTACAATAATCTGTTGCAGAGCACGAACCGTCTATAGGAAAATGTAGACCTCTTCGTAGGACTTTAAAAATGTCTGTTATCAAAAGTGGTAGACTCCGACACGCACACGTAAAAACCTTAATGATTATCTCCCTCGGTGTCCTAAGAAGGTGCCCCTGTACTGTAACAGCTGTACAATTGTATTCACTAACTTTTGCTCATTTCTTTCTTTTTTAAAATTTTCAATGTACATTGTTTAAGTATTTTCACTACTGAAATTGTATTTCCATATTTTGGAGTCAAACTGTGTACACACCGACTCAACCAAAGCTTTTAGGTTTTGAAGTTAGTTCAGCCAGGCTAGCTATAAATAGCTTCGCCGGTGCTCTTCTTTCCTTTCCTTTCACTGAAAAGAAGGGTGTAGGCAAGCTATAAATAGCCCACAGCCAGCAAAATGTGGGCGAGCCTAAGAGTGCTGCTCACATAGGCATTGAGCTGGTGTGTGTACAAATATGCAAAAATTGTACGGGTAGGTAGGTCTGCAAAGGTGACCAAACTTTACTCACATTGAGATGGGTCATGGTCAATTCTTTCATCACGGCTGACTCTTGACTCAGTCGCTCAAAGATGATATTGTCAGCACCTTTACAGAACAGCCATATTTTGCCATCTTTTCTTACTATCACCTGGAAACAAAATAAAAAGCAAATTTAAAACAGTTAAACAACTGGAACATATTAATCAGAATCATTCTAAATGAATGAATCAGCCTGCTATCAGTATTTCAAATGGCCATCAAACATTTGAGTTACAACAAGTGATCTCAGTCTGTTCAATACTGTTCAGTTATTAAATAGAATATAAAGAATGATTCCAGAATATCCCCTCCACCTCCCCCCCCCCCCCCCCCCCCCCCCCCATCCAACCCCTGCCTTAAAAAAAAAAGCAACAAATAGGAAATGTCACATTAAAAAAAAAAAAATTAAACTAGAAGGCAAAGCACATGTTCCCTATGGAATTGCAATATTTCACATAAATAAATGCATGCCCAGAATAAACAAAATGAAATGGTGTTCACATTCAGTGACCTTGATCTTGGGATGACCTTGACCTTCATGCGACCTCATGATCAAATAATACAATTTTGTTGCATATTATGGGTTAAATATTTGAGCCACTCCACTGTACAATGACCTATTTAAAAAAAATAGATTTGCAAGGCATAAAATGAAAATAGTAAAAATGAAAAAATGTGCATAGTATGTAATGACTATGTCTCATTGATACCTTTAATGCATCAAAGAATTTAAAGTTCAAAATTAATAACTTCGAAAAAGAGGGACATTGTGTGAACATTTCTTTATGTTATTTTGTGCGCATATGATAAAAAATACATTCAAAATATGTATCAAAATGTATATGAATGATCCTTGTAGGTAAGTACACATAAAATTGTCGTATCAGAATTGGAAGTCTTTTGAGGTAAAACACTGCATCACATGTAGAGTATGCATGTGAGTGCTTTGAGCAGACTTTTTAGTTTGGAATTGCGCTTTATAAAAAAAATTATTATTATTATTATTATTATTATTATTATTATGTACCCATCAAAATTACTCACAGCTAAAATACTCGGTTTTACAGTTAAAGGGAGGTAACAAACCAATTAGGAATTATTAGTCTTCCTCCTAATTGATTGATTGATTGATTGTTGCTTTAGGTCCAGCGGACTCTTCCGAGCCAAATCAGGACCGGTTCCTCCTAATTGTACTTTCTCTTTAGTAGCTGTGTTGCTTATAACGGACACTACTGATCTTCTTAAGACGTGCTCCGCTGGCAACCATAAAAATGAATTGTGCTTTCTATCATGTGCATCAACAGCAATGAGTTAATCCAAGTTTTGCACAGACAGATGGCGAAAAGGCAGCCAGACAGACTTTTTCTTTTATAAATGACATTTTTGGACTACGTGGGACTTATTTTGCACAGATAAGCCAAAATTTGACAATTTTAGGAGGAGGTGGCAGGCATGCCTACCATCAATTTGAAGTTTCAGTATTAGCTTTTTCAAATTTCAGTATTACTATTACGATTTCCGAATTTATTTTTACTACCTATTGTTTTTGCACTCATCTTTTTTGATATTATGCGAAGAATCATAGATTAATTTGCTGCCACAATCTTCTTTTTCTTCTTCAAAGTCTCGTAATTCTTGATATGCCGTGGGCCTTCCACGTGCCTCTTGATGTCGTTTATACCACTGGTGGAGATGCCAAACTGGTTGGCATAAATCGTACTTTTGAGTCAGTGCTGCCGCGAATAACAAAAGGACACTTTTCCGAATACGAGGCAATGTATGTCTGCCCCTTGCGCCGTTTCTTTGAAGATTCAGATTCACAATCACTTTGCTTAGCCATTCGTTTGGACGCCATGTTTTGAATACCGTCTCACGAGCACCGATCTTCACTGTGACTGCGTAAAAACTGGCTCGGCAAACTTCGGTGCCTCTACCGAAAACTTCAATGCCACGTGTCTTTACTGCGACTGTGCATTGCAGCATTAAACCGGGTTCGGCTGTCTTCAGAAAAACGTCCTGCAGTGCATTACCACAGGCCAACGATTTCAATTTTTTCTCAATTTGTTTTTATTTATTTCCAGACCGTGAACCAAGTATCCGTATTTTCCATAGCGCTTGCTGAGTTTTTAAAATTTCCTGAAAAAATACAGAAATTCCTTACAGGTAGGCATGCCTAAAGTGGGGGGAGGGGGAAAGGGGCGGTGAGGGGGGGAGGACTGAGTACACAGACTCACATTGCTATGCATGTGAGTCAACAAGAAATGGAAGTCAAATACTCACAGACATTCGTTTGCGTACATTGTTGAAGTCAAGGATGCAAAGCAGTTCATAAACCTCTTCTTTTCCGTTCACTTCTATCGTAATGGTACTGGGTGTACGAGACTGAAAAATAAAACATACACCCCTTTGCTGTTTGATACTCTTTGCAAAAGTAACAGTAACAGTCACAGTGGTAACGAGTTAAAGCAGACCTTTTCTAACAAAATTCAACATCATGCAGAAATAAACTTTCCTGCACAGGATATTTCATCCAATAAACTTGCCAAATATAACAGCTATAACCCAAAATAAACAAAGGATGTTTTTTTTTCCTCAAAAACAGCTAGTGGCGATGATGTCAATGCTAAATATGACAACATGTACAGCAGCAACAAATGTCAAGGTGTATTTAAAAACAGAGGAAAACAGAACTCTTAAAAAATTTCAAAGAGAATTTCAGATCTAAAGAAATTTAAATTTTCTTGGGAATAATTTCTACTGAACAATTAAATTATACTTGAACAATGCACACGAAATATGCAATACAAACAGAATAAAATAATAAGAAATCGCATTTCCATAGCACAATTCTAAAAAATATACTTCACAAACGGTGTTTCTTACTTTGAAAACGTATCCAAAGTTCCTGGCTGCAGAGACCAATGCACCTTCATCCGGTGACTGTGCCTGATATTCCAGTGACCCTGAAACAAAACAGCAACGTCGTTATAGTTTAACCTAGCCTTCCTCCTTGCGGCTGACATCAATTAAAGCACTAAATTTCCAGAAAGTGGAGATACTGTTTATACAGAAACCCCCGGCACCCCCCGAAGGAGGGAGGGGGAGAGGAGAGGGTGGCTTAAAGAAGGGGATCACTGAGTCAGGAAGGATAATCTATGTCATTGACCACATATGACGTAAGGGTGTCCCATCTCCCCTTATAATTTCTTATATTATTATTATCTCTGTTTGCATGGATAACCAGAGGCACAAAGCTCATATGACTCACATGCTCCTTATTGAACTTGCAATATACTACATGAAAATGAGTTGCCCAGAAAAACTTAAATGGTGGTATTAAAATTTAAAATAATACTGACTTTCATCTTGACCTTGAGATGACTTTGACCTCCGCTCCAAATAGACACTCATGTACAATTAAATAAAATACAACAAATTGTATAAGCCAAAAAAAACTGTTACCTTGGAATGACCTTTACATTCAATGACCTTGACCTTGGTATGACC
Organism: Oncomelania hupensis; assembly: GCA_036898135.1. NCBI lineage: Eukaryota > Metazoa > Mollusca > Gastropoda > Littorinimorpha > Pomatiopsidae > Oncomelania > Oncomelania hupensis. The sequence goes on along the minus strand of CM072511.1, from coordinate 137,794,269 downwards.
TTTACATTCAATGACCTTTACCTTGGGATGGCATTTACATTCAATGACCTTGACCTTGGGATGACCTTGACCTTCACATGACCTCTGATGTTCATGTATGATCAAATAACCCAATGTTGATGCATACAATTGGTCAAACATATAGCCATTCTGCTGTTGTATCAAATGTTAAAAATATTTTTGCAAGGCCTAAAATGCATTCTTTCCCTTCTCAATGCAATAAGTTTCCTCACTTCCCAATCTGTGCGACTTTTGATGCTTTTCTCAGATATTGCCACATATATATCGTGCATGCCGTACAGTTCATATTTTGTGTATATCTTGTTGGATGGTAAATTCTTGTTGCATCTTATTCAATAAAGAGTTTGTCAATAATAAAAATAAGGTACCTTCTGAATCATCTCTTAGTACTCTTCAAAACAACATCAAAGCAGAAATTACGTACCATCTTCATCAACCTCAGGCATAACTGTATGACACAGTGCCAAAGTCCTGAAAAACAGGGCTGCATGTGTCTCCCCTTGTCTTGCTATGCACAACAGCTCTTGGTCGTAAAACTCAAAGCTCTTCTCAGCATAGGGGTTCTCACTGAAATTCACCTTGGGTGTGTTCTGAAAGAAAAAGCAAATGACAGATAGTGTGCCTGTAAATACTGCTTCCTTTATACTGTTTTTTTTTTTAAAAATATTTTAAATTGGGTCTAAATAATTCATAACTTGTTGAATATGTACTTTACTCATATTAAGGCAAAGCAATAGGAGTATATCCTCGTCGCATTTCTAAATTCTTCAAAAACTTTTTCCAAAAAAAACAAAGCCTACCAGATAAAGTAAAAAAATATATTGTTTTAAAACTATCATTATACTGCAAACTAAAGAACTTATATTGATCTGAAAAGCAAACCCAAAAAAGTTATTGAATTAATCAGACAATGTTCACCTAGTCAGGTTCTATGGTTGAAATAGTAACACAACTACAGTTGTTTTCCAGATCAGAATCCAGCTCAAAATTAAAAGTGGGGAAAAAAATGTCATCATCTTTCAATAGAAAACGCCAACTTTCAACCATTTAACCCTTTAATTGCCAACGGAGAACTGCACTGAGTTAAAACTATTTGCCAGGTAAATCTGGCTCACAATGGTAAAATATTTTTAAAAAAAATCCTACTTGAACAATTGGGTAACACTTAAACATTTATGAAAGATAATTTAATTTTCTAAACAAATATGCTATTTGGAAAAATATAATAATTATTTTTAAAATCTTGCTTTGAAACAAATAGTAATTAATGTATTTATTTTAATCCAAATGAAAGACAGTGAGAAAGAGAGAAGGTATCAATCGCATCATATTTCTTACAAATTTGATATATGGATTCAGGTTTTGTATTCCTTTCATTTATGTCCCTGTTTAACGCATATATCAGCTTTGCGGACACGTGGGTTGGGTGGGGTGGGGTGAGGCAGGACGGGCTGCCATCTGCCGATGAAAAAGGTTATCATACCTATTTTATGAAAGCTACACGGCCAATGTTCTGAGCTTTCCAATGGTGTGTATTTGTTTTGCTGGCGGTTTAACTATACCGAGAAAAAAACGTCACAATGTGGATGACGAGATATTATGTAACTGGCATATTTCGTCACACTATTGTATGACAACTTGTTTCATCATAAGCAGTCAAGGGTTTAAAAAGAATATGAAAACTGCAAAACAACCTGCAAGACAACTATTTATTCATGCACAACAATAACATAACAAACTGGTCAGAATTATAACAAACATTCCTAAACAACCTGCAATAAATATTCCTCCTTATACATGCCCAAACGCAAATGCAATCAGCAAATCAGATGCAGATGATGATCCAACAAACCCAGTTTTCAAATGGAGCATGGGTAGTTCCAAAACAAAGAATAGAAACAAAAAAGGAAAAAGCCAACCAGCTCAACACTTGAACAAATCAAGACGAACCACATGTGCAATGCTCTTGAATAACTGCTTGTAGTTCTTCAAAAATGACACGTTGGTCTCTTTTAAGGGTATGGACTGCCGCTGGCGGTAACTGAAAGATGACCGTCTGCTACTTTTGTACCATTGCTCTAAGTGGTCCTCATCGGATTCCATACGCCCGTCAAAACATTTTGAGTTCATCTTGCTTATAGTTTGGCGGCGCTGCTTGATGAGCCCAGAAATGACATACTCAGAAGTACTTCGCAGAAGCCTGGGCACCACCATATAAGGGGCATTCACACTAGCTTCTACATCTTCTGGTGCTGTGAAAAAATGGGCGCTTGGTTGACATTCCATCACTGTTGCTAGGGCGTTTTGTCTTATGCCAGTGTCCACACTGGTGCTGAAGATCACTTTCTTCTTCTTTTTGGCCGGCCCTTTACCTTGAAAATAGCTGGGCATTGAGGTGCTGCCTCGGGGATTCCTGGATGAGTTCTTGTGGGCCTGTGAGAAGTCCTCCTCTTGCTGGAAACAACAACATCCAGGCCATTCACATATGCGAACTAACAAGAAGCAATTCGCGAAGGTCAAGAGCATGAAATGAAAGTTACTGCTGCCAGTGCAAATCAAGTAAGAAGAGATTCAAAAAGACTACTATGATTATATATCACAAACAGTATACCTACCTCATTAACCTCCATCACATTTCCCTCTCTGTCATGAGGATCACCATATGCTTTGCCATTGATGGAACATTTGTTGAAGGTCATGATGTTCTGAAACAACAAACAAAACAGGAAACATCATAAAGTATTCATGACTAAGAGGAGTCGAGGTGTGTGAGAGGTGTTGCCTAATTTGGCCCATAACAACCGCAACACTGTCTAAAGAGTTATCACAATTCTTCAGAAAATAATTCAACATCCTACTTACAAGGTTAATGTCAAATTCAAAACATACACAGCAGGTGAGCGAGCATATGCACCAAGCTCCTTTGCAACTCTGTGTATCTAAAATTGAAGAGAGAGAGAGAGCATGAGAGAGGGAGGGAGAGAGAGACAGAGAAAGAGAGAGGGAGGGAGAGACAGACAGACAAGACAGAGAGACAGACAGAGAGATAGACAGACAAAGACAGTAAGTAAGTAAGTAAGAAAAAGAGAGATTCATCAAGAGATCTGACCTGTGTAAGTGTGCCTGTCTTATCTGAGAAGATGTACTCAATCTGTCCAAGCTCCTCATTGAGAGTGGTTGTACGAGCCTTGGCGGGCGTGTCTTTCTTGTCATAGTACATCTTTATGTCCCAGTTGATCCACAGGCTGTGTGCTAGACGGATGATTTCAACGCTGGAAAGAACCAAACAAAACATTTTAATTATTTGATGGCTTAACTACACATAATATATTGCAAAAGATTCACAATGCATTGTATCCCTCAGCCCTCTGGGTTCACCATTTCTAAACTATAAGGACTAAGCCCAAATTACTCACATGCCCTGAAACTCGCAATATTTAACATGAAAACAAGTGCCCAGAAAAAAGAAAAAAATTGTGGCATTACAAAGCAAAGTAATACCAACTTTGATCTTTTTATGCTCTTGACCTTGAGATGACCTTGACCTCCAGCTCCAAATACACTAATGTACTATCAAATAAACTACAGCAAATGTTATAGTATGCCAAAATAATGGTGACCTTGGGATGACCATTACCTTCAGTGACCTTGACCTTGGGATGACCTTGACCCTCACGTGACCTCTCATGCATGTATGATCAAATACCCCAATGTTGTTGCATACTTTGGGTTAAAAAAAAACAAACAGCCATTCCACTGTACGATTACCTATTTTTTGTATGTTTTTGCAAGCCCTAAAATGACCTTGACCTTCAAGATCAATGCAAAAGCGGAAAGATCAATCCATCATCTCTAATACAACAAGTTTGGATTTGATATCTCTCATAGTTTAGGGTCAAGGTCACTTCAAAGTACATATAAAACCGACTTTGGACAGCTCCAGTGACCTTGACCTTGAAGTGAGGTTGACCAAATTTGTATAGTATGTGTGTCTCATTGATATCTATCATGCATTATAGAATCATAAGTTCACAATTAACAACCTAGAAAAAAAAGTGAAATTTTGGAAAAAATTGTCATTTCTTTACTAACATGTGATGACTCTGTGACCTTGACCTTGAAGTCATTCATTCACTAATCACTTATGAGGTCTCATGGGTATACACCATCTTACCAAGTTTGGTTGTGATAGTTGAAATAGGTTATGAGTACATAGCCACTTTAAAGTTTTTGCACAGACAGACGGAGGACAGATGAACCTACTATTTGTTTAATGTCCTTTTTAAACTATTTAGGACTCATCTTGCACAAATTTGCCAAAAATATGGATTTTTTTTCGAGGGGAGGGGGGGGGGGGGGGGGGAATACACAGACTCACATTGCTATGCATGTGAGTCAAAGATTAAAATAAATAAATGTTTCCCATGGCTGTGCAGGCTGAAGTAAAAGAATGGAGACCAGATAAATTTCTCCTATCACATGTTTCCCATTTCTCACGAAAAAAAAAAGTTAATACATTCAATGAAGCTTCCAATTTTGAAATACAATTCCAAAAATTTTTCAAATCTTGTGTATTTGACCAGTTATTTACATTAAAGAAAACAAATACACACACACACACACAAAACAGGTTATCATGAAACACGCACACATAATTTTGTTTAAGGTCCACATGATTTTTATGTACCAGATCAGGACTGTGTAGTTTATAATGAAAACAACCAATCTGATCATAAGACCAGTTGTAAATGTGTAAATTTTAACAAGCATTTGCAAACATAACTAAGTCTCTCTCTCTCAGCTGTAAAAAGCACATGTAAACACAACGGACAATCTACTACAGAGTGGCAACAATGACCTCCACAAAAAAAGGCCCAAATCAGCCCAAAACCTAACTGGAGGGCAAGTCCCAACTTACCTGACGTATAGCGAGATAGGCACTACAGTGTTGAGGATTATGATGTAGGAGAGAAAGACGAGCAAGGCAATGGTCGTGGCACCGTTCTCTTTCTCCTCCGGAATGAAGTACTCCCAGGGCAGGAACGCCTGGAAGTTGAAGCCTATCACTCCCTCCCACACCCCGCACGCTATGGTGCTGATCAGGCACACAGTGAGCAAAAACAAAAATATCTGAAAACAAAAGAAGAGAACGTCCCAGCTTAAACAAAAGTTCATTGGTTCATTCTCATTCATTCAGGCATAGTTCTTTTGGGTGGGGCAACAAGTGAATATATTCAGTCTCAGTCCGAAAAGCACTAGGTATCTGCAAAGGATGCAGTGAAACCATTCAGAAGGATATTCCTCTCTTACTTACAATCATGAGCTATAATAATTTGCAAGATATGAAAAAAGCCTGAATACAATAAGTTTAAGAAATAAAAAAATAATCAGGACTTTTCAATACATATTTTTAAAACAGCACTGAACAAGGGGGTTCACATTGGCTGAACTAATACTGTGAAGATTGTTTTCCAGGGGTTGCCCAAGGTTATGTCTCCTGCCCTCCTGTCACCCCCCCCCCCCCCCCCCCCCCCCCCCCCCCCCCCCCCCCCCCCCCCTCCAAAAAAGAAGTTTATTTATATTTTTTCTGTTTTTGCACTATTTTTGGTTTATTAACACCTTCCTTTATCTATGAGCCTATGTCGCTTGCCGCCTTTGCTGTGAGAACCTGCAGAGAGAGAAACTGCAGATGGTTTTCGTAGTGAAAGTAAATTGATGTAATCTTTGAAAAGCTTGTTGTTGGTTTATTTTTTCAATTTTTCTCAAAGTTGTGTTCACTGCTGCTAAAGACTATGGCTATAGTAGAATAACATTTTTCATGGATCCAAATGGAGAAAGACTTCATAGTGTTGACTGAAAAGATTTTGTACCACAACCCCTCTTGGCCAGGTTGGGCAGGGACAGGTTTTGTCAGCAACACAACCTGCCCCCAAAAGACACAACCTGCCCCCAGATGACACACTGTACCCCGGCAGAGGTTATGTAAAATGTTTATTACTATTACTCGGTAGCGGCAGTCAAGCTGCTGTAGCGGAAGAAAGTACTGAAAACTGCTTAATTTAGGCATTTTTCATTTTTTCAATCAAACCACTAAAGTGTTAACAACAAAACTAAACTCATTCAAAGCCAAAATAAATTATTTTTTAAATTATGTAATTATTTTATGTAAGAAATGTTTCATATTTTTTAAATATATTATTTTAAGTAGCACCCGAAACAAGCCGCGCGAATGCAGCGTCGTAATTTTTTTGGCTTACTCGGTTCACTTTGCGAACGTCACTCGGAAAATTCTCTCATCGCGATAGAAAAGAGTGAAAGAATGGTCTAAAAATAGCTTGGAAATGAACTAAAGCTACTTTTATTTTCGTAGGATTCGTTTTTTTCTTCTATTTTTTAAGTGTTATTTTAGCGTGGAAAGCGTTAAAAAGTATGTAATCTTTCGGAATTTCTACTGAGAAAACGATAATACTAAACCTAATGATGTCTATATGGTCCTGAAACCTCGGAACTTAAGGAATAAAATGGTGTACAAAACTACGCAGTACAACAAATACAGTGGGAGCCCCATCCACACAAGGAGCTGATGCCTACCGAAAAATCAATAATGACATCCGAAAAGGCATGTTCACAGCAAAGGAGAACTATCATGTGTTTGTAGACTTCAAGAAAGCTTTTGACAAAGTCTGGCATGCAGCTCTGTGGGCAACCATGGGAGTGTACAACATCAGCCCTAAAATTATTGAAGTCATCAAAAGCCTGTATGACTAGGTTACCAGTGCAATCCTCCACAACATCGCCATCGGGAACTGGTTCAGAACAACAATCAGTGTGCATCAAGGATGTGTTACACTCGTTTGATGTTGGTGTTTTTCTATCAGTAGTTGATTCAGCCCCAATGCTGAAGTACTGATGAGTGTAGCTCAGATTCGTTTATCCACGCAACCGTTCAAACAGCCACAAGGCACGGAGTCGTATGAAGTTTTCAAACTTTATTCAGCGTTCATCAACAACTGCATACAATCGCCTTTTCACTCTTAACTTTTTACTTTCAACTTTTTACTTTCAACTACTTTCTCAACTCTAATACAACAGCTCTCTTTACTGTCAACTCTCTCTAAAAAAAAAAACCACCTTTTGAAACAGTGCGGAACTATATATATATACAGTCTCTCTAAACTCCAGAGCTAGAATACCCCCAATGTGACACACCTCAACCAATCAGAATTAACTTTATGATCACTGTCTCACGTCATACAACCCTATTTGGAATGGAAGCTTCCATGGTTACCACTAGAACTATCCATACGCTTCGATCGATAGTAAACAACTGACTCGAGAAAATTCTCAAATAATATCGAGCAACTAAAATTATCAACGTTATACAAAGCTTCTTCTAACAACTCAAAATCAAATCAAAGATGAATACACTCTATTACTGCATGCTTAGCAAAATAAAACAATCTGATCTATCACGCGCGTCACACACGCAAGCCTATTATTGTGCACATTTCACACGTAAACCTACATGTACCTTCGCACGCGTCTCCAACGTAACAGATGCCTACCCTCTCCAACACTCTTCAACATCTTCCTGGAGCTCATCATGTCAGATATCCTGTCAGCATAGGGGATAGTGCAATCAAACAAAATAAGGCACAGTCAGCATAGGGGATAGTGCAATCTCCTATCTCCGTTTTGCAGATGACATTGATGGATTGGTTGGAGAAGAACAAGAGCTTGAACAGCTGACACAACCTCGATAGCCTTTGGAATGGAAATAAGTTCAGAGAAGACCAAAATTATGCCCATAAACACCAATGGCATCAACACAGACATCAATGCAAGGCCAGCCAATCCATCAATATGGTGCATAGCTTCAAATATTTAGGAGCCAATGTATCAGACAATGGGTCTTGACAGGAAGTCCTCTCCAGGATCGCACAAACAACTGCTGCCCTGACTAGGCTGAAGCCCATTTGGAAAGACAGGACCATCAGTCTACACTCCAAGGTAAGGATGCTGCACTCCCTTGTCATCTCCTTCCTATATGCAAGGGAAACATGGACCCTCAAAGCGAACCTACAATGAAGAAAAAGCATGGAGATGAGGTCCTACAGAAGACTTCTTGGCATTTTGTATACCCAGCACATCACCAACGATTTAATCCGACAGACCATCACACAAGCCATTGGACAACATGATGAAATGTTCACAGTGGTGAAGAAACGGAAACTCCGATTGTATGGTCACGTCACAAGAGCATCAGGCCTTGCAAAACCCATCCTGCAAGGCACGGTACAAGGAGGCAGAAGAAAATGGAGACAGAAAAAGAGGATGGAGGACAACATTCGAGAATTGACTGGCTTGACACCCAGTGAAGCCATAAGGGTTGCTGAGGCCAGAGAAAGATGAAATACGCTGGTTAAATGAACATCTGTGGTGCCGTAACGACTTTAGAGTTACGGGATAGGATAGAATCTGCATTTTCTAATAATGAATACATTTCATGACTGCACATATTCAAATTAGATAATAGTTAGATATTGTGATGTCTATTTGTGCTCCCTCCTTGGTTAATTTAATAAATACCCCAATCCAATTAATTTTACAAAATGGAACTCAGCACAAATCAACATTTCTCTGGAAAATATGCACTGTATCATAGTTAGTTATTTAAATGTGTTTATTAATATGTTTATTTTCTTATTTATTTATTTATTTATTTATTTAATCGTTCTTATATAGCGCTTTTCCAGCTCAAGAGCTGCTCAAGGCGCTGGCCGATACAGGATCTAACTCAAGCCGCCCGAGACCGCCACCCGTATTTTCAATTTCTAATTCACTTTGTTGGATAAATAGACAATAAATGAGTAAAACACAGAATTATTGATTTTGAAATATTTTGCTTTGTTTAGAAATACCACATCAGGTGCACCATTGGGTGACACAAACTACCCCGGGGTGGGGAAGGTTGTGTCACTTTTACCTACGTTCTTACTTCTGCAATAGCATGATGAATATGCCTTTAAATTACGTTTTGCTTGTTTTGATTTGTACCTGGATGATTATTCCTTCATTTGGTGCTTCTTTGGATGATTTCTGTTCAAAAATGACTGAATGACAGAAGGTGTTTTTTTCTGGCACAAGGTTCCCATACCTCCTATAAAGTGATACTCAGGAATGACCTCCTATTGCATTCCATACAGTTGTGTCAATAAGAACATTGCGGTGTAGATATTAACGTAAGGAAGGAATGGTGGGTGCTACATTACTTAATAACAAGTTTGTCCATGCTAAGATCTCACTTACACCAATAATCAATTTGTTCATAAATCTGTCGATGTGGGTGCGCTTGAACTTGGCTTTGCCACTGTTCATCATGAGCTTGGTGTCCTTGCCGGCGAAAATGACCACCCCGTAGCACCATTGTGTGTTTCTCAACACACATCCACGTAGCAGGATCTTCTCATTGTCCAGTGAGTACGTCTGCCCTTTCCACTGCATCTTGCCATCAAACTTGGACAGGCGGTTGTTGGGGGGCTCAGTGATAATCTCCGCTGTACACAAATCAAAACTGTTTTCAAACTGTATTATCAAGATGTTCTATTCATATGACTTATTAACCTAATGCCACTCAGGCCAGTTTTGAGCTTCCCCTTATTGAGTACTCAACGCAGGGGAAGGAACTCCGCAAAATGTTCACACCTCACTCATGAAAAAAAAAAAAAAAAAAAAAAGAGGGTTTACACCTGTTTTAATGTCATAAAAATACCATCAGATGTTGAATTTTTACACTTTGAGTTTAAAAGGTGTAAGAATGATACAAAAGCTGCACACACAAAATACAAAGACAACAGTTTCATGTTTTCACAGATGTCCGGATCATAACTCCTTTTTTTTTTAAAGGCTATTGTTCAGCACAGAGTTCACAAAACAAGCTGTTATTAAAAGCACAACGTATGCTGATCTTAAAGGAAATAAAATTACCAAAATGGAAGGAAAAAAATGAGGAAGAAACGGTGTAAAAATATAACTGAAGAAACAACATATCTTTTGACTATATCAGTAGGCCTACCTGTCTTAACTGTACAGTGTTAGCAGCTTTGGTGTCTTCTTTACCTATTCGGACGTTGACTTACTTACTTACTTAGTTATTATAAACAACGACAAAGTAAGTCAACGGCCCGAATGGGTAAAGAAGACACCAAAGTTGCTAACATTGTACAGTTTGTCTCTACTTTCTGTTTTTTATTGACTATCAGCAGGCCTCCTGTCTTCTTCGTTTGTCTTTTCTTCTTTCTTTTACTGGGAACAGTGACAGTTGACAACTCCTAATCTGAATCACACTCTACTGAACTCACAGAACTGACTGACAGATTATCTGTCAGTAAGTTAGTTCTGTGAGTTCTGCTGATGGTCAAAATGGTAAAAATCAAGGCGATTTGGGGTTACTGCTAAATCCAAGTCAACATCAGACACCTCTCCTTTTGCTATTTCTTCTAGCGTAAAGCCCATAAAGTCATTGTCATCGTCGCTTTCACCGATAATTGAACACCATATCTTCCTTCTCTATCTTTGCGACACCAAAAATTGGGCCAAAAACTTTCTGGTTTAAAAAAAATCACCATGAAAAGACTATCGCCTATTCCATTATGTAGAGCTAGCGAAAAATAAACTGGAAACGGAAGATTTTCCAGGATAAATGTTAAAGCGATGCATTGTGGTTGACTGTTGCTACACAGTTATGACGCAGTATACTATTTTGTGGGACGGAACGTGCCTTGAGAGGAAACAAAGGCAATGAGCTCGCGGGTTTGAATGAGTCTTGTGAATGATGATGGTTAAGACACCTTAAAATAAATTCAGTCTCCCTATGATAATGCACATTACGTTTTCTCCAATAGTATTAGTCATTAGTCTGTTCTTTCTCACAAAAAAAGATAACGAATGAACTTTGAAAACCACTGGTAGAAAACCAAAAACTAAAAGAAGCATCATACCATCAAATGCAGACATTCTTGAGAGGTCATCAGACAGTTCTGCTGTGCATTCCAAAGCCTGCCGCACTTTCAAGTTGGTCTCCCTGAAAGCCAATAGGTCAGAAAATAAATATCAAGAAATTTTAAAAAAAAAAACAAAAAAAACAAAACAAATAAATTAATAAATTGAAGAGCAGCTCTCATTCTTTCTCTCAAGCATCTCCATCTCCCCTCATCAGTCTCTTCCTCACCCTTTTTTGTGTCTCATAGAATCACCACTCTTTTAACACAGATTTGCCCCTGGTTCAACTGCTAACATATCTAGGATACTGGTTTCATGAGGTACCAAAATTCTTTAATATTTGTATAGCATGTTGCTTCCAAATTATATGAAGAAAGCCATATGGAAGAGCTCTGCTTCAGTGTGAAAGCAAAATATCTCCACTCTATATTGCAATATGATACAGTCAATTGCATACCCGCTTAGCAGCAGCGGCAAGTAACAATTACAGCTGTACAGTCATTAAACTTGTCTTACCCGTCCAGCTCTGCAGTTTCAATATAGCACAAACTGTGGGGTTCACTAGTGGACAACACCATGAGATCCGCCTGAAAGCAAACAAACAATGCTTCAAGACACTGGTTCACTGGCAGAAAGTCATTTATTTATTAATTTTATCATTCTTATATCGTGCTTTTCCAGCTCAAAAGCTGCTCAAGGTGCTGGCCAATGGAGGATCTAACTCATGCTGCCTGGAGTAACCAATGAAGCCTCTGAGTGCATTGTCTGAAATCCAGTGAGCACAATCCTGTGTGACTGGGGATGTGGAAAAATGGACCTAGTGCTTAACAGATATATTTGGGTAGCCGGCACTTGGACACAAGCGTCAGGATCTTAAAAGTCTGTGCAATGGAATGCATGTGTGCACAGACTAGACCTCAGTTTATGCTCTCACCAAAAGGAGTAGGGGTGTGGTGTCTAAAGGTCTTGTTGTTGTGTGTTTTGTTGTTGTTTCTTTATTATAATAAATAATAATAATAATAATAATAATAATAATAATAATAATAATAATAATAATTATTATTATTATTATTATTATTATTATTATTATTATTATTATTATTATTATTAACACAAGATCTAAGAACAATGACTTAATTTATTGGTAAATCAATCAATCAAAATTGACACCTAAATAAAATAAGGACTCAAAAAATGGCAAATTGTTAAAATACCAAAAAAACAACAACATAATTATGCCTCCTCTAGCACCTCTCTATCTACCACCACCCACCCCACTATCCCATTTCCTCTCTAATTCATTTTCCTCATGCCTTGACAAAGTTGTTAATCAAAACCTATCTGCAGTCACCTAAACACATGTATCACCATGCAACACTTACTTCCCCATATTATTTCACTGCAAATGGTTTTTGTTGTTATTGTTTTACATCAATAAATCAAAGGTGGAAAATTCAATAACCTAAGCAGCATGTATTATATAATGAGCTAAAAGGCAGGCAACTATTTTTAACTTCACCAACAGCAGTTCGGATATAATAAATTAAAATGGGGCCCTTAAAAGCATTAACAAAAATTATTTTAAAAAATCACTTGTAAAACTATACAATAAAGTTTGTGCTTCAAACATCTGTTGCAAGACCTGGCAGAAACTCGCTGCAGCTATGAAAAAGAATTGTCATACTGACAGTAGGTAACAAGGTCAAATAATAATGGCAAATCGATGCAAGCTGTCTCCTCAAAACAATATTACAACATACATCCCACCTACTCCAATGCAAGATCAACATAGTCTCAATAGCATAGCCAGCGGCCTAAGGTTATAAAATTAAGCTATGATTAGCTTCAAACAATTCAAACCATCTGTATAGCTGAACAAAACAGGAGGGAATTGGTATGCTAACTATCAATGGAAATAGCAGCTTACAATACATAATAACGTTATAAGCATAACTTCAAACCTGGTGCTTTGTATTCTTTTCATCTGAAAAATTCCTCCAGGCTAGTCAAACTTATTCTTAAGCTTCATAACTAATCACATTCCCTAAACGCGTTTTTTTTTTCTTCAAATTAAATAGTAGGAATATAATCAAACAAATGAAGACTTACTGCCACAAAGTCATTGTTTTTGAGCTTGATGATGTCTCCAACAGAGACCTTGTGCCAGCGCTCCTCAACCAGCTCCCCATGTCGCAAAACAACTGACGTTCTGTTGTTTACCTGAGCATCGCTACGATGTCGTTGCTAGACAAACACAGCAGAAGTTGTAAAATCCAGTGCAATTAGTCATTTGATCGTACCCAGCAAAGGTAATCAGGCAATTAAAAAATAACAGTAACAGGCTAATCTATGAAGAAAATGCAATAAACTATTGATATTAAATTAAATGCAGATACAATTATAAAATTACTGTATACAAGTTACACAAAAGAAAACATTTTATTTTCAAATTTATATTTAGTTTTTCCATTACCAAAATGTAACCAGCCTCTTATTTTTACCATTCACAAGTTATAGGCTTATTTCAAATTTAACTTTTCCATTAATCTATTCAAAAATCCATGACAAGAAAAAATGAATGAAGCATTATAAATAGAAACAATAATGGGAAAAGACAATAATATATAATATATACAAACTATCCCCTTTTCCCCTTGCAATAATAAATAAGGAAAATAAGATTCAACGCTTAAATACAGCCAAAATAAAACTTGAGAAATCTTAGAAGTAATAGAAACAACTGAAAAATGAATAAAATAAAATAAAATTTCATAAAGAAGAACACAACTTTAAAAATATTAAAATTTCACCCCAACTACCCCAAGATCCCGGCGTGGCCACAGCCTACAGTACACCCGCATCCCCTGCCGTACAGACCACCGCCAGTCAGCCTTCTTCCCCCGGACCGTCCGCGACTGGAACCTCCTGCCCGCTGAGGTGGTGCAGGCACCGTCAGTCAGCGCCTTCATTACAAGGGCGCTGGCGGTGCTGTAGCCCACACCTCCACAATCCCATGCACCTCCCCCCTCTCCACCCTCTCCCCTCTCTTACCCAATAGCCCTGCCCCTTATCAAACCGTTTCTTACCCCCAGTGACAATATATCGCCCTATTGCGACAATAGTGATCATTATTGATCGTGGTCGGCAAATGGAAGAAGAAGAAGAAGAAGAAGAACTAGGAACTTTATTTAAGTCCAAACCACATGATCATGTTACCTACCCTATATTTGATTCTGGGAAATAAAGCTTTACTGCAACTTGAATTTTATTTTTATTTTCTTTAATTGGGAACAGACTATTTTCCTGTTTCAAACAATTCATGGGCATTATGCATTTTTAGCACTATAAATTATAAACTATAAATTATTAACTATAAATTATTATGAATTGTAACCACTTGGTAAAAACAGCAAAAATGTTAGACATGTTAGCAACCCATGCATGAAAAAGTTTAGTTTGCACTTCAAATAAACAAATGTTATGTTTCCCTAAATCAAAACGGAAGGTCACAACCTAATTTTGGGTAGTTCAGTTCAGTATTATAATTTTATGTCAGTTCACTCTAGGTGATATTAGACAAATGAAAACATTTCTTGAGGGTCCCCTAATTTTCTTGTTATCATTTGTAATGTTTGCCTCACTTCGCTACCTCACATTATATTACTAATATATCATTGTTAGACATCATTAATGGGCGTAACCCTTAATTACCATACAGATTATAAATATTTGTAAGAATGGAAAGCAGATATTTAGAGATTAACTGCGTTCAAAAAGTGCTAATTTGGGGGTTATATTGCCATTATGAACTACTACTAATATTTAGAAAAACAAATTGTTACATGAGTAGAAGGACAAATGGTAATGCTACTGTATATTATTCAGTAATTAACCTTGAATACCAAGAAAACAGAACGAAATTTTATGTAAAAAAAGCAATACAAGACCAAGATAAAATAAAATTTGTTAAAATAATGTAACTTTTTTTTTTAATTAGCAATACTACAATATTGCTTATAAAGACTGTTATTGTGCAAAAAGAGGCAACATCATATCAGGAGAAATGAAATTTTTTTTAAATGAAAGATAATATAGATAAAATGACAATATCACGACTTATGATAAATAGGAAATGTTTCATACCAGAAAAACGTCAGCTGTAAAGAACAAATGCTTAACATCTAACATCTATGTTTTAAAGTACAGCAGCTATGTAGTTTTAACCAATTCTCAGTAAGATGAGTAACAGTTCATGTGGCATGCCGCACATATAGAAACTTTAAGTGCAATAGGCCGGTTTCCTGGTTTCCGCTAAGCAGGAGACCTTGATGCTTGTGGAGTGTCGGAGGTCTATCAAACATAGGCTATGTGCAGTGTATGCTTTAAACAGCTCAGATCGAGTACACCATCTCTTTGTGGGCCGACTGCCTATGTAAGCTTTGTTGCAGCACAATGACGGCAAAAGGTCTATTGGAGTAAACTTTTGCTTAAGGTACAGTTCAGTATATTAATTTCACATCTGTTCACCCTAGGTGACATTAGACAACAAAATTAAAATAAAATAAAATTATAACAATCTACCTGCTGGTGATTTTAAAATAACATGAACAAAATTAACAGTGTCTGAATGAAATCAAATGTCTTCTTTTGATTAGCCGTATTTTGTGTTTTTAATACCCTGTTCTGCTAATTTTGACATAATAACGGGGCATTGAAACGATAGATATACGTTGTACATAAAATTTTCCTCAACACAGACATACTTGCTTAGTGTACTGGCTCTGCCTCAATCTGCACCATCAAAGTATAATACAAAGCGATCCACAACAAACAAGTTGCTTGCTTGCAGTAACAATACCACTCAACACTAATATTGTTTTTAAAAAAAAGTTCACCGTAACACCTGGTGCACTTGCAAACTGATACTAAAAACACAAAACCTTACATTACACCTCCAAATGTTCTTCACATACAACTTGTGAAAGCGATACTAGATTTATCAAGATAGGCTAATAGGAGATGGACTGATGAAACAAAGAAGCCTAATGAGTCACACACACACACACAAACACAAAGATGGACTAATAAAACCATTGTAGTGAGCAACTGATAGCAAGTGTGCAAACAATTACATTACAACAACCTTAGTATTTTTGTTAATATTCTCAGGATAAAACCATTCACTGAAACCTAAAAAGGGCAATGAACTGTATGGTTGATCACTTACTCATTGTGTTATGAAATGTGCCTTTTATCAACAGCAACCTTGACCTTAAAGTGAGGTCATGAACCAAACTCGTACTGCGTCTGATGGCCTCATTAACATTACAATTATAAGTCCATGGTCAATAACTCAGAAGAAGAGAGCAAATCTGGAAAGACAAATTTATTACTAACGTATCTGAGACTTGACCTTAACATTGCAGTGTTATCAATCAAATAAGATTTTTTTTTCCTTTTTGAAAACTCGTATGCGCTGCACAGCCTCCCATCACAATAAGTTAAGTTTAAATAAACCAAATAAGTTTCTGAGTAATTCGTCACATAAAAATGTTCTGTCACAAACAGCTTGAACGGAAAGCGCCTCAACAGACAAACAACAGAGCAACATGTTACAATTGTAAAGTTAAATCTTTTTAATGAAATAATCAATTATTCTTCCTCTTTTTTCTTTTTTTTAAAATGGTTGTTGTTGGTCTAAAATTACTATGTGTACAGACCTTAAATTAAATAAATGAAACAGAGCAACATCTATCAGATTATATACTCTTCATGTGTTACAACTAAAACACTTGTGTGCTCCAAGAAATATCAATATTCTGAACTATAGACTTGAAATAAATGTCAGAGTAAACAAACAAGTAAATTTACAATGTTTTACAGAATACCACAATAACATCAGAATGCCATAAATATTTTAACAAGGAACTAAACATAATCTGCTACACAAATTCTTGTATCCTAATAGAGGACATTGGAAACAGTCTTGGAACATATTACAGTTACACTCTCCATGCTAATGAGAATTACATGGAACAAATACACGAAATACTGTTCACAAACAACAAGATTTTTTCGTTACCTACTTCCAGATTGCATGCAGGGGCCAATTCGGCTCTACGTTTTTTGGTGCCTTTGGGAGTACCGACTTCCGGATTGGGCGGGGTGCACGTGGTTGGCCCTACACCAGTGTATTTTCTGCCCCTCCCCTCCCCATCCCCTCCACCCACTTCCACGCCTATCTCTCTCAAAAAAAAATTTAATTTGATAAAATTCATAAACCACAGCAGAGTAATGAAAACATTGGAACACAATAAACTGTACAGTACAGCTTACTAAGGAATATAAATAGTGCACAATGTCAAGTAAGCATGAGAGAAGCAGAGCCAATACACAACACAGCTGAAAATTCATAATACTGGGTGTAAGTATAGCACTAATTCTGCAAGGGCACTTTAACAAATGCACACTATTGATAGTGATGATTGATATAATCAACGCAGGAATGCTGCGCAGGGGAAGGGGATAATTATTGTGAGGGTTTACTGGAGGAACATGCAGCAGCCACAAAAAAGCCACTGTCTCACTCACGCTCTCTAAAATCGCTGAGTGATGATGGCACACCAAACGCAGGCAAGTGAATACTAAAACTTGTATATTCTGCGGACAAATCTTGCCAAACTAACTCTTAACTACTGCTGCCAACTGTTGCTAAGAGCCAAAAGACAACCCTCAAAAAGGAAGAGCATGCAACTTAGTAATTATACCGGCCAAATCGGTTGCTTTGAATACGTAAAAGAACAGAAAACTAGAAAACAATTTTGAGTTAAACTCCAGTCTAAAATGCAAACGTACCACAAACATACAAAGTTGCTTTTGTTTTCTGTTCAACTAATTTAACCTGAACAGTATAACAAACTAAACTTAACAATACTGAACAAGTCTCAATGTCAGCTCAAGTGACCTACGTAAGCGCTTTCCAAGATTGTAAAAACCAAACCATTCAAAAGGATGGCGGGGGAACAAATAAATTGAAAACTGTACCTTGCAAAACAAAAGAAAACCATAAATAAATTACACAAATATCCAAATAAACAAGGGGAGTAAAGGGGGATAATAAACCAAAACTGTGACTCATACTTCCAACAACACGTTGTGTTTCACTTACAATATCGTCAACCGCATCTTTGGCTGCTGTGACGATAAGCACCGCAACCAATGGGATAACGGTGGTGAGGGGAGTCAGTGATGCGATAACCGGCATCATCTGAGGAGAGCGAATGAGCGAGTAAACGTGTCCACAGTAACCAGCAGATCAGCCCCCAAGGAAATGCAGAAAGAAGGTGAATAGAAGGACAGCAGAACAAACAAAATTATAAAGATAGCACCTAAAACAACCAAAAACAAAAATAACACCAAGATAGGGAACGTGTTCAGGAGACAATCTGCTTTGACTTGCAGTCCTTATTGGCTTTTCATCCACCAAAAAAAAAAAAAAACTTAAAAAAAAATGTATTCCCATAATGAATACTTACATTTTGTTTCAATTTTTAATCAGTTGCACCATTTTTGTTTCAAACTCTACCCAACCAATTTCCTCCCCTGCTATTTTCCCTGCTCTACTGATATTTTCAACTGAACTATTCAGAGCCAGAGAGATAAATACCATTACTGAAGCATTTTTGATTTGCCTCTACATACTCCACACACACAAAAAAGAATAATTCCAAATGTTTCCTTCTGCTGCACAACCATTGCCTGTTGGATGAAATTCCCTAATAAAGACTCCAAACAAAACTCATGCTGTCTGAAACATTTCAGATTGGCGTTATCAGGAGAAACTTTTTGTAGTTTCCACATCGTGCCAACTTCATCTAAAAGGCAAAAACACACCCAAAAAATTTCGTCACTGTTGGCATCCTTCCATCAATCTGTCGAAGAGTGTATGGCAATTAGGATAAACATACAGAAGAGAGAAAATATTATATATTTATAATATATATAAAACGGTAGAATTAAGATGATTGGTTTTAAAACACAGCTTTGCCAGCCATCAAAAAACTCTGCAAGATGATCATCAAACACACAGCATAGGAAATCTATTTAGATCTGTACATACTTCATTGCCTTGGGTTACAATCATGTGCGAGCAAACTCAGTATCTTTATGATGTAGGACACAACAAAGGCTGCAGTGGTGGACTAATTCCTAAAATAATATTTTGAAGTACCGCTACTAGAGATGTTTTCTTCCTATTATTCTAATGATCCTCCCATGCATAACATAAGTTGAAGTGATACTAATAACACAGTTTCAGGCTTTTTAAATAGCAAATGATGTTAGTTGGGATACAATACTCGATCATCAAGATGATAATGCAGATGGACAGAAAGTATAAGGTAAGGCTACAGGATATATTTGCACAGCATGCAGTGAGGCTCAGAATAGGAAGCAGAAGATTACAATATAAATCTTGCAGGGCAAGGTGCATAATACAGCCAGCTGTCCATGCAAACTGCTATAATAATAGTAGTATAAGTAATGTAAGAATTATAGGTATCTGTTATTCCCCATGTAACTTCTTATGATTACAGTTTTAAATGGTTAATTTAGTAATGTATTCTTGATATACTTTTATCCTGTTTTACTGTTTACTGTTTATTGTTGTTATACTGTCCTTTATCGTCTTGTAACATTTATATCTGGCACCACCTGTGAATTTCTCTTTGATTGAGATAATAAAGTGATCGTATTCGTACAAATACCTGAAAAGCAGGAAGTTGACTGAGTAAAATAAACATACTGCAAGTATTCCTGTGACACTTGTCAGATTCACAACTTATAAAGAGGCCTTATGCAATAGAATAAGTTTAAGGTATGCATGTCTCAAATCAGACACGAGTCAGACCAAAAAAAAAATCAACTTAAAAAAACCCACACTAATTGTGCATTACAGTCTTTCTTACCCACACACTCTCACAAAATGTAACATTTTACTAGCAAGAAATTAGAACCCCCAAAAAGTAACATAGTCTGATATGTAACCTGAAAAATTGGTCCAGTATGAAACTATATCATGTCATTCCATAAGCATCAATTTCATACTATTTAATATAGCATTTAAGTGTACAGCTGACTGTAACTAGAGATCAAGCGCATTACAATGGCCACAACAGAAAATGCTGCAAGCGTGCAAAGATTAAACTAGGATGGTAAGTTGTAAGTTGAACTTAACTGTTAACAGCACACACTGGTGAGGTAGGAAAAGAAAAAGCTGAAAAAGGACACTATGCAGGCAATACTTGTAGACTGCAAGGCCAAATAAAGTAAAAAGATAGTTAAGACTGCAAAAAAGCCAAAAGAAGAACAGCAGGAGGAACAGATAACTGCTGAGACTACATGAGGATCCACCCAAAATGAAAAGGACGACAGGAACGTTTCAAGGTTTTTGCCAGGTTTCCTGCCTTTCTCCACTGCCCTCTTCACTAAAATTTCAAGGTGAGGGATTGCTGCTTCGCTCAGACTTACAAAATCGTCAATGGCTTCCTTTATAGCCGAGATGCTGAGCACGAAGACCAAGGGAATAACGGTAGCAACAGGGTTCAAAGAAGACACAGCCGGTATGATCTGGGAAGGCAAAGATAACCAAACAATATCATCATTGAAATTTTTTTCTTTTTGTTTTTAGCTGGTCGTGGAGCACAAAAAGTTGCACAAACATGCCATCGCAAGCAGCTTTGTTGATCTCCAAAGGGAATGTATCTGGAATATATTCAAGGACAGGAAATTAATATCATTTATCTTCAGGGCAAAATAACCCACAAAACCTGTTCTATTTAATTTCAAACAACTGCCATTAAGAAAGCAATCCAGTTAGTTTTCTCTGTGTGTGTGTGTGTGTGTGTGTGTGTGTGTGTGAGTGCGTGTGTGTAGATAATGATTCAAAAACAGTAACGCAATCTCCTTATCTGATCAACAAAACTTCCGTACACAATCATAAGAAGGCAACATATCTGTTTCTATCAAAAATGCTTTCGGTGAGCTGTTCAAAAGATTGTACATTTTTTTCCTGAATTTTATCATGGTTGTGAAATTGAGAAAAAAAAAAAAGTAATCAATCAAAACCTGACTCGAATTGTGACACATTGCTGTGAATGTGTGGAATACACAGAACAGTCACAAACATGCATGTTACTTTAGCTACTAGGGAGTATTATATGCAATCCCACTTGAAAGATCTATTGTAATGGGCAAAGGCCACAGACATCACACCACCATTTCCCATGCATACGTCACACAATGACCTGGCCAGCAAGCATAATCTTTTTCCACACAGAAATGCTTAATTGAGTCAGTACTCTTCAATTCTTTGTGTCCTTAGTAAATACCTAGTGCAATAATATATACTGAAATGCATCCAATACTAAAGTTCAAACAGTTATATAATACAATGGGGCAAATTTGTTTTCTGAGTTACACGACTCATGCAGTTGCTAGCATTTAACATTCAATTCAACTATATATGGCAATCAATAACACTAACAGAGGACATAATAATAAATGATTCTGGAATTATTTTTAAATACATAAAGTGACAAACGTGAATATGAATACAAAATGATACAACTGTTACACACATTAAAAATTGTGCATAATTGTTGCTACATATATATAAATTGGCATAAATTTTGAGCTGTGTTATGAACTCTAACTGAGATGTAATGTATAAAACACAGCAGACAATGATTGTTTAACTGACTCACTAATACGTAATTCTGTACCCAATAAATGTTGCATTAGCACACTAAGCACACACGGTAACTTGCATTGTAATGTACGGGGTTTGTTGTGAAGTACCAATACCATTTCTCTTTAGAGTACAAAATACTCTAGCTCCTATCGATTACATTGTGAAAGACAATGAAAGCAGAAGATGCGATTATGCCCGTTGGCGTGGAGATATTCATGAGCTTTACAAACTGTTCATTCGTTCATTCAAGAAAAGTTTGTGGAACAGGCAGCAGATTAGAAAGACTGGAAGCTGCTGCAATAAATCCAAATTGTATTTAAAATGACAACAATCACTTTTCACAATAAATCAATAAACAAAAATAAAACTACTAATATTAAACTAGCTCAGTACAACATGTACAAAATCAGCTTCAACTAACAGAAACACTTTCTGCAACTAAGGTTAAGCCACAAAAATAGATAGCAAAACTGAAGTAAAAAAAGGCTATGGGCTGCAATTCAGCTTTTGAAAATTGTAACTTTACACCAGTAAAGAAATAAGTATATTAACTAAAATGAGTCCTAATCCATAAATGTGTATTATTGGAAATAGTTCCAGTTTCTTGATTGAAACTTAACGCTAAAGAAATCCAGTTCATTAGTTTGTGTAATAATATTGCTGCGTCATGGTCTTAAATTCCCACAGCCATAATAATACCCACAGCTTTCCCAAATATTGCTGCCCTTCCACTACAGTATGCAGGCTTTTAAAATCCTACAACTTCATTTTAGACAGAATGAGAGGATTCTTTACTGTGCTTTAGAGGCACCAAACAGACAAATGGAACAAGGCTGTAACACAGCAATACTACAACAGCCAACTCCTGCACAGTTCTTTATTCTCTAGTGCTACAACAAACCAAATCAAGATTCCAATGAAATAAAATTTGACATTACGGTCAGCATGACGAGGAATAAACTGCTCCATCACTTTACAATGTTACAGAGCTAACAATAACACAAATGGACAAGAAAAAGAAGAGCTTAATAAGGGACATGAATAACAAGAGCCAAAAGATTTGCCTATTTATGCTGATATTTAAAATATTCAAATATTCTATCCTCCTTCTTAAGCCCACCCATACTTCCTGACTGACCCTAACTTAAAGAAGAACTTACAAAAACACACACATTTTGTAACTGTACATCCTGAAAATTACAGCAGTTAATCAGTAACAAGCAGTCGAATTAAAAAGATCTGAAGGATTCACAAAGATTATCTACATTCAAGGAATATTTCATGAAATCTTTCAAAATCCCACCACCAAAAGAAAAATGGTTCATTATCTAACATCCATGTGAACAAAGTTTTAATAAAGCAACTGGATGTTCAAGCAAGAGGATAATACATATAGCTAGGATTGGGGGAAATATAAAAATGGTGCATGCAGCTGTTTGGTTCATTTAGAAACATGAAAAATGACTTCTCACACTAAATTAAAATATGTATATCCAAAGTATGAACGATAATTATCCCAAGCTACTCTTATAATAAATTATAAGTACACATCAGGTCCATGCAGTTCAATTGTGTCCTTGCAGCTCAAAGCTGTTTAATTTTGTCCGAATTCTTTTATCTTAAAGCAAATATTTTAACAACTTTATTATCACCAAGCTGAAATTTGGACACTTTCATTTTCGAAAGTACAGCAGCCCCAAGTGAAGTGCTTTACCCAAGGTACATGCTGGGTGTGTTCTTGTCACCGGCACTCACCCGTCTAGGACATGAGCATCAGGATCTTTAAAGTCCGTTATGATGGAATGAATGCGACACAGACTAGACCTCGGTTTATAATCTCATCCAAAGGAGTAAAAAACAGGAGTAAAGTGTCTTTCCCAAGTACACAACACAATGCCACGACCTGGGCTCGAACTAGGGACATTCAGATCCGCAAGCGAACGCTCTAACCACTCGGCCACAGCACCTCCAAAGACACATCATTTTGTTATTATTCACCATACCATCACTTTTATTATTTTTTAAAATTATTATTTCAACAATTTTATTATCACCAAGGTAGATATCAGCAAATACTGTCATTTCCAGCCTACAAGGCTCAATTTTGTTTAACTAAATTGTGAGCCCAGCACCTTATCAGTTGATAGTGTCTTATCTGCGCAAAATAGAAAATAAAATATAGTGACCAACCACTGAAACAGACAACAAAAGAAAGCAGAAACTAAAAGCAGCTGAAATGGCAACATCCGGAGGAATTGCCAATTTCACAGGTAACAAGACTTGGTGTTCCTAATTCATGAAACAAAACAACTTCTCAAAGCCTTTGACAACATTATCACTGTCCATAAAATATTAGCTGATTTAAATGAAAAACTCTGGCTTGTCCCAAATTTCATCAACAAACGCACAAAACAACAAAGAAGTGTTTTTTACTCAACATTTGTGCATCTTATTGGATGAATGTGTCTTGTTTCTTACAAAAAATTTAGTTAGAAAAAAAAACAACTCTGGGTCTTATAGTGTCACCTTTTAGGCTGGAAATTACTGTAAATAAAAACTTACAAAAGAAATGGTCTTCTAAACTTCTACTTCTCTGAAGGCAAATAAATAATTTACAAACACGATAAATCTTCGTATTTTTATGTCAGTGTACAAAAGACCCAAACAGAAGACCACTGCAGCAAATGTTTCACAATTTTGTCTTTTAGATTTGGATTGGATTTTGGATTATAGTGATAGCTATTCTTTATACTCAGATAATAAACAAAAGCAGTGAGCAGCAAGGGATATTTCCTAGTTGCTAACCATCTAAAGCCGCTGCAGTGGATCACTCTTGTTGAGTAAACCTGCCTTTGTTCAAGGGTTATAGCGAGCGTTGTGGCCGCATAATCTAAAGCAGGACTAACTTGCCTTGTCCACAGGCTAGAAAGCAATGGCATCTGGCAGGTGTGGGATCGATCCCGCCTCTGGGTGTTATTTATCTGCAAATATTATTTACTCTCGACTCGGACAACTTCTCGGGGATTTTCTCCGTGTACTCCGGTTTGCTCCCCCAGCCAAATTTCAAAAACAACTAATATTAGGTAGGTTGGGTTTGGGCGCGCCACAGGCTGCGACTATGCCTTCCCCGGGGGAGGCAGCCCAGGATTTCCCGATAAAAATGGGACAATAAAGTGTCCCAAATAAAATTTGTTTAATCAAATTATTCCTGTGGTAAGGCAAACCAAGAAACAAGAATGGGCAACAGACATTTTTCAACAGCTGTTCAACTACTGGATTGTTCTTAGTCAATACATGGAATAAACTAAAGAAATGATATGTAGAGATGGAATAAGGAGGTAAACTATTCAAGGCAAGTGCAACTACAGACATGAAGTATAAAAAGGTCAGGCTGGTTGGAGCATCCTCAATGCCTCAAGATTAATATCCTGAAAGAAAATTGACTGACATAATACTGTATGCTGCTAGGACACCAAGCATGACTGTGTCAGCCATGTAGCCACAACAGTCAACAGAACACTGAAGAGAAAAGAAAGACAGAAACAAAAACAATTGCATGTATTTACTCAATCAAAAGTAAAACCAAATCAGCAAAATGCAAGTATAATAAATGCATACAATAACAATCCATATGAGGAATCATCTATAGCTGAAGTCCACAAAGACGATTCATCAAAATAATGATTAATGCTGAAATGTCTAGTACAATGCATATGCTAAACTGGCTGGATTATTATGACAACGAGTGATAATCAAACACAGCCTGTAGTCAATGGAGTCAGCTGCAGGTGCCCCTTTCAAGTGTGCTGAATAAAATCAATAACGTTCATTTTCTGTTATAATAATAATAATATACTATCACCAAACAAGAAACATAATTAGCATCATATAGCCTTGACATCAATCATGAGTTATGGATTCTACAGTGTCTTTAGCGTTACATCATTGTCTCTTGTTTCCAATTGTTCATCAATTGACCTCTGAAGTTAAAGTAAATATACTGACAGTGAAAAAAGCTCGCAAGCTTCATGTATTACATTACAAAGAGGTTAAATAAATATTTTCATGAACCAATTTATAATATTATGTTTATTGTTCTTCTCTATGTATTCATTATGTTCATAGCTGCCACTTTGATTATGCCAAAGCAATCATATTTCATATAATATCCTAAGTAAAGATGAAGTAAAGATTTTCAACATCTCTTTCAATAGGTTTAAAACCCTTCAACTGCTCAGTATGATTTCAATGCTACATGGTCTAAAAAAACAGGATCCTAATGCCATGTATTATTACAACCATGCAAGCATCACTGACAATAATGGAAAGAGAAAAAGTTACAGTACCTGAAGAATAAGCAGCCCCAGGAAGTAGGCATTGGCCAGTCGCTGGAACTGCTCAAACAGGTTTTTAGGCAGGAATGTAAAGACGTTGTACTTTGATGTTGTAATTTTATTTTGCTGGAAAACAAAAATGGGGATCTTAGTCTTACACAATAATCATGCTACAATTTAAGTATGCTCAGATCACCTGTAACAACAAAACAAAACAAAACATACGTATAAACAAAAAACATTTATTTCTTGTAATCTTTTCCAAGCCCATATGACAATTCTGTACCAAACTGACGAAATCCCTGTGGCACCAATGACAGGGAAAGGGTTTCATCCCACCAAATAAAAAAAATGCCTATGTGTTATTTATGAATGTGCGACTTTTATTGACAAAACACCCCAACAAACTACATCCTTATGATTGATCCAGCTAACAAAATTACACAGCAAATGACAATTTTACCAAAGCTTGCAAAATTCTCTGAAGGACAATTTCTTGTTGTTGGATGGTTCATAATACTATAAATAAACTAAATAATATGAATCTGTGACTCCAAATATATAGATTATTGACAATCAGCTAGAACAGTAATTATTGATGAGAACAAAAAGAAAAATACTTACTGCATATTCAAACTGACCGTTGTATTCTGCATCATTCACTCTGATCCGTCGTTCAATTTCTGTTGACGAGAAAGTACCAATAATTACCCGAGATCTTCAGACGTTAAAACAGATGACAATTTACAACTTCCATGGTTATTAATTCAGTTCCTATTTCTCTCAATTCCTTTCCCTCCAGATTAAACATTCTCTCAAGAATGTTACCAGAATACTGATCTCTAAAATACATGTATTCAGATACACTGCATTTATAATAATAATGATGATAATAATAATGATAATAATAATAATAATAATAATAATAATAATAATAATAATAATAATAATAATAATACTGGATGCTATATATGCGCTTTTCCCCAAATCACCAACCAGGCTCAAAGCCTGGCAATCTGTACCAACATACACGCTCACATGTCTCACCCACTCACACACAACACACATCCATCAGTCAAATATCCATCAGTCTATTAGAAGACGGAAAGGAAATCAAAGTTTTATGTTTTAAATGTTTATATTTACTGCATCCAATACCATTATTGAAGTGAGGGAGGAAACCGTAGTACTTGGAGAAAAGCCTAGTTGACCTCAATAGTCTCATACCTAAGTCAAATATGTTCGCCCCTTGAGAGAATTGAACCAGCGACCTTCGGCATACAAAACCAACAACCCCATATTTTACTTTCGCATCACACCAACCCACAGCCCACCTCTCATTCACTTTACCTCTTTATCCCTCCCCCTCATTGTGCATGTATGCAAACTGCCTCACAAAACAACATCACCTCATTTCACAAACACC
This sequence comes from Oncomelania hupensis, assembly GCA_036898135.1. Taxonomy (NCBI): domain Eukaryota; kingdom Metazoa; phylum Mollusca; class Gastropoda; order Littorinimorpha; family Pomatiopsidae; genus Oncomelania; species Oncomelania hupensis. The sequence continues at coordinate 137,766,737 of CM072511.1, read as the reverse complement.
CACTGTACCAGTTAGACCTATGAAAGAAAAATATGTGTCATATGTTCAAGATCATCAAGTATACAAACGTCTTGTGTGTCAAGGTGTCTGTATTCAAGCATGCAACAATTCACATGGTCTATCCAGTACGACCATTATGGTACACATAATGCAGCGCTGGAGTACAGTGTAACTCTGAAAATAGTTGTGCCCACTCCAACTCAGCGGATTGGGGAAATCTTTCCTCAGGACCAGGGCTTCCAGGTCACTGCTATTACAAATCAATAGGTTCCACAACTTCCCTGCTAGGTCTATTTTCAGTTGTCTATCCTGTCCTCTCTCTCTCTCTCTCTCTCTCTCTCTCTCTCTCTCTCTCTCTCTCTCTCTCTCTCTCTCTCTCTCTCTCTCTCTCTCTCTCTCTCTCTCTCTCTCTCTCTCTCTCTCTCTCTCTCTCTCTCTCTCTCTCTCTCTCTCTCTCTCTCTCTCTCTCTCTCTCTCTCTCTCTCTCTCTCTCTCTCTCTCTCTCTCTCTCTCTCTCTCTCTCTCTCTCTCTCTCTCTCTCTTTGCATTATGCATGCAAGCAGACAATCCTCTTGGTCAAAGAGGGAAAATCTCAAAGAAGAGCGCAATTAAGGCAAAGACAAGAAACAGGAAAAAGAAGAAACTTTATGTTGAATCAATGCATGAAAATGTCCACAGATCAGATAAAGACAGGAACATTTCGAACACTCAAGTCAAAGATAAGAAAAATAAAACAAACTGAACAACTCATTAACAGGAGTGGGCAGGGGAGGAAGGAGAAGGTTTATGTCAACGTCAGCATAGAGATTACTGACAGGTTTTATGAATATGAAATAGAGCAAAAACCCCAAGGGACCTCAATTAGTTTTGGTAATTGGTTTACTTAAGAGTGACTACAGAAACAAAGCACAATGATCTTGTTGAGAGAAAGATGAAAGCTCAATAACAACTCTGGGACATGTTTTTGTTTCAAAAGAAGGAAAAACTAGGGAACTTCAATGACAAACCCAGGCAAAAATACCCACTAGGATGATCAAATTTCCTTTTGTGAAATACCGCAATCAATTATTTTGCACCTATGTTAACAACTTGCCTATATATACATGAATGGTCTTTGAAACACAGTTCAAAGTGCTCCCTGATGCATTCACACACAAACACATGCACCCATGCACACATAAATACATACACACACACTTTTAAAATTATGTAAATATTTATTTAAAATGAAAAGAAGAAAGACATACTAACAGACAAACAAGAAAGAAAGATAGAAAGAAAAGAAAGAGAAAGGTAACAGAACTGTACATAGTGTATGTTACAGTGAGGTGGAAATGTTACAAGAGCAGGAACAATCAAACCACTATAGGATACTAGCACAGGATTCAGGATACAAGTTCTTTCCTACCGATAGGGAAGTGTAACTTGTACAAGGAATGTGAACTGATGTACACTCTTCAGGTGTGAGACATGGATAAATTACTAAAGCATCAACATCAAGTATAATGCCTATGTGTTGCATCACTATACACATGACTATCAAATACACAACCTACGTGTAGTGATAAACTGCACTGCAGCCTTTAAAAAAACCAAGAAGCACTATTATTCCCATTAGCCCTATGCGAGACAAACAGGTGTTCTGGTCTTTCATAAACACTGCTATCAACTTTAATGTTGTATGGTGCATGCAAATGTCATTACCCTACATTTAATTACCAACTGAGGCTAATCATTTAACACCATGATGTAAGAGTCAAATTATTCCCATTTGCTTTCCATTCTCCTCCTCCTCCTGTCTAAAATCCTATTGTCCAGACTGAACTGTGTGCTCGCATGAACAGAATTGTTACTTCAGATTTCATTGTTTGTTATCTTAGGAACCCAGTTATCTTCATATATATTATTGGAGGAAGGAATGAGGCATGGGGATACTTTTAGATTACTTCAGTTCTTCTTGTTTGTGTGCTCATGGTTGCTATAGAAAAACAATTTTAAATATCATTTGCCATGAATTTGTTTCTTGTTTTAAAGTTAAATCCCCCAGCATTTTATGAAAGAGTACCCAAAAAACTAAATTATTCAAACCAACCACTCAAACTTTCAGCCAGAAACATACAGTGTCAATGCAGTTCAAATTTTAAAACAGCTCTACACAAATCATATCTCAAACTAAGCTATACCATATGAAGAGATTTCATGATGTAATCAATAACACACCAGGTGTGTCTTTCTCATGTTGATCAAAACTCTACTGTGATGTCTTAGTTTAGTGCACACTGTGTGTAAGCACTGACAAAATGCTAGCCACCTTTACTTTTTTTCTTTTTTTAAAAGAAGAATTTAATGAGTCCATTTTATGAACTTACAAAAGGTTCTATATTAATTACTTCATCACATGCACTGCATTTCACCATCTGAACTTTTTTTTTCTTTCCTTTAGCTTTTACTTCAACGTGATCAAATTATAAAGAGTAACAAATTAACAACCATATACCATATGTCCAAGCTTTGTTTTATAATAATAAAAGATTAAATAAGGACCAAAATTGAACTAATTTGTCAAGCCCATATAAACTTTAATAACCTCCACTCTTCAAATAAATCTACATCATCATACAGACCACCTGAGTAAGGTTTTTAATATTAATGAAAACACATGAACATTTAAATTTACATGTGTCTTCACCATTACTTCTAACTTAAACAAAATTACATCTCCATCTAAAGTGCAGCTTTTAGATCATCAACAAATACAAATTTACAAAATATATAATAATTAGACAGTCAGAACCTTCAAACACACACACACACACAGATAAATTTAAACAAAAATTTATAATCAAAAATAATTTCTGTATCCTATAATTGTTCACTTGACTGTAATGCAATATTTGCACAACAATCACTTAATAATTTCTTTTCATACCTGTCAAAGCAATGTCATCCACAGACCTAACATCGATATGAACAGCATTTGTTTTAAGATGGCAAGAATTGCCCATAGTTTTTCTTATTTATCCAGAACAAAAACAGTTCAAATAAACATAACAGGTTTCCCCATCTATGGGGTTTACAGCACAGAATCTAGGTTGCCTCCTAAACCGATCATGTCCACTTGCCATCTTACTTCTTAGGCACTGACTGACATGCAACTGTCGCGAAGGCATTCGGCTGCAAAGTCCAAAAGTTCCTTCATCCCATGTAAGGACCCTCCATTTCACGATGCCCACTTGTCCCTCTCATTTCCAGGTCAATGCAAAAACAGCACTAACTCAGAGCTATTTCACAAGGAATAACTGCATCATGGCCACTGGATTTTCCAAAAATAACAATAACATAAACTTAACCTCTAAGCAACTGCTGGGGCCAAGTCGCATTAGACTAGAGGTTCTAGATTCTTTTTAAGCACAGCTAAGTTCAAAGCAAAAGAGCATGAAGAGACAATCTATGTTCTTTAAGGTCAAAGTTGCTCGCTAATGAGCAGAGAGGCATGTGTCAAGCTTGGACTTGTCCAGGGAGTCAACAGCATCAGTGATCCGGAGATTCCAGACTTCAGAGCTGAATTTCCGCAAATGTTTAAAGGTCTCAGCAACCTTAAAATCGAGTACACAATCAATCTCAAGCATGATGCACAGCCAGTACGCATTTATGCTCAACAAAAGAATCCACACCCTTTGGTTCCCGAAGTGAAAGAAAAGATCGACCTTATGCTAAAAAACTGCATCATTTCTCCAGTCATCGAACCAAGCAACTCTTGTTCAGGCATTGTGGTGGTCCCCAAACCTAATGGAAGCCAGGCTCACTACGTATTTGCATTGATCTGACTCAACTTAACAAGGTCATTAAAGGTACATCCCATGGTGGATGAAAGTCTCGTCAAGCTCTCAAAGCTTTTGGCAAATTCCACTGAGTGAAGGATCAAAAAAGTACACAACCTTTGTGACACTTTTCGGATGATTTTGCTTCAATCGTCTACCCTTTGGCATCAGTTTTGCCAGCGAGGTGTTTCAACGAACCATCTCCACCTTTTCAGCGACCTTGACGGCGTCATGTCATATGGATAACATTCTCATTCATGCTGTCAACAAAGCGACACACGATCTACGTGTGAGAGCCGTTATGCAGCGACTTCAGGAAGCAGGTCTCTCAGCTTGACTGAGAAATGTGAATTTTTTGAAGACTGTCCGCTTCTTTGGTCACATCATTGACAGCACGGGTATTCGTGTGGGCCCGTCCAAAATTGAAGCTATCAATTGGTTTCCTGCCCCTACAACAATCACAGAGCTCCAAAGATTCTTAGGTATGGTCAATCAACTCGCACCACTTAGTGCTCTTCTTCACAAAGGCATGGACTGAACATGGGGCGATGCTCAGCAAACAGCATCCAACAGATCAAACAGATGCTAGCCTCGTCACCAGTACTGGCATACTACAGTTCCATGCGCCAGTCTATCATCACTACCAACGCATCCAACGCAGGATTGGGCGCAGTTCTGTTCCAGATTCAGGGTGACGCTGTGAGACGACCTATAGCTTACATCTCAAGGTCACTGACAGATGCAAAGAAAAGGTATGCTGTCATTGAGAAAAAAGCCTTAGCCACAACATGGGCCTATGAACTATTCAATGACTACATTTTGGGTCTTGACTTCACCATTAAAACAGACCATAACGTAAACCTTTGGTCCCACTTCTGTCAACCACTGAGCTACACAAAATGGCACCTTGCATTTAGAGGTTTCGTCTTCGTTTGATGAAGTATAATCCCACAGTAATACACATGGCTGGAAAGAACCAGACAACTGCCAATGCACTATCACCCGCACCATCCACACAACCTGATGACGCAGACATTGAACTGGTCAACATGGTCACGTCATTCACCCATCAAGCCATGGAAGTAATGCCAACGTCCAGCAAGAGGCTCCAGCAAATCCGCGCGGTACAAAAATGCGACATTGATACGACGGAAGTTCGTTACTACTGCGAGCATAGCTGGCCCGATTACATGCCTCAATCCCCATTGCTCAAGCAGTACTGGGTCAACAGGCAACATTTCAGCATCATTGACGATATCCTATTGTAAGATGATCACTTTCGTGACTTTGTCATTCCACGTGAACTAAGATCCGACATTCTAATGCATGAAGGTCATCTCGGCATCACCAAGACAAGAGTTCTTGCAACATCATCCGTTTGGTGGCCTTACCTCTCTTCTCAAATCGAAGACATAGTCACAAGTGCAATATATGCGCCAAACACCTGAACTAAAAGAAGGGCCATTGATATTTTTGCCCTCTGCTTTTCCCGACCGTCCATTGTTACGACTTGGCATGGATGACTTTCAGCTGTTTGGCAAAATGTACATCGTTATCGTCGACTACTACTCTCGTTGGATTGAACTTCGACGTCTCGACAATCTGACCTGCGCAGAGGTCAACAAGATGAAAAGCATATTTGCCATTCACAATATTCCCGACAACGACCCACAGTTCTCCAGTGCAGAATTCAGGGCATTCACTGAATATGGATTTCTCCATACTACATGCTAGCATGTTCACATCGATACCCGCAAAGCAATGGTGAAGCCGAACGAGCCATATACAGTATAGACCATCAAAAACATGCTAAAATAGAACAAGATCCCTCTGCTGCTCTTCTACTCTACAGAGCAACTCCTCTGGTTAACAACCTTTCACCAAGTGAGCTCCTCATGGACCGAAAACTCAAAACTAAAATTCCCATTTTACCATCATCCCTCAATCTTAAGACCACAAAGCACTGTGGGATACAGCAAAAGGAGTACAAGATAAAAGATAAAAGAGCAACAGAGTTTGAACTACAACAAAAGACATTCAGTTCAAAATGCACCAATTCTGAAACCTGGCAATGCAGTCTTTGTCAAGGATGTTCAACTACCGGGTGTAATAATCTCAAAACACCTAATTCCACGTTCGTACATCGTCAGAACAACAAATGGCCACATCCGTCGCAACCGAACAAACCTTATCGGCTTATGGCTATACATGATCTGTTTGGTTTCTTCACAGTTCTGGCGTATCTGGTACGAATGAGTGTAGTGGAATTGTCTGGTGGTGATCTGATTGTTTGGGGTGACCTGGGTGCATTGGGTGACTTTGATGCTTCTAGAGAGCTAGGTGTTACAGGTGATCGCAGGTTTCGCGGCGATGGAAGTTGTGCCCCTCTATGTGTGGCGGTGGGTGGGTGTACAGGTCAATGGCGTTGGGATGGAAAATGCCTGGTGACTTGTTTCTCCTTGTTGTTGGCTATGAAAACTATCAGTCAGTAGCATCACTTGATTGCTATTTCTTGTACACTGACGTTAATGTGTGCCGTTTTTTTTAACACTTTTTAAACTTATAATTTGTCACAGATAATAATTACATATCTGGTAATATAAAGACAGTTTAGCTTTCCATTTAATGGAGAAAAAAAAAGAAAAAAAAAGAAGATGTGTTCCTACCACGCATTGAAAATCTATATTTGTTTGCGTTCACAAAAGGGAGTTGAAATAGTATCTATCATTAGCCTATGCCTACGTAATGATGTAGGCAGGAGTAGGGACGTCATTGTTTTGGACTGGTGATCATGTCCGGCTGAATAAACCTCTGGATAAACTTCATAAGTGTTTGGCTATTCATCATCACAATCAACAATATTAGAGGGTCTACACTTTTTCGGTATTTTGCTTATTTTCTGGGAAAGGGGAAAGAGAAGAACTGTGAGGTAGGTATTTTAATTTTTATTTTTAAACCCTCCTGTTCAAAACAAATCATAAATGTCATAAAAACGAAACTGAGAGAAACTAGAATGGCATGACCCATATGACTCACATGCTCCTTATGGAACTCGCAATATTTCACATCAAAATTAGTGCCCCCCCCAAAAAAAAATAAACGGTATTTTTAAAAAATGTTTTTGCAAGGCTTAAAATGACCTTGACCTTCAAGATCAATGCACAGGGCTTATAACAATCTGAAGTTAATAAAGAGGAAATTGGCCAGGGTCCAGGGGGCCACTTAGGCGCTGATAGAGAATGCAAGGGAATGACCTTCTGCCCCACCCCTCCTTCGCCCTCCTCTGGCAAATACGAATTGTTGCATTTTAATCGTGCATTTTTTGATGACCAAACAACATAACATAGTGAAGGTAAGACTTGCTTGCTTACACAGAGCTGAACTCTTGAAGCAGCCTGTCTTTATCAAAAGCTTACAGTTATTATTCGCCAACAAAGTCCAACTACAAATGTACGTTTAAACACACTGGTGCCCAGCTAGCTGACAGTCCTTATTCACCAATAAAGTCCAAATTTAGTTTAAAATGTTTCATACATTCTGATGCACAACCCAAATCTTGAAAAAGTGTTTTTACTGGCAATGGTTTAGTTGGTATGTTTGAAGAATTTGGAGAGATTAGTTTGTGACTGCAGTTTTTCTAAACAGGTTTTTAAGATGCTTTACCAACACTGACTGAATGCTGGGTGCAGCACACTGGCTTTACAGATTGTGCATCAGCAACATTGGCTGAAGGTTGCACACTTGCCTCACAGTTGCATGAGATTGCTTAGCTTTCTTTAGCCTCGCCCTCAGACAGCAAGTTCTCCATTGCTCGTATTTGATTTCTGACTGGCACACTGTACAAAAGGCTGTTCCATTCTTGAGATCTTCAAATGTTACCCTAGTCATTCATCCCCCACTTCTTTTTCCATCCCTTCCCAACTCCATGTGTTTTCCACATCTTATCATCAAATGCCTCACCATGCTGAACAATGTGTCGATCGCATCCAATTTACCGGCTACTATTCAAACACACGAATGTGCAGTTCCGTGTTTCCGTTTGACTTGAGGACATGCACAAAAACTTTTTCATTGGAGGAAAATCGTTATCAAACTTTTTCTTTCCACGTAAAACCATACTGTTTTCGGCGGAAATATTTTTTCCAATAGCGGAAATTCGCTGAACCGCGGCAAATTTCAAGCTCTGAACACAAAAATGGAACACATATGAAAGATCAATCTATCATTTCTAAATACAACAAGTTTGGACTTATATCTGTTATCTCTCATAGTTTAGGGCCAAAGTCATCTCAAAGTACCTGTACTAACTGACTTTGGACAGCTCCAGTGACTTTTACCTTGGAGTGCGGTTGACCCAATTTATAAACTATGTGTGTCTCATTTATATTTACCATGCATCAAAAAAGTTCAAAATTAATAACCTAGAAAAAAAAGTGAAATTTTGTGAAAAAATGTCATTTTTTGACTATCTTTTAATGACCCTGTGACCTTGACCTTGAAATGAAGCAACTAGTACTACAGTAATTCACTTATCCTTTATGAGTTCCTAAGGATAAACACCATCTGACCAAGTTTGGTTGTGATAGTTGAAATAGGTTCTGAGTACTTAGCCCTTTAGGCTTTACAGTTTTTGGACAGACAGATAGCGGACAAACTGACAAACGGACATTTGTTAAATGTCATTTTTGGAATATTTAGTACTCATCTCACCCATATTTGCAAAAAAATCTGGACCTTTTTTGTTGTTGTTGGGGCAGGAGGGGGGATGAAAGAGGGGGGGGTGGGGGGTGGAGGGGGGGAGGGGGGGAGGGAGGGAGTGAGTATATAGACTCACATTGCTATGCATTTGAGTACAAAAATAAGATTCAACAGAAACTCTAAACGCATAAAGATTAAATAACTTAACTGCAAACAGTCTCAATGAAAATTAAAAACATTCCTTCAAGTGATTTAAAAAAAATCTTGATTCAAGAAAACTTGAATCAAAAGAAACTAGCATAAACAAAAATAATGAGAACAAAATCAACTGTGTCTGAAACCACAAACGGGGAAACAAACCATCTGAGACTGGGAAAAAATCTTCAGCAGCTGAAACACCCACGCAAAACATGCACAGTGATGCACCTTTGATATGTTCACTTGCAACACATGTTCACAACAAATGATACTATCTAGTTATTTCAGCATTATGACATTAACATAAAGTAACTGAATAGCAGAATAACTTTACATAAACTAACAAATAAATAAATAAATAAAACATTTTTCTTAATTATATCACCTAACATGAAATTCTGAGAGCCTTCTTAGTGAAATTATGGCAGCTAATTTTCAATGCTACCCAAAAGAAGGGGGTGCAGGACCCACACGCCTAATCCTAATCCCAACACTTAATATATATGCACCGACCATAAGCAATTTATACTGGCTGAGAAAAAGTCACTGCTGACTTTAATATGCACTGACCACAACCAATTTGTACTGGCTGAAAAGAAAAAAACTTGGGCCTAAATTGTATACAATTGTTATTGAGACTTTTGATCCCTGAAACAGTTGCTCAATGCTCTGCATACCACTTTATTCTGGTTAACTTATTTTCTGCAAAAGCCGTGTAGAGCATCTTAGGTAAAAAAAAAAAAAGGTCTGTTTACTGTACTCCCAAACGTTCTAACTTATTGCCCCAACCCTACACTTTTTGGGGGATCGTCTGGAAAAAAACAACAGAAAAAAGCCAAAAACCTCGCACAAAGGTGGAAATACATTTAGAAAAAAAAGTCTTCCTACCGACACTTTTTCTCCCCTATATTACCTTAAAGAGACTACTTTTTTTTTGTTTGGCCTTAGTGCAGTGTGCAAGACGTACTACCAACTAAGCTAATCAAGCCTCTGAAGTGTGCCAAACCCACAGAAGTAAAATGGTGTTTTATCAAATAGTGCAAAGTACCTCCATGCACTGTGACCTAAGCGATTCATGTGCATTATATAATGTAAAATAATGTTTGTATTTATGTCTTTGAATAATTTATTAGTGTCATGCTTTTGTTTCACTTCTTTCATATGCATTTTGATATTAACGTTAACTTAAGTATAAATGCATGAGAACTGATGTCATTAGAAAAAAAGCGCTTTATAAATACCCTTATTATTATTATTATTATTATTACTATTATCATGTGGCAGAGTCTTACTTCCTTTTATCCTATGTCATCAAAACTCTGCTTTACAAACTTAATGAGTAATCATGGCCTATACTGCATGTAAGCCTTTGGCTGTATATATTTCCACATACATATATACACCACCAAGTCTTGTATTTAAAATAAACATTTACCTGGCGGTTTCTCCTTCGCCCAGCAGGGCTTCATGGTTGGTTAACTTTTAGTTCCTAGTTAACCCGGCAAATATTTGTTCTCTTCTTGACCTGATTAATGAGGAACAAGTATCTTGAAGTCATCTGAAACAATAAATTTATACTATAGGCGTATAGCATTGAATAATAATGTTTATATGTGGCAATATCCAGAATTTATTTACATCTGGATATGAAGCAAGCACACACACAAGACATACAAGTATACAATGCATATATTTACACACATAAATATAGTATCCAAAATATCAAATACTCATTCATGCATGCATGTACATTGTCGTTCCCAAGCCAGGGCACATGGTGGATCGCGACTTGTGTCCGCTCACACAAAATGTAACACAATCACTCCCACACATACATATACAGTAAAGCACATATAAACAAAGACACTCATATCCCAGTTTTGTGTAAAACAAAAGACATTTTGAAAAGAAGAAAAAAATTGCAAAGATAAGGCTGTTCATCTAGGCTATTTTTCACAAAACAAAAAATAAAACAAAAACTATACAAACAGCTTACTAACGAAACAGCCTTCTTTCAAACTCACCACTGGGCAACTAAACAATGTAAAAACGTTTGAGATCTAAGCCTAAGAAAAATGGCTGACACTGATTCCATTCCTGAAGGTAACACTTCTTGCCACATTCAACCCTTAGGCCTCTTAAAAAAACAAACACACAACTGTTAACAACAGCCTTAATTAATTTTGTTGTACCGAAGTACCACAACTTTAAGTTGTCGAACAAATTCTGCCAACAGCAATTTTCTTCAATGGACTTGTGTTAAATGTAAACAGTAGTAGCACAGCCAAATCCAAAACAGTGAAGTAAAGATCCGTTGAAACTTCTCTGTGGTACTATATATATAATATATTGTCAGAAGCAGAACTTAACATGAACAAACTAATTTTAAAATAAATGCATTGTTGCTATAATACTGAATATTAGTACTAACCATAAACAACAGATTAAAAATATAATACTAACAGAAAACAGTTTCGAAACATGTAGCTCACCCACCCACCTAAGTGGTGGTTCGCCATACACAATATTGAGCAACCCAGTTTAAGTGATATACAATGTATTTAACTATAAGTGTATTAGTACATAGATAGAAACTGCATGAAAAAGATAACAGCTAGTTACAACCAATAAAAAAGATATCGCCTTTATAAAACCAACACGGCACACCTTATATGAGCAAGGCTTGGTTGGATGAGCTTACAGTTTACTCTTCTGTTGTTTTACATTTGTCTAGTTAAAGGTAAGAATTAACATCAACAAAGAGTAATTTCAGACAAACCTCCAAAATGTGTTTTAACCACTGAGCTATAACATTACTTTCATGCTTCCAGGCAAACAAAATGTAAACTCATAATCTCAACGATAGTTTTGAAAGTAATTGATGATCTCAAGGTAACTTAACTCATCTGCATTGTCTATTTTGCGATGACTACGAGTACAACACTGGAGTATTTCACAAAGTAAATTCACCTTCAATCTTTACATTACACGACTAACCAAATGTATTACAGTAATACGTCTCGCAAATACTGAGCCAGTATAAATCTACAGCGGCACACTGTATTAACTGATCTTCAAAGCAAAGTGATAGATCCTCATGAAGCTGAAGTAAAGTGATGCTAAAACTTATAGTTTTACTAAACAAACAAAACAAGTTGAGCTAAGCTAGAGTCACACATCTACACAACTTGCCAACACCCAACATTATAGGTCAAACACATTGATCATCATGTGCAACTTTCAATTCATCCATCATCGTAATGTGTAAAGTGATTCAGTCAAATGATCATCATGGCACACAGAGGAGCAACAGCTGCAGCAACATCATCTTAAAAGATGCCAAATCTATACGGGCTGCTCCCGCCTAACTTACAGTACAGTTATTGGCTGCTCACTGCACTTCTCAGCACACAGATGTAGTATAGTATAAAAAGTCATATAAAATTACACAGCACACAGCATAATGATGAACTCGTATTTTGTAACAGGACTGGAGAAAAAAATGTTTATGGCCCACAACTATAAACCAAATAATATTATATTGAGCTTAGTCTGTCACAGTTCTTGTCATCATCAATATTATAGTACTTAAATTGTATACACCAAATGCCAACAGCATAGTATTATTACAGGTATAGTTTTAAATAAGCTTTGCACATGTGCTCATTGGTTCTAAATTTATATTAGTCCTCACAGTTAATCAAACAAAACAGTTAATTCGACATCACTTAAAATCAACTGCATCTTTTTTTCAAAGTGCCAGTTATATAGTATCTTGTGTCTGTGAGCTGTCTGATAGCATTTTATAAGACATTCACAAAAAAAATACACTACGATTACTTCATTCCAAAATTCCACATCCATCATCACCCTCACCAAACAAGTAAAATAAATAATCCAAACTTACATTTGACTTACAGTGTGATAATTTGTGTGTGTGCGGGTGTGTGTGTGTATGTGTGTGCATGTTATTTGTTTATTCAATAACTATGCCTTGAGTATGGGGATGCATTGTATTTTGGTTTTGTGTGTTTCTGTTTGTATCATATGTGTATGAGAGAAAGAGAGATAGAGTTAGAGAGAAAGAGAGCGAGAGAGACTCAGAGAGAGCACAAAGCCTAATAATGTTGGTATTTAACTGTTGAAAATGTTCAGATAATCATCCATATTTAATTGGATAACACTGTTTCATGTCCGAGAAAAGTAACTTGTTTACTGCATACACACTGTGAAAGTGTGGATGAATGTATGTATGCCTTTTCAACGCTTGATTGATGTTTCATGCGCCTATTGGATTAAGTGTTTACACTTCATTATTATGAGATGATTTGTTGTCATTTACAATGCTTTGTCATAATTTCTTAATAAATTGACAAAATGTGTGTCTGCATCTTTCTGTGCTCAATAAAAATCAACAGTCATTAAATTTGGCATGAACATCGGTCGTGTCTCTAGGAATCTATATTTGTTTCTAAATGAGAAAATAATCTGCTACAGTATATGCTTCAAAGAACACTATTGCATTAAAAATAATACAGTGAGAAAACAAGAAACATCTATATGAATAAAAGTGCACGTTAACCTACAAAAACAACATAACTCACTCACTCACTCTCTCTCTCATGAACACTTCCACAGAAAACAATACAAGCACACACAAGTAGACACATGCACCTCACACTTTCCAGACCAGGTGGCTTAATATCTCTCTCTCTCTCTCTCTCTCTCTCTCTCTCTCTCTCTCTCTCTCTCTCTCTCTCTCTCTCTCTCTCTCTCTCCCAGGGGGTTCAAACTTTCTCTCCAAGCATCTCCCCTCCATCTACCTCCTTTCTTCTGGCAAAAATCTAAAATCAACCCCTTTGCAATAATATGATGAAAATACAGTTTGACGTGTTCTGGGCTGTGAATCTTACATCAAGGACTCATTTTAGAGAAACGAATAACGAATAACGAATCTTTATTGTCCCCATTTGCACAAGGATATTTGTGTGTGATGCACAGTAACTGTTGGCATATTAAGAAGACAACACAAAGGTTAGCGTACATGTATACAATAAAGAAACGGTAGCGGATATTAGAACACCTTAATGCATAACAATACTAAACGACGGATCTAACAAATACAAAAACACAATTTGACCACTAACCATTCACTAAGGGTACAACAAACTTCGGGTATAACGAATGGGTAAATTTTTCACCTGGACTTTGCTGTAAGCATGTTCGCCTGTATTTAGTGAAAAATTCATTAAAAATAAGGTGCTCCACAAAAGAACATTAACATTTCAGGAGTTATTGTTGACATATTGGTACACTAAAGTGCAAAGTTTGAAATGTTTCAAGTGAAAAATACCTGATACATGGGGATATATAAATGACCATATTTTTGGTCAAAGTAGATTACGTCAGTTTGGTTGAAAAAAAATCACATAAATCCAGTGATTACAAATTATGTAAACTCTGCTGCATCATTCTACTGCAGAAGAATACTATGAAACAGCAGACACCAGAACAAATGTGAAAGCTAGAAGTAGAACTTTAGTTTCGTACAAAATTTGATGTCACACTAAGCAAAAGTAATGTTAAAGTTGAAAATTTCTATCTCAGTGGTTTAAGGTGAAGCAATGACAAGGAACCGCTGCAATCTCAGTGGTTAGTAGCCCTATAGTGAGTTAAATAAACAGCCATTCCACTGTATGATGACCTATTTTTGTATGTTTTTGCAAGGCATAAAATTACCTTGACTTTCAAGATCAACTCAAAAACAGAACTTATATCATCTAAAATCTAATAGCCCTGTGGGTTCGGGAATTAAATAGAATAGACCCAACGTTTCCTGGCGTGTCGTAAGAGGCGACTAACAGGGGTGATGTTAGCACGGCATCACTGGGCGAAAGTCTTCTACACAGAAGTCACCAGCCAGGGCGTAGGAACCTCATGTTACTACAGGTTCAATGACCACGTGCTCAGGGCCAAGGCGAGCCACACTGTATTCGTGGATTTCGGCTGTGGCCAACAGCCTGGAGAGGATTGGGCACCGCCAGGTCTTTTTTGCCCAAGACACACTACATGATGACACTATCCACTAATTCCATACCGGATCGGTCGTCGCCCGGCTCAAGGACCGCGCCTTCCGTTGGCCACCAGGACGGAGGTGTTAAGTATGCTACTGATGGACAATTTAGCAAGATCCGCACGAGAAACAACATCGTCATAGAAACCTGGAATGTCAGGACCCTAACTGCGGAAGGAAAATTAGAAGAACTGGCCCACGAGTTGGACCACTATCGATGGAACGTTCTAGGCATCAGCGAACTGCGCTGGAAAGGCCTAGGTGAAACAACGACTGACAAAGGCCACAAGCTCTATTTCAGCGGTAGAGATGACAGGCACGAACACGGGGTTGGATTCTTGGTCCACAAGAACATTCTAGCCACTGTCATGGGTTGCCGCCCAGTTTCCAGTAGACTCATTACCATCTGCCTGAGAGCAGCCCCTTTCAACATCACCATCATTCAGGCATATGCCCCAATATCAGACTATGACGACAGCGAAGTGGAGGATTTTTATGAAAATCTACAGGCGGTCCTTGACCAAGTGCCGAAAAAGGACATAGTCATTGTGCAAGGCGACTGGAATGCCAAGGTTGGCCAAGATGCGCACCAAAACTGGGGAGACACATGTGGACCCCACTGCAACAACGAGACAAATGACAGTGGTCTGCAGGAGTGAGATTTAGCGGTCGCCCGAGGCGACTTAAAACCGGCTCGGGCGACCTCACTTTATAGTTGAGCCAGCCCGCCTGGCGACCTAAAAAAAATAATACTACTTGCAGACTTTTAGAAGCTCGGTCCGAAGCGAGAGTGTTTTTAGGTCACTGTTCGTCTGCTACGAGTATGAAGCATACGCGAGGGTTATTTCCCTTTGCCTACTTCCCTTTTGCGCCAAGCGCGCTGTCTGCTTTGTTTGTGAAAAAGACACTGCTACAAATTACGTGTATTGTCAAGGTGACGGTTGTTTGATCCGAAAATGTGGAACTTTATTTCTGGGGTCAACGAACCCCCGCCAAAGAAGCCGAATTCTAGTTCGGAGAAGAAAGAGCGTCACAACGAGTATGAATCGAAGAGAAAAAGACATTTTCAGACTGCATGGCTAAAACGTTCAGATGGCGAAGATCGATCTTGGCTCATTTTCGATAAAGAAGTTGGTCTAATGCACTGTACACATTGCCGTAAATATGCGATTGTCGGGCTGCCTAAAAACCATGCGGGCTACCTCACTTTACTACCTAGCTAGCCCGGCGGGCTAGTTAGTCTCCTGGGTTAAATCTCACACCTGGGTTTGAGACTCTTGGAGTTTGCCAGATCATACAACAATCTGGTACTGGCAAACACACTTGGTCTCCACAAAAACTCCAGATGATGGACACGGCACAGTCCCGGCGGGGAGCATCACAACCAAATAGACTATATCATGGTCAAGAAACGCTTCAGATCAAGCATCAACATTGGCAGGACATGCACTTTTCCAGGAGCAGACATCGGAAGTGACCATGATCTCGTGATGATGTCTTTCCGGCTCCATTTGAAGAGAGTAAATACAGCAAAGTGCACTAGACTGAAGTTCGACCTGGACAAACTGCAAGACCCGGAGGTGGCAGAACTATTTCAGGCCACAATTGGAGGGAAATTTGCACCACTGCTCATTTTGGGGGCTGGTGAAGTAGATGTCAACACCATGACCACCACCTTCAACTCAAATGTGACAGATGCCGCCACTGAGATCCTTGGCAAGCACCGACCAAAGAAGAAGCCATGGATCCCACCTGAACTTTAGGATCAGTGTGATAAACGAAGAGAGATAAAAAAGAAAAAGAACACATCACAGGGAGCTGATGTCTACCGAAAAATCAACAATGACATCCGAAAAGGCATGTGCACAGCAAAGGAGAACTGGATAGAAGATCAATGCCAGGAAATAGAGAACAGTCTGAACAAGAACAACAGCAAGAAGGCCTACCAGACTGTGAAGCGGCTGACAAGTGTCAAACAGCCCAAAGTCTCACGATCCACAGCAAGTCTGGCATATGCCTTACAGAAGAACAAGAAGTTTTGGACAGATGGACAGAGTACTGCTCTGACCTTTACAACCATACACCAAATGGAGACCCATCAGTTCTAGCACGTCCAAAGAACAGAAAAGAAGAAGAAATCCTCCCAATTCTCCAGGAAGAAGTTGAGGCAGCAGTGCAATCGCTAAAGAAAGGGAAGTCAGCGGGAGTGGACTACATACCCGCGGAACTGCTACAAGCAGGAGGAGAAGCGATGATTGATGCCCTCACCATTTTCTGTAGTGTAACAAGAACTGGCACAGTGGGGAATGGCCTATACCAAGGACCCAGTCGCTTGTCATCACTCTTCCCAAAAAAGGTAACCTTCAGGAGTGTGAAAATTACCGCACCATCAGCCTCATCAGCCATCCCAGCAAGGTCCTCCTTAAAATAATACTCAACAGGTTGAAACCCCAAGCTGAACTAATCATATCTGAAGAACAAGCAGGATTCAGGGCAGGACGAAGTACCACTGAGCAGATTTTCAACCTCAGAATAATCTGTGAGAAATACCTACAGCACCAACAACATCTATATCATGTGTTCATAGACTTCAAGTAGGCGTTTGACCGAGTCTGGCATGGAGCTCTATGGGAAACAATGAAAGTGTACAACATCAGCCCTAAAATTATTGAAGTCATCAAAAGCCTGTATGACAAGGCTACCAGTGCAGTCCTCCACAACAGCGCCATCGGGAACTGGTTCAGAACAACAATCGGTGTGTCACTGTGTGTCAAGGATGCCTACTCTCTCCAACACTCTTCAACATCTTCCTAGAGCGCATCATGTCAGATGCTCTTGCAGATCATGAAGGCACAGTCAGCATAGGGGGTGGAGCAATCTCCAATCTTCGTTTTGCGGATGACATTGATAGATTGCCTGGAGAGGAACAAGAACTTGAACAGCTGGTACAGAGGCTTGACACCACCTCCAGAGCTTATGGAATGGAAATAAGTGCAGAGAAGACCAAAATAATGACCAACAACACCAATGGCATCAACGCGGACATCAAAGTCCAAGGCCAATCCCTCAACACAGTGCATAGCTTCAAATATTTAGGAGCCATTGTATCAGACAATGGGTCCCGAGAGGAAGTCCTCTCCAGGATCGCACAAACAACTGCTGCCCTGACAAGGTTGAAGCCCATTTGGAAAAGCTTGACAGGACCATCAGTCTACATTCCAAAGTAAGACTGCTGCGCTCCCTTGTCATCTCCATCTTCCTATATGCTTGTGAAGCATGGACCTTCACAGCAGATTTCCAACGAAGAATACAAAGCATGGAGATGAGGTGCTACAGAAGACTTCTGGGCATTTCCTATACCCAACACATCACCAACGACGAAGTCCGACAAACCATCACACAAGCCATTGGACAACACAATGACCTGCTCACAGTGGTGAAGATACGGAAACTCCGATGGTATGGCCACATCACCAGATCATCAGGCCTTGCAAAGACTATTCTGCAAGGCACAGTGCAAGGAGGTAGAAGAAGGGGGAGACCGAAAAAGAGGTGGGAGGAAATTCGAGAATGGACTGGTTTGACACTGAGCGAAGCCATCAGGGCTGCTGAGGACAGAGAAAGATGGAGTATGCTGGTTAAACTATCATCTGTGGTGCCCTTACGACCTCCTGGTTACGGGACAGGATAGGATAGGAAAGTCTAATAAAGATCAAAGATCTAAAATCTAAAGACCAATCTATTATCTCTAAATACAACATGTTACCAAGTTTGGTTGTGATATTTTAAATCTATAGTATAGGTTTTAAGATATTAATCCACTTACAAGTTTGCACAGACACACAGCAGACAGACAGACGGTGGGACGAACATTATTTAAAATGCCATTTTTGGACTATTTATTTTAGGATTCACCTTGCACACATTTTCAAAATTATGGAAACTTTTTTTTTTTGAGGGAAGGGGAGGATCGGGGGTGGGGAGGTGGGGGGGAGGTGTGAGTACATACAATGAATCAAAAAGAACGTCCTCTTTTTTTCTACTTTAGAAAATGACTTCGCTTTTTAGTTTTATTTCAGAGTTGGGTTATATATAATAAATCCCAAAATAATATTTCTCTTTCTCATTTAAAAAAAATCTAAATTATGCTGATAGCTTACACTTACAGTCATGTCCAAACTAATCAAATTATATGTAAAACAAGGAAACTCTAGTATATATGTCTATAGCTAAAAGCCTAAATACAAGTAATAATAGTAAGTAAATACTATTAAAATATGGACTATTTAACTGTACAACTGCCAATATGATTTAAATAACTTAAGGACTGTGTAATAGTATCTTCCAAATGATCTGTAAGTGCAGCAGTTTACATTTCATGTGAGAAAATACCATCATTTGATATTATTATTAAAGATTTAAACATTTAATTTTAAGAATACTTTATTTTGACTATTACCTAGCCTGTATTCAACAAGAATGCAACAAATAACACTGTGTGACTACCTCAGTACCTGTGATAGAATAAAAAATGATCACAAGGTCAAATATTGATTTCGACAACTAAAAGCACGTTCTCTCAACCTGGATGAAGAAATACTTACACTTTTATTGGTAACCACCTTGTATAGCAGTTTTCTCATGATCATATCCGGTTTGTTCTTTACGACTACCAATTCATTTTGGTATCATGTTTACTTGAGCTTCCACAATCCAGCCTAAAAACGTATACATCTCAAACGCTGCTGCTATTGCATCGGGTAAATATTAGCTTCTTAGATATGATCAAGAATTCAATATGTCATCTAGAGTAAATCAAAGAATGCTAAATAAGTTGAAATTCCTTACCATAACGTTAATACATCGGTGTAACACATCTGTCTAGCAAGTGGTCATTCCAGTGCACCACCATCTTGATATGCAAATAAGGGCGGAAGCGAAATTAGAAGCATGGGGGGTTTGAAGTTAGGGATCTTTTGTAAACTTGCAACTTTAGCATATAAATCTTATTTGTGTGGATATTAATACACATATACTATTTTAAAATTTTTAAATAATTAACTTAGTTAAATGTAGTATTTTAGGCAATAAGTAAGCAAGGATCATCGTCAAAATGACGAAAGATATTTACTAATGCAATAAGACATCCCTCGCGCGGTGACGACAAACGGTGTTGACCATAAACAATGTTGCTCTGGTTGTTAGTTAGTTAGTCATTGTTTATATGGTCCAGCGGACTGCAAAGAGTTGCTGCAAACAACATAATTACATTTATATACATAAGCTGCATTAGTATAGCATGGTCAGACATAGGTATAATTATAGGCAAACAGCCTGTTGCCCTCATCTTATTTCGTAATGAGGGTCACAGGCTTGGTTTTCACAGTCACTTATTTTTCATTCCTACCAATTTAAAACTTTTTTTTTCTTTTTCAAACTTCAAATTACTGGATTACGGTTAATTGTAGATTATATTCACACAACACCGGAGCGTATAGGCGACTACAGGTCACATTATTCTGACACCAGCGGACCAGTTGATGGTAAAGGGGAAATGATTATGATCACACATTGGCCAATCCGGGATTCGAACCAGGGACCTTTCGGTTACTAGTAAGCCGCTCTACCAACTGAGTTCGTTTCGTTTCGTGGTTAGATTAACGTCCCCGGACACTGTGCGTATAGGGGACAAAATAACTTTTATATAATTATTATAGTGGAGAGGGGAGACGATTGACTATGCTTGGGAGGGATTGTCCCCCTTGAGACTGTCAGAAGGAATTTGTTCCCTTGCTGTCAGTATCGCCTTGTGTGACTCTTGTGGAGTAGTATCCTTGGGTTAATTGTAGATAATTATAGTCACACAACACTAGCGCCAAAACCTGATAATTACACATCCTATCATGTCCCGTAACCCGGAGGTCGTAAGGGCACCACAGATGATCGTTTAACCAGCATACTCCATCTTTCTCTGTCCTCAGCAGCCCTGATGGCTTCGCTCAGTGTCAAACCAGTCCATTCTCGAATGTTGTCCTCCCACCTCTTTTTCTGTCTCCCTCTTTTTCTACCTCCTTGCACTGTGCCTTGCAGAAAAGTCTTTGCAAGGCCTGATGATCTGGTGACGTGGCCATACCATCGGAGTTTCCGTTTCTTCACCACTGTGAGCAGGTCATCGTGTTGTCCAATGGCTTGTGTGATGGTCTGTCGGACTTCGTCGTTGGTGATGTCATGTGTTGGGTATAGGAAATGCCCAGAAGTCTTCTGTAGCACCTCATCTCCATGCTTTGTATTCTTCGTTGGAGATCTGCTGTGAGGGCCATGCTTCGCAAGCATATAGGAAGATGGAGATGACAAGGGAGCGCAGCAGTCTTACTTTGGAATGTAGACTGATGGTCCTGTCTTTCCAAATGGGCTTCAACCTTGTCAGGGCAGCAGTTGTTTGTGCGATCCTGGAGAGGACTTCATGTCGGGACCCATTGTCTGATACAATGGCTCCTAAATATTTGAAGCTATGCACTGTGTTGAGGGATTGGCCTTGGACTTTGATGTCCGTGTTGATGCCATTGGTGTTGTTGGTCATCATTTTGGTCTTCTCTGCACTTATTTCCATTCCATAAGCTCTGGAGGTGGCGTCAAGCCTCTGTACCAGCTGTTCAAGTTCTTGTTCCTCTCTAGCCAATCCATCAATGTCATCCGCAAAACGAAGATTGGAGATTGCTCTACCCCCTATGCTGACTGTGCCTTTGTGATCTGCAAGAGCATCTGACATGATGCGCTCTAGGAAGATGTTGGAGAGAGTAGGCGCACACCGATTGTTGTTCTGAACCAGTTCCTGATGGCGCTGTTGTGGAGGACCGCACTGGTATCCTTGTCATACAGGCTTTTGATGACTTCAATAATTTTAGGGCTGATAAGCATGGGATAATTACAATTATCAAGGGATAATTACAGATACAGATATCATTGAAAAAGTAAAAATATCTTCACGTGATCATGATTCATTTTTAGTTTTGGCTCTAGCAACCCGCCTGAAATTGCGCTAAACTCGAAAATTGTAATTATCACATAATAATTTCAATTTTCACTTCATAATTACAAGTTTTACGTGATCATGCTTAATTCTGACTTAGGCGGCTTACTAAGCCAAAACAGGTATCAGTGATAACAGTAATTAACACGTGTTCTGTGTAATTCACATTATGACGGCCTACTAGCGCCAAAACCTGATAATTACAAATATCATGTGATAATTACAAATATCAACAACATATTTACCATGAACACGTACAAATTGTAATTATCAAGTGAAAATTATAATTTTCGGTTTTGGCCCATTTCCAGGCGGATTGCTAGCTACAGCCAATACTGAAAATTAAACATGATCACGCCAAGATATTTGTAATTTTTCAATGATAATTGTAAGTATCCCTTGATGATAATTGTAATTTTCTTATGATGTTTGTAATTATCTCATCATATTTGTAATTATCAGGTTTTGGCGCTAGGAAGGCCTGGCAAATACCGATAATTATTCATTAACACTGTGGATTACCGATAGGCCTATCTCTGTAAATTACACAGAACACTTGTTAATTTTAATTATATCGTGAGAATGGTTTTGGCGCTAGTAGGCCGTCCAACGTATAGGTCGACTGCTAGTCACATTAGTCTGACATCAGCTAACCAGTTGATGGTAAACGGAAAATAATATGGTCACACGTTGGCCAATCCGGGATTCGAACCAGGGACCTTTGGTTACTAGTAAGCCGCTCTACCAACTGTGCTACCCGGCCCCAGATATTCTTGGGTGTGTGCGTGAACTCTTTATGTAAAACCAAATGTATGCAAATCGAGTGACGTAATCATCGTAACGTCATAATTGCTTAAAAGTGGTTAATTTTTATTTATTTTTATTTTTACATTTCTTGTAAACTTTGTATGTGAGTCTCAAGTGAGGTTATCGTGGTGAAGTTTTGTAAATATAAATTTAATTTTTAATTTAAAAAGAATTTAATTTTATTATTTTATGTGTGTTTGCGTTGTTCTCTTTCTTTTGGTATTTTCTTCCAGTATTATTATTATTATTATTATTATTATTATTATTATTATTATTATTATTATTATTATTATTATTATTATTATTATCTATAACATATTGATCCGTACTGGATGACGTTAATTTGGTTTTTATAAATTTAAATTATGTTTTGGACCCTAAGAGGTGCATGTGCAGAGTTCTCTCACATGCACTTAACTTCAGTCAGTTGTTAATCTGCATAAATTGATGTGGTGACTAAACCAATAAATCTTATGATGATGATGATGATGATAATGATAATGATGGTGGTGGTGATAATGATGATGATGGTGATTTGTTATTATTATTATTATTATTATTATTATTATTATTATTATTATTATTATTATTATTATTATTATTATTATCATCATCATCATCAAAGGATGTTCAGTGTACCAGAATACCACATGGTGAGACACGGTGGTCGAACCTTCAGTTTCTTCTCAGTTCAGACCTGGAACTCGCTACCTCGGTCCGTCCGTCACAGTCCTTCACTAGCGTCTTTTAAAATGAACTTGAAGACGCATCTTTTTAGAGAGTCCTTTTCTTAGGCGCCATGAGTAAATGTTGTTTGTTATTTTAGTGTTGGGATGTGTATGTGGTTGGGTGTTATTGACCAATGTACGCATGTTGTGTTTACATTTGTTTATGTAAAGCGCTTTGTGATTTTGGAAAGCGCTGTATAAATTGCCTTATTATTATTATTATTATTATTATTATTATTATTATTATTATTATTATTATTATTATTATTTAGTAGTAGTAGTAACATCAGTTCTTCACAGTGGTGAAGAAACGACACTCCGATGGTATGGCCACATCACCAGAGCATCAAGCCTTGCAAAGACCCTCTTGCAAGGCACGGTGCAAGGAGGCAGAAGAAGATGGAGACAGAAAAAGAGATGGAAGGACAACATTCGAGAATGGACTGGCTTGACAATGAACGAAGCCATGAGGGTTGCTGAGAACAGAGAAAGACGGGGGAAGATGGTTAAACAATCATCTGCGGTGCCCCAAAGACCTTCCAGTTACGGGATAGGATAGGATAGGGTAATAACATCATCATCATGATCATTATTTTAAATTGTGACAGCACATCACCAACGACGAAGTCCGACAGACCATCAAACAAGCATTTGGACAACACGATGACCTGCTCACAGTGGTATAAAAACGGAAACTCCGACAGTATGGCCACGTCATCAGGTCTTGCAAAGACCATCATGCAAGGCACAGTGCAAGGAGGTAGAAGAAGAGGGAGACCAAAAGAGAGGTTGGAGGACAACGTTCGAGAATGGACTGGTTTGACACTGAGCGAAATCATCAGGGTTGCTGAGGACAGAGAAAGATGACGTACGTTGGTTAAACGATCATCTGTGGTGCCCCTACGACCTCCGAGTTACGGATTAGGATAGGATAGGATTTTTTTCTTTTTTGTAATGGGTATGGTCATTGTTCATGCGTGTGTGTGTGTTTGTGTGTGTGTGTGTGTGTGTGTGCATGCGATGAAAATCTGCCCCCATTAGGGTCCAGCACTTGTTATTGTTTTTATTATTATCATCCTCAGTATAGTAGTAGTAGTAGTAGTAGTAGTAGTAGTAGTAGTAGTAGTAGTAGTAGTAGTAGTAGTAGTGGTAGTAGTTAGTGCTACACGCTTTGAGGACATAATGTATCTCACCCTCCTCCCCAACCTCTACTCCCTAATTGCTGTTGATATTTATAATGCATGTGAAACGTGTGAGTGGGCGCTCGGAGCAAACTGCAAGTTTGGTTTTAGGCTATACAATTTAGAGTAGTAGTAGTAGTAGTAGTAGTAGTAGTAGTAGTAGTAGTAGTAGTAGTAGTAGTAGTAGTAGTAGTAGTAGTAGTAGTAGTAGTAGTAGTAAGCTTATATCAGTTAGCTTAGTGGGAAATTTAAACATTTAATTAATTGTTTCTACAGCCTCAGTAGCAAGCTAATAATAGTAATATAATTATGTTGGACAACTGTTCAATTCAAACACATTATTTTAAGAAATTTTGGCTGAATAGCTATAAAAGTTGTTCACGGTCCATTTAAATTACCGTATACGTTTACGTATTTGTTTAATGCTACCACTTCACCAGCGTTTTCTCCACATAAAGTTTGCAAGCACCTCGATTTGGCCAACGATCGACGATTTCCCGTGAATGAACTGATAAGCTACTGCAAAGTTAAGGGTGGACTGGGTTTGCTAAGTTGGGACATTCAAGTCACGCAGCCTGCAGGATTGTGTGCAGAAAACCGATCACCTGATATCCTACACTTAGACGAGAGGAACATAGCCTTATATGGTACTTTTGATTGAGAGATTGTTTTGGTCACTGGGTGGAATACGGTAGATGAGAATGAAGATGATGGTTAGACCTTCTTCACCCACCATTAGCGATATGGCAGACGGGGATAACCATTCCAGGGAACAAAGGGTAGGGACATAAATTTGGGTATTTATAGCAAGCGCCTATGCCTATGACGCGTCTCCCTTCTGTTATCTGTATTTATAGATAACCAGGTTCGAGACGCGTCACAGGCATAGGCGCTCGCGTGTCCAGAAACAAGCGCCTGTGATTTGAATTGAATTGTAGGAGTTTCTTCTTTAGCTATGTAAACAAGCACTGTGCCTCATACTTTGCAGCGGTTCCTTTTTTTTTTTTTTTTTTTTTTTTAAATTAAGAATCAACTTTCAGTCTATTAACAGGCTTAATTGCATTTATACAAATGAGTGTATCGATTTATACGTACTTTTAAGTGGTTATTTTGGGGCTAAACCTTTTTTCTTTTTCTTTTTTGCCGGTGGGGCAACAATCATTGTGAATGTAAAAAGATTCTGCGACGCTGAAATGTGTTATCTTCAGCCCGGCCGGCCGTAAAACAAACTAGAGTTCAATACTGGTGTCACGTCGTCAGAAGTCCGGGTGTCTTAGTTTAGCCGGGCGCCTTTGCACATGCGCCAGTTCAAGTCGGGCCGACATTTTTCACGATGTTTTTAGGCGTCGTAACCCTAACCCTAACCCTAATCCTTACTAAGACTGCAATAGCACTGTGCGCATGCGTCGAATTTTGTTAATGCGTCGACCA
The DNA here is from genome assembly GCA_036898135.1 of Oncomelania hupensis. Classification (NCBI taxonomy): domain Eukaryota; kingdom Metazoa; phylum Mollusca; class Gastropoda; order Littorinimorpha; family Pomatiopsidae; genus Oncomelania; species Oncomelania hupensis. The sequence goes on along the minus strand of CM072511.1, from coordinate 137,740,770 downwards.
ATCAGAATGTTCCCAGTCGCACCCAGTCGAGATAAGATACTAGGAACTGTGACGATGTCACACCGGTGTGTCATCGTCAAAGTTCCTAGTATCTTATTTCGGCTGGAAGCGACTGTGACCATTCTGATTGGTCGACGCTTTAACAAAATTCGACGCATGCGCACAGTGCTATCGTAGTCTTAGTGAGGATTAAAGTTAGAGTTAGGGTTAAAGGTTAGTGTTAAGGTTACGACGCCTAAGAACATCGTAAAAAAGCCGGCCAGACTTGACCTGGCGCATGCGCAAAGGCGCCCGGCTAAAGTAAGACACCCGAAACTTTGACGAAGTGACCACGGTATTATAGCCTATTGGCCTACTATAAATCTGTTCCGTGTAACCAAGCTTAGCGCGTAGAGTGGGGCCGGGTAGCTCAGTTGGTAAGAGCGTCTTGCTAGTAACCGAAAGGTCGCTGGTTCGAATCCCGGATTGGTCAACGTGTGATCATATTATTTTCCCCTTTACCAACAACTGGCCCGCTGGTGTCAGTATAAATCGGTCCAGTAGTCACCTATATGCGAAAGTGTCGTGTGACTATAATCTACAAACAACAACAACAGACAGAGTCAAGAACAGATGCCTCAATCGAGGTGATTTGGCCGTCGGCTGGACCAAAGCCGGGGCGTTGCGCTAAGCTTGTTGTTGTTGTTTGTAGATTATAGTCACACGACACTTTCGCATATAGGTGACTACTGGACCGATTTATACTGACACCAGCGGGCCAGTTGTTGGTAAAGGGGAAAATAATATGATCACACGTTGACCAATCCGGGATTCGAACCAGCGACCTTTCGGTTACTAGCAAGACGCTCTTACCAACTGAGCTACCCGGCCCCACAGTTGACTCTGTCTTTTTTTTTTTTTTAAATCAGTTTATAGTCCCCTCTCTTCCCGGTAAGGATTTTCAGAGAGGAGACATATTGACTCTGTCTCCCGATGTCCTCCTTTTTATTTGCCCGGTGAGGGTGCGAAGGCCCATAGGTCCCCCCTCCCGGTGCCTATTTCTTCTTTTTAGCCAACCGAGCTTATACGTAAAGACGTATTCTTTCCGGAAGAGGTTTCCTTCCTCTCGTTACTAGTGACAACCGGACGGCCCCTTTCTTTGGGAGACCTCTCTCGGCCGAGCTCCTCCGAATTCGCCACCTTTCTGCTGCGGGTGGCCTCACTCTCGCGCTGAAGCCCGCTCTTCGTGTGTCCCCTGGTATACACCTTGATCCTCTGCTGTCTCCCTCTGTTTCTGGGAAACTGATTGTATAAAATAACCTTTTATCTCTTTTATCTTGAACGTTTTCTTTTTTCACGTTTTTGCTCCCCTGCGTTTTTCTTTGCTGGCAAAACCCCTTTTTTTTATATATATATATAATTAAAAGCTTTTTGCTAAATTTGTAAAGGTTTTTTGTTATCAAGGTCCTGGAAAGGTTTTTAAACTTTTTAAAGTAATTTTTATCCCATCATAATAAAGTGTCGAAATCGTTTTCTTTTAATCGGGAACCCTTCCCTGTGTTGATTTTTTATCACTAAACTTTAATTCCCCCTCCCCCCCCCTCAGGGTGGATTTATTCGCCGTTGCCTCTCCTCGTCCAGACCATAGACCAATAGAATGGTATTATATATTATATATTATATATACCATATTATGGTCTATGTCCAGACACCATTGGAGGCGGACCTGGTCCGCCTCCAAATTTAGCACAAAAAAAAAAAGATCAGATGATTCTGGTCAATTTTCTTGTCCTTAACAGAAATCTATTAGGACGTAAAGCTTCGCTTCATTGCACAGCTTAGCGCAATGAATGAGGGGCCGGGTAGCTCAGTTGGTAAGAGCGTCTTGCTAGTAACCGAAAGGTCGCTGGTTCGAATCCCGGATTGGTCAACGTGTGATCATATTATTTTCCCCTTTACCAACAACTGGCCCGCTGGTGTCAGTATAAATCGGTCCAGTAGTCACCTATATGCGAAAGTGTCGTGTGACTATAATCTACAAACAGCCACAAGCTTAGCGTACACTATAGTCTACCCTGACCCACTTTAGCGAAGATAACGGGCTTTCAGGTGTACTGATAAGTTTATTAGGCTTAATAATTGTGAAGAAATTGAATGGTTTATTTGGCAAATGAATTGCAAGAACTGGAAAACTATAGTCTATCCATAAGTATAATTAACAGTAGCCGAGTTGGTATGAAAATCAAAGTTGAGTTTAGTCTAATAGTAATACATAAGCCTACTTAAGACTAGACTAGTCTATATCCAAATACATTGATTGGAGTAAATTTGTTTTAGTTTATTTTTTCAATTTATATACTTATATAATATGTTATTTATTTCTTTTAATCAAATAGTTAACTTTTTAAAAATATTATTTTTAGAATAAGCAAAAAAATTAATAATACGGTCTTTGATCATTCGCAATAGTTCACAGTAAACGGCGGCTTGTAATGTATTAACAGTGAAAAATTGTCTATTAGTATTACTAGCAAATTATTTTTAGTTAAATACTCATTAAGTTGGCCATCATCCACACATGGTTAGTCTAATGAGTGCATGCAGTGCTTCCAAATGCCAATAATAGCTATTTACAGGTATTCATCGATGACGTAGGTTTAACTACCCGTAATCGGTTTCACGTCTAATTGAATGACTAATTTAATGAAGTCACAAGCAGTTCGTATATTCTTAGAACCATACTGAGACAACAGACATATAAGCTGGGTGGCCTCTGTCACTCCGTTTAAGTCGTCCATGTATCATGTTTGTTTTTAAATTTGGTGTGAGTTGCATGTATTAGATCTATGCTTGGGGTCTGCTAATGTCACAAGGTACGAAACCAATACCCCCAGTCTGTAATTATTCAGCTTTGCGAAGTAAAGACAGAAGAAATTAATTGTTTTCCCCCGATAAAATCAAACATTCGTACAGCGCAGTTGAGACTTGCTGAGGCCTACTGGATATTAAATCTGCCCAGTAATAGTAACAGTATAATAATTATTGTAGTAATTTGGGAAACGCATTGCGCACACGCTATAAATGTTCCGTTAAAGCCACGTCTGGAGGGAAGGGGGAGGGTGTTAGTAGGCCTACTTGGAATGGTGACCATGCAACCACCGAAGAACACACAGGATGATGCTAGCACACAACACACCCCAGGCCCAGTCCACCCAGCTGGGAATGGGTAGCTGGCTCTGTTTAGAACTATACTAGACCAGTTCAGCAACGCTGTATACGTTACACTGAGATACAATACCAACCCGTGAAACGGGATGAAATAAAACATCTGTATTACGTCCTCACGAAGTAAAGTTTTGGGTAACAATAACAGAGATGGTAGGATGCCTATATAAAAATCCTACTAAGAAAAGGAGCGGCGCGGACGTCTCCATGGATGACCAGCCAAGAGAGATCTTAATTGACGGGCTGCCACCACAGGTAGGCCTATAGTAGAGCTACCTCGCTTGAATGGCAGTTAACTGTTTGTTCCGAGGCTACTCAAATTATACAGTTTTAGTATAAATGGTATACAAGAAAACTTCCTTTCCTCCCTCAGTTAAAACCTTACGTATGCTACGGCCGCATGATAGGCTATTTAAAGCAAGCTATTAGTTCGTAGATCCAGTATTAGCAAAGACTATATGTTATTAGGCAAAAACGCGCCGGACTGGAACCTTAAAAAAAGAAGTTCAATAAGCCATTAGTTCAGCATATTCGTATTCGTATTCGTATATGATCCATAAATGAACATGCAACTGCCTAAGGCAACGTGCAGCACTTTGCTACTGTTATGGAAACCAAACAATTAATGATCAGTAAAGTGCTAAACAAATCTTGTATATATAGACTTACTCAACTGGTTCTGGTAGGCAATACAGAATGGTGCAGGCCAAATCGTGAATGACCAGTAATGGGTATCAGAGATCAATGAAATTAAGTCAGTTTTGTTTCAACGGTAGTTTAAAACGACGTACTGCTCAGGCTTTCATAGTCAATATAAGAATGACCTTTAACTGTGGTTCATTATCTAGAACGGGTAACGTGTAAGGCTATTGTGGCTTTACACTTGTGCAAACTATTTTCTGTCAAACTCATGTTTCTGCTTAATTCCTTTAATACAATAACTTAATAATCTTATTTATTTATTTATTTATTTTCAGGCATAAAGATTTTTAGAGTGCTTCATGAAAAATCTATATAAGATGTTTGGTGGAGATTGGTGAGTAGGGGAGGGGTAAGGTCAAATCATGCGATATTTCTAACCCTGTACCTGTACACAATGCAGACGTGCACCTCGTCTTTTGAGTTGGACCGGATGGGCAGGCCAAAGTATGCGGAGGGGCAAGAAAGGAGGTAGGGGGAGGGTGGAGAGGAAAGTGGCAGCTCCAGGAAGTTGAAAAAAAAACCAACAAATTTCGTATTTCGACCTATCTCAGTTCATCTTGTCTGGTTGAATATGGAGACGCGTCATAGGCACTCGCATGTCCAGATACAAGAAATAATGTGAACTTTTTGCAGATAACTCTACCATGTATCAGAATCACTGCAGAAAAGTATAATCCAGTTGACTGAATGGACTGAGCTAAATCAAATGACTATTATTCTTCAGTGCACATATTCAGTCAACCATTGATTATGCATCTACCGTCTGGGACTCAGCCAGTGATGGTACAATTAAACCACTTCTTAGATTACAAAAACGTGCTCTCAAAGTAGTCATATTAAAGAATTAATGCAATCCTTTCTAAGTTAGACTACATAAACTTATGGATTCTCCCTCTAATCGCAAGGTTGGCTTAAATTAAGGGTTCATTTAAGCACAAAATTATACTGGATATGTTCCAGAAACCATAATGCTCAAAAACACTTTGAGAACTTCGCGCCAAGTCATGAGTTTGAACACTCCTCTTCTTCGGATTGTTCTGTTTAAGTCTAGTTTAATTTATTTCGGTAGCAGTCTCTAGAACCCTCTCCCAAACTTCCTGACACAAAGTACCAAAATGAATACTTCAAGAACAAATATCTTATGAAGTCAAAATAAGCGTTGCCTTCATTTTATATTTAAGAAAATAAGAATTTTTTTTCTACATATTTATGTTTTTTGCTACTGGTTATTTTATGCAATGCATATTGTTTTGTTTAATTGATTTTGGAAAAAAAATGCATATGTGCTAGTTAATGTGTCTAATGTCCTCTAAGCTTTGTTGTTTACAAACCAATTGATCTTTAGAATGCTATAAGTGTTATTTATACAAAACTGATATGCAACTCCACACCCTATTCCTATTAATGATTTTCATGTACATACTTGTAAGACTGCTGCGCTCCCTTGTCATCTCCATCTTTCTATATGCTTGCGAAACATGGACCCTCACAGCAGATCTACAACGAAGAATACAAAGCATAGAGATGAGGTGCTACAGAAGACTTCTGGGCATTTCCTATACCCAGCACATCACCAAAGACGAAGTGCGAGAGACCATCACACAAGCCATTGGACAACACGATGGCTTGCTCACAGTGGTGAAAAAAACGTAAACTCCGATGGTATGGCCACGTCACAAAAGACCATCCTGCAAGGCACAGTGCAAGGAGGTCGAAGAAGAGGGAGACCGAAAAAGAGGTGGGAGGACAACATTCGAGAATGGACTAGTTTGACACAGCGAAACAATCAGGATTACTGAGGACAGGGAAAGATGGAGTACGATTATCTGTGGTGCCCCTACGACCTCCGAGTTACGGGATAGGATAGTACTTGTGTTCTTACGTAAGTTTATTTGTAAGCACGTAATCGTTTTAATGTCGTGTCGTAGTTTCAGTAGACTAGTCCCTCTTTAGGGCGAGGGTCAGATGTTAGAAAGCAGACTACTGCTTATTCTACTACTTTTGTTAAATAAAGAATCTCTCTCTCTCTCTCTCTCTCTCTCTCTCTCTCTCTCTCTCTCTCTCTCTCTCTCTCTCTCTTTGAATGAACATTGAGGTTTAACGTCTACACCCACCATTGGCGATATGGCAGACGGGGATAACCATCCCAGGAAAAGAGGGGTAGGGACCTGAATTAACACTGAACCACCAAAGCAATGACATACTGCTAAAATGGCCACATTTTATATCGCCCACCACGGGATTCGAACTCTCTCTTTCCTCCCTCCCTTCCTAATATGCCATCCTTCTCCCGTCCACTCCCACCCCCAAACCTTAATGGGAGAGTAGTTCCCGACGGGAACTCGGGTATACATGCGACGGTTAAGAACTACTTTATTAGAAACATTGCCTCCGTAGTTCTAATCCCCGCATCCACCAAAGAGTTGTAGGCTACTTCCACACCCTCTTTCCTTACATGGTCGCCGACATTATAACCTTTATCTTAGAACACAAATAACCAACCGCTCTCTCTTAGGATCTATGCCTTTATCGAGGCCAATCCGCTGATATAAACAATCTTGATAATAGTAACCTAATAGTATGGTAGTCTACCTAGATGCCATTGAGCTGCGTAGGCTATTTGTAATTCACACACAGGCGTTGAAGGGAGACGCGTCACAGGCCTTACCCTTACACAGGCCAAAGACCTTGATAGGCATAGGCGCTCACGTGTGGTTCACGACGACCATCCTATCGCTCGCCCACGTAACTGTCCCGCAGCGCACCCTTACTCAGTGACACACATAAACATTCGTATAGGCCTATATTTACTGTGTACACACCCACACACACACACACACAAACCCACCTCTGCGCACACGCACAAGCGCACGCACACGTACTGTAACTGATACAGTCATAATACAATCAATTTCTATGTACCCACTCTCTCGATTTACTTAGGTTTTAATGATGATGACGACGATGATGATGATGATGACGATGATGATGATGATGATGATGATGATGATGATGATGATGGTGATAATGATGATAATAATAATGGTTATTTATGTGCCTTTTTTTCTTAATCGTATGATTCGTGTCAACTAATACGATTATGTTAAATAAAAAACAAAAACCTTCTACTTACAAGTTACAACAAGCTATTTGAATTGTTACTGCTTCAGCCGCAACTGATTTTAGTAAAACTCCATGATCCGCGTCAGCTAATACGATCATGTTAAAGCTGTCGTATGTGCGTGAATTATAAACCAACAAGCTTAAACCATGGTGTTGTTGTTGCTGTTGTTGTTGTTGCTGCTGCTGCTGTCGTCGTAGTTGTTGCTGCTGTTATTATAATCGAATGACCTAAAGTCAGAACGATCGTATTCACGTCATACACCTAATTACGAATTACACTTACGAATTGCATCTCTGTCGGTTAGGACAAGTTTAATGCTGTGAGCTACTGAAGGGGGAAAAAAATCAATTCACAAATTAAAATATTGATGACCTTTTCCTTGCGAGTGCTACGCAGTGTCGCGAGTGTAATGTGTTATGCATGCACGCTATACTTAGCCTACTTGAACAACTAGGACTGACGTCAGGCGATGACGGTGACGTCATCGGTCACCACCTTTCTCTTTCTTCTCTCCCCCATCCCCTCCCCTTCACACCTCTCCTCCCACTTCTAATAATCAATCTTTGGGTGTCCTGTACCCTTGTAACGTGACGTGACGTGGCTTGAAACGGGTATACTACGTTTTTCGGGGGTGCAGGATGTGAAAATACAAATGTAGCGTAACTTGGCCTACATGTAAACCTATGAAGCATGCTGAGGGACAGACCACGGAGAAAGGAGGGGAGAGGAGGGGGAAGAGAGAGAGAGGGAGGGAAGGAGAGAGAGAGGAGGACGACGACGACGACGAGAAGGATAGAGTCGGTACTGGAAGCACAACAACATTTCTTGGTAACCAGCTAACTAACACACGTCCTTCTTTCACAGTGCTCACATGACGTTATTCTCTCCATGATTAAGCCTACCTGCAGTGGCGACTGAGTAGTGTGCAAATAGGCCTATGCCAAAACGAGCAGTAAGCCATAATGTATTTAAACGATTATTTTAGACTTGATGTACGCAAGATTTAACATTACTAACCCATACCGTACTTATACTTATATAACCCTAATAATGCTTAAGTCACACTTCTACCGGGTATAAAAAAAATTATATTAAAAAAAAGACAACCCAGGTCTAAATTTGTGTTAATACTAGTAAGCACGAACGTGCAAGTATTATGTCCCCTTTCTCTTGTTTGCATTGATCGGCGCAGCCTGGCTTTTCGATTTTGCCGTTGATCGCCTTCGCAATGGTTTGTGTTGTTTCGTGGTGTTGGTGACGCTTGACACTATCGTCTTATTTTTGTATTTGCCCTTCTTCAATACAATAATTGTTTTCGTCTTACTTTCTTCCACCACCACCTCCCTCCCCCTAATTTCCACCTTTTCCCATCATTGTCTTCTTTTCCATTAATTGTTGTGTTCTTATCGACTGACCGACTGATCATGCAATGCAGTCCATTATGAGAGATCGAAGAGGAGAGAGAGACAGACATACAGAAAGACAGAGACAAAGGAGACAGACAGAAACAGAGAGACAGAAACTGAGAGAGACACAGACCGAGAGAGAGAGACACAGACCGACAAACAAAATCAGTGACACAGAAAAGGAACAATTCTTATGGTAACTCGCACATATTTGGAACCATGTTTTGAACTAAAATAACGACAATGTATGTTCTGTAATAAGATTTTTAAAAAAAAAAACTTCTTAATATTTAAATATTCGTGATGTCATTGTTGTCAAAGATTAAGAGACATTTGAATGAATATATGATGCAGTCAACTAGTCGACTTCACGTCCGGGGAGAGGCCTATTAGTTTCTAAAATAGGGCTTGAGCAGTCCTAACATTCTACAGCGACACAACACTTTACGTTCACGGAGGGACAGCTTGAGAGAAAGATCTAGATCTTATTCACTAACTCACAACTCTTTCATTTTGTTTTTCTTCTAACTACTTCTACATTGAAGCACACCAAATATATACCAAATATATATATACGTCTTTGACAACACTCATCATTGCATGCGGCAAAATGACAAAATACAAAGTCTTCGTCCTATCTTTCTAAGAACCATCAATATTCATGTCACTTCACAATCTCAATATTTAACTAATCTCAATGATCACTAATTCTTACACCAAATACTGAAGTGAAACTGATGATTAACGATGCGCTTTAACAAAACAGAGCGAAAACTAAAACTTACTAAAATTTAACCTCCCTCCCCAGTAAACCTACATGATGAGGTCAAAGAAATACCAACAGCAGAGAACCGAGAACAGACAGCCCCTTTCACTCTTATTAATAAAAATTGGCGTTTAGTCTTAACGTTTTGCCTCCCAAATTAATGATGATTGATCAACTGGGCAATTATGAATATTCATAATAATATCTATATGGGCGTGCGTTCATTCCCTTATAAACATTAATTTCAATAAACTTTCCCAAACCAGTTAATTCCCTCCTATCTTCCTTAATGGTCTGTCTTCATTGGAAAGTTCGTGGAGGTTCACGAATCTTTTTCTCCAAGTTTTCAGATCCCGAACCTAAGTTCCCGAACATTTTTTGGTCCAAAAGGTTCAGGAACCTAGGTTCGGGATCTCAGAACCTCGAGAAAAAGGTCCGTGAACCTCCACGAACTTTCCAATTAAGACAGACCATTAAGGAGGATAGGAGGGAATTAACTGGTAATGAACCTTTCAATTAAGACAGGCTATAACACAACCCTGTGGTACTCACCACCTAACTGGCTACGTCATGTGAAGAGGTGTAGCAAAACAACATTAACGATTATCCGAGTCCTTTCTCTAACTTTGGTTAAAGATTTAATTTCCCACGCTAATACATCTCCTGACTACCTTATCACTTTCAAACACACAACTAACTCCAAAGCTACTAATATAGTTCTCAATTACTATAATTGCATTTGCGACCATCTTCATGTCTTAATATTTCACAATAAATGATACATAAATAACTCCATTATTATATGTATCTAACTGTTACGTTGAAACGCGAATGGTAGTACGTCGGAAGCGTGTACGATAGATCTAATCGTTTCGTTTTGCAAAGTATTCAATAATGGAGTTTATTTACCTTTGATTTGAGTTTGCATTGTTGTTAGGAGTGGTTTTGTATAACGTTGATAATTTTCGTTGGTCGATATTATTGGAGAATTTTCGTGATCTGTCGATAGAAATTTCCCGATGGATATCGAAGGTCGTGAATGTTCCCGGAAGTAGAGGAAATAGGTATGACGTAAGTCAGTGATGACGATCTTTAGTTCGATTGGTGGCAGTACGTCATTTCTACCATGTACCAAATTGTTCCAGAAAAGAGAGAGGTTATTTAATCGTGTGCCGAGTTGCTGTTGAGAGATAGTAAAGTTGTTGATAGTGATTTGGAGAGTTGCTGTGAAAGTTGTTGAGTTGAGTTGAGAACTGTATGCAGTTGTTGGTGTGTGCTGAATAAAAGTGGAAAACTTCATACGTCGACTTTGTGACTTGTATGCTGTTTGGACGGGTTGCGTGAATAAACGAATCTGAGTTACACAACTATCAGGAATTCAAGCATCGGGGCTGAATCACTACTGATAAAGAAAAACACCATCATCGAATCGAGTGTAACATTTTGGGGGCCAAGCCGCGATTCACGCCATAGCCAAGGGTTCAACTGCTACAACAAGCGAGTCAACGTTACGAGAGGCAGTCATCGAGGGTAGCCGCCAACGAGTTGCGTCGAGAGGGGCCAACATACTGGGACTACATCACCGATAGGTTCGGGTTGACTGCAAGGGCGTGTAGTCGCCGAAGAGTTGCTTCGTGAGCGAGCAACAGAGCGGGACTATGTGGCTGCCGCAGGACTACGTCGAGGGACAGTCTCGGAGCTACATCGCCAGTATTAGAGAGAGCGACGAGCGGACGTCGCGTCTACTTCAGCACAGGAGCGTGTACATCAACACCAGCGTGGTGCAGCGTCGCATACGACGAGGACAGCGGGGCCTGCGTCAGCGAAGGCGACTAGTGACAAGCATCAGCGCTACTGCAGAAAGCGTGCTGTTCTAGAACAGTCTAGAAAGGTACAGCACAGTCAAGAACTTTCCAGAAAAAAAAGAAGAACTCTACAGTCAAGAACTTTCTAGAAAAAGAACTTTCCAGAAAAGAACTTTCCAGAAGCATCAAGATGGCTGACTTCTGGCAGAAAGGGATTCAACTGAATCTAAAAGGGAAACAGTTGACGGAGTACGTCAAGTCCCAGGAGAGAATACAAGAACGAGAATTAGAAGAGCAACGCCGCCGTGAAGAAAGAGAATTAGAAGAGAAGCGTCTAGAAAAAGAAGAGCAGCGTCGCCGTGAAGAAAGAGAATTAGAAGAGAAGCGTCTAGAAAAGGAAGAGCAGCGTCGCCGAGAAGAAAGAGAAGAGCGGCGTCAAGAAAGAGAGATGGAAGAGAGACGATTAGAGGCTGAGCGTCAATACCAGCTAGAGTTGGCGCGTATCCAGAACAATCAGCATGCGCCACAAGCCACCAACGACCATACGGCTCCAAAATTGCCAGCTTTCGTCGACGGGAAGGACCAGATCGACAGCTATCTGGCGAGATTCGAAAGGTTCGCCGAAAGCTCCAACTGGCAACCTCGAGACTGGGCGATTCGACTAAGTGCACTTCTGACAGGGCAAGCTCTCGAAGTTTACACCAGACTGTCGAACGATGACGCCAAAAACTACGACGTCTTGAAAGAGGCCCTGTTGCAGTGCTACAACTTTACAGAGAAGGGCTACCGTAAACGCTTCCGTGAATGCCGGCCTAAGTCAGACGAGACGCCAAAGCAGTTTGTGGAGCGCCTGTCGTCATATCTACACAAGTGGGTGGAGTTATCAGGCGAAACGAAGTCTTACGACAGTCTCCATGACCTGATCGTGAAGGAACAATTTCTCAATGCCTGTCACAAGGACCTAGCGACCCACTTAGAAGAACAAAAGCTGCAGACGCTTAAAGATGTGACTGAGGCTGCTGAAAGATATCTCATCGCTCATGGGAAAACCCTGGGGCCACCCAGCGCGACGAAACATTTTCAGAAGACTGGAAGCCATGGGAACCAGATTCATGGGATCCAGACGAGCCAGAGACAGACGGACTCCACGCCTCCTCCCAGGGAAGGGCATTCAAGAGGCTGTTTCACCTGCAACGCTACAGACCACAGGGCGGCTAATTGTCCTCAAAACAAAAGTAGCGGACAGCGGAGCAGTACGGACAACGCAGCGGCGGGCAACCGGCAGAGGCGGTTCTCCAATCAACGGCAAACCAGTAGATCTGACCATCAGGTGTGCGGCGGGAGCGTCATTCTTCCGAGTGAGACCAAGCGCACAGCTACTCCTGCCGACGTGCAAGAGTGCATGACCGATGGCCAACTTCTCCTTGCCAACGGAAAATCCATCCCCGTCGTCGCCAGCGCAGCTGTGACCGTCCAGAACATGCCTGTTTCAAAGGGACGCGTCGGAAATCATGAAGTGACTGTCTTAAGAGACTCTGGCTGTAGTGGGGTCATCGTCAGAGAAGACCTAATCGCTAAAGAACAGTTCACTGGCGATTCAAAATGGACACTTATGGCCGACAGCAAATGTGTGAGAGCGCCAGTTGCGAAGATTCATGTCAACACCCCTTTCTACATAGGTGAAGTCGAAGCGGTTTGCCTGAAGAAGCCGCTGTATGATTTGATGATCGGGAACATCGACGGCGCGAGACGACCCGACGACCCCGATCCAGAATGGAGTCCTGCCTCAACCCAACGCGTCGAAGTTGTGGAGGAGGATCCATTGCCGTTTCCCGATGGAGACCTTACAGAGCTGCTACGGGACAATGTGGTTACTCCGGCTCAGCCCTGCCGACCAGAGATCGTCGGTGCTGTTACTACCAGGGCCCAGGCCAAGAGAGACAAGATGTCTACGCCACTGAAGGTCGCCGACAACTCCAAAGCTGCCATCGTGGACAGAGATAAGCTGATCCAGCTCCAGGAAGCTGATAGCACTTTAAACAAGTACAGGAACCGCCAAGACCACGTGACCAAAGGCAGTGGTACGGTCTATTTTGAGGTGAAGGCCAAGATCCTGTATCGAATCTTCCAGCACCCGAGGGTCAACGGAGGGAAACCACTACGTCAAGTATTGGTACCGTTACCCCTAAGGCGCCAGGTGATGGAAGTAGCACATGACTCAATCGTGGGAGGTCACCTGGGTATCAAGAAGACGTCGGATAGAATCCAGGCGGTATTCTACTGGCCAGGACTTCATGCGGACGTCAGCCGATTCTGCCGATCATGTGACATTTGCCAGAAGACCATACCTCGAGGAAGGGTCCCGAAAGTGCCTATGCAGAGGATGCCTCTGATCGACCGACCTTTCAAGAGGGTGGCCTTAGACTTAATCGGCGAAATAAGACCTCCGAGTGAAGAAGGTCATCGATGGGTACTGACTTTGGTAGACTATGCGACTCGGTACCCAGAAGCAGTGCCACTGAAGAAGATTGACACTGAAACTGTAGCAGAGGCACTAGTGGACATGTTCAGCAGACTTGGAGTGCCTGAAGAGATCCTGACAGACCTCGGGACGCAGTTCATCTCTGACTGCATGAAGGAGGTTAACAGACTGCTGAGCATCCGGCATTTGACTACGACACCCTACCATCCAATGTGCAACGGGCTTGTCGAAAAGTTCAATGCTACGCTGAAGTCCACCCTGAAGAAACTGTGCAGCGAGCAGCCCAGACAATGGCATCGCTACATCAACGCCCTACTTTTCGCCTACAGAGAAGTACCGCAGGAGTCCACCGGCTTTTCTCCGTTCGAGCTGCTGTACGGAAGGACCATCTGAGGGCCGATGCACATCCTAAAAGAACTGTGGACGAAAGAAGTAGACACCCCAGAGGTGAAGAACAGCTACCAGTACGTGTTTGAGCTACGGGAGAAGCTGGAGCAGACTCTCGAGATAGCCAGAGAAAACCTCAAGAAGTCCCAGGACTGTGGAAAGCACTACTATGACCGTAGGGCTGTGAACCGGAAGTTTAAACCTGGCAACAAAGTGCTGGTGCTGCTACCTACCGACCACAATAAGTTGCTGATGCAGTGGAAAGGCCCGTACGAAGTGGAGACCGTGGTGGGAATCAACGACTACAAGGTGAAGGTCGGCCAGCATTCCAAGATATACCACGCCAACCTCCTTAAGCTGTACGTGGAAAGGCCATCAGAGACTGTGCACGCAGCCACAGCAGCTGTGACCGACGACAGCTTTGACAGCGAAGAACTGTTGGAACTGGGAGACTTCCACAGCAAAGAAGGCATCGATGATGTTAAGCTAGGACCAAGCTTGACGGAAGGTCAAAAGATGGAGCTCAAGGACCTTATGGGCGAGTTTCCCCATAGCTTCAGCAATGTCCCAGGTTCTACAACTTTAGTCGAACATGAAGTCCACACCCAGACCTGGACGGAGCATCTGCAGACCTTGAGGGAGCCGTTCCACCGTCTCGCAGAAGCCAACCTGACCGTGAGACCCAGCAAGTGCATCCTGGGAGCTGACAACGTCGACTGCGTCGGACATCCGACGGAAGAAGGAGACAACGGAGGATGCACTGACTCCAGGAAAACCCACGTGATCGTCGTTTTTGACCCTGGGCCGATGACAACCGCAACTGACGAGGGCGACGTTTCCTTGCGGATGAAAGATCATTGACTGTGTGGACGAACTAAGAATATTGGTAATGACAGACTTGAAAATGAAAAACGTTGATTGGGTAAATGAACTGTGAACATTGACAGTATCCAGAAAGATTTGCAGATGAGAAACATTGACTCTGTGTAAATGATCTGTGAACATTGACAGTATCCAGAAAGACTTGCAGATGAGAAACTTTGACTCTGTGTGAATGAACTGTGAACATTGACAATATCCAGACAGATTTGAAGATGAAAACCATTGACTCTGTGTGAATGAACTGAGAACGTTGATAGTGTTCAGACAGGCTGAAATAAGTCTTAATTCTGTACTTTGTTTGTGCATTACGTTTCAACGTTGTTGAAAGAAATTAGGTAAATTTCTTCTTGAGTGGGGGGTTATGTTACGTTGAAACGCGAATGGTAGTACGTCGGAAGCGTGTACGATAGATCTAATCGTTTCGTTTTGCAAAGTATTCAATAATAGAGTTTATTTACCTTTGATTTGAGTTTGCATTGTTGTTAGGAGTGGTTTTGTATAACGTTGATAATTTTCGTTGGTCGATATTATTGGAGAATTTTCGTGATCTGTCGATAGAAATTTCCCGATGGATATCGAAGGTCGTGAATGTTCCCGGAAGTAGAGGAAATAGGTATGACGTAAGTCAGTGATGACGATCTTTAGTTCGATTGGTGGCAGTACGTCATTTCTACCATGTACCAAATTGTTCCAGAAAAGAGAGAGGTTATTTAATCGTGTGCCGAGTTGCTGTTGAGAGATAGTAAAGTTGTTGATAGTGATTTGGAGAGTTGCTGTGAAAGTTGTTGAGTTGAGTTGAGAACTGTATGCAGTTGTTGGTGTGTGCTGAATAAAAGTGGAAAACTTCATACGTCGACTTTGTGACTTGTATGCTGTTTGGACGGGTTGCGTGAATAAACGAATCTGAGTTACACAACTATCAGGAATTCAAGCATCGGGGCTGAATCACTACTGATAAAGAAAAACACCATCATCGAATCGAGTGTAACATCGATGGGTACTGACTTTGGTAGACTATGCGACTCGGTACCCAGAAGCAGTGCCACTGAAGAAGATTGACACTGAAACTGTAGCAGAGGCACTAGTGGACATGTTCAGCAGACTTGGAGTGCCTGAAGAGATCCTGACACTAACCAACTTATCAATGTTCTTCCTTCGCTCTCTTAACTTACATCCTATCATATCTTATCAGACCTATTCTATACTGTCCTATCCCGTAACTCGAGTCGTTGGGGCACCACAGATGATCGTTTAACCAGCGTACTCATCTTTCTCTGTCCTCTGCAACCCCTTATGGCTTCGCTCATTGTCAAGCCAGTCCATTCTCAAATGTTGTCCTCCCTCCTCGTTTTCTGTCTTGAATTGTTGTTCTGAACCAGTTCCCGATAGCTAGCACTGTTGTGGAGGACTGCTCTGGTAGCCTTGTCACACAGGCTTTTGATGACTTCAATAATATTAGGGCTGATGTTGTACAAACTCATAGTTGCCCATAGAGCTGCATGCCAGATTCGGTCAAACGCTTTCTTGAAGTCTACAAATACATGCTATAGATGTTGTTGGTGCTGTAGGTATTTCTCGCAGATTATTCTGAGGTTGAAAATAATGTTCAGTGATACTTCGTCCTGCCCTGAATCCTGCTTGTTCTTCAGCGTATGATTTGTTTAGCTTGAGGTTTCAACCTGTTGAGTATTGTTTTAAGGAGGATCTTGCTGGGATGGCTGATGAGGCTGATGTTGGGGTAATTTTCACACTCCTGAAGGTTACCCTTTTTGGGAAGAGTTACAACAAGCGACTGGGTCCATGGTGTAGGACACTCTCCACTCTGCCAGATCTTGTTACAGATAATGGTGAGGGCGTCGATCATCGCTTCTCCTCCTGCTTGAAGCAATTCTGCGGGTATGTTGCCCACTCTCGCTGACTTTCCCCTTATTCAGCGATTGCACTGCTGCCTCAACTTCTTCTCGGAGAATTGGGAACATTTCGTCTTCTTCTCTGTTCTGGAAAATGATGGGTCTCCGTTTGGTATGTGCTTGTAAAGGTCAGAGCAGAACTCTGTCCACCTATCCAAGACTTCCAACCCACTCCCGTTATCAACAAACATATTTTTTGTTTTCTTATTTCATGTTTCTTTTTTCCGTTTCACAAATTCCAAAACAATTTCTGACACTTCCACTACAGTTTTTAATAATCTCTCTCCTATCCTATTCTGTCCTATCCCGTAACTCGAAAGTCGTTGTGGGCACCACAGATGATGGTTTAACCAGCGTACTCAATCTTTCTCTGATCTGTCCTCTGCAGTTCTCAAGGCTTCGCAAATGTCAAGCCAGTCTATTCTCGAATGTTGTCCTCCCATCTCTTTTTCTGTCTCCCTTTTTTTCCTGCCTTCTTGCCTTGCAGGATGGTCTTTGCAAGGCAGTACATTTATCTTCTGTCTCCTTCAAGCTTGGATACAACCAGCGATAATTACGTTTTCGTTTTTCTAATGTATATAACCCCTGGTTATCAACACTAACACAGGCTTCTTGTATAAAATACTTAAGCAATTCCAGCAACTGTAATATGCTTCTCAATACTATTAAAACGTTACAACAATTCCAACGACTGTTGTACGTTTCCCAAAATGTATTAGAACAATAATTGGACTCGGTCAACAATACAGTATTTATACTGTCCACACAAGACAAAGAATTGCAATAAAGTACCTTCACATTTTGTTAAATGAATACATTATGACTGTACAAATTACACAGCTTAATTTCATGACTTATTCCTGGATCTTTACTTGGAAATGACATACATTTTCTGGCTACTCAGACATGCGCTTCCTAAGTGCAGTAGCCGGTAAAGGCTCGTGTGACATTGCATATCCAGATCCAGAACATTATTTTACATAATTAAAGATAATGAAGACAGACATTACGGCTGTTAGTAGATGCCGTCTCCTTCAGCATCTAGAACATACCCCAAGAAGCGACTGAGGCAGTTTGTCTATTACAAAACTAAAATATAAATTGTATCACATCCAACAGTAACGAAACGCTTCCGGGTTGCTTTTGTGAAAGAAGCGCTTTTGGGACACGATTTCTGAGGCCCATTCCGGGTTGACGAAATATCGTTCCTTCCTGGGAGTGCTGAGATAAGGGCTTTTCCAACCCTTGGGGTGCCTCGTAGTGAACAGGAAGAAGACCTCGGGGAAAACATTACGCTTAGTCGGATAGTCGTTTGGAGGTGGAATGTCGACATGAATAGGTACGAAATATGGCAGCCTCTTCGTCAGATTCCTGAAGGAGAACAAACATGGTCATCATAGCTGTCGCCTTCATCATCATCATCATCATCATCATCATCATCATCATCATCATCATCATCATCATCATCATCATCATCATCATCACCACCACCATCATCATCATCGTCGTCGTCGTCGTCCTTTGCTCTCTTTCACCTTATTATCATTGTATCACCATGCAAACACCCACAACACCACCACTATGTATTATCACAAGCACTAACCGCCATCACTATCATCATCGTCGTCGTCGTCGTCATCATCACCATCGTCGTCGTCGTCGTCGTCGTCGGTCTCCTCCTCTACTTCCTTAATTTCATCATTGTCGACATCGTTGTCGATGTCAATATCTTCATTATCGCCAGCAGCTAAGATGTCAGTTCTTACCCTTTGACCACCTCATTCTCCAAGTGCGGAAACTGCAGTATAACTGGTTGCCGTTTGTCTTTTGATGATTCCTTAGTGCTGTGTGACGCTCGTGTTTTGCGTAGTGAAGACATCATGGATTTTGATGACGTGCATTGTGTGGTGGGGGCGGAGGGAGGGTGCGGCCTCAGCCGTGATGACGTCACTTTGGCTGCCTGCAGCTCTTTCCAACATTTTCTGACTGTTGTCGTCTCTGTTGCATAAATAAATAAGAAAATCGGCTACGCAAAATCAAGTATTATGGAGAAGAAAAAAATCGATCTACAACTCTTGTAGTGTATATAAATAAATAGTTTAAAACACAGTAGAAAACCTCATCACTGCACTAGGTTTTAAGTTCTTGTTATTGTTTATGCAGTGTCAGCAACTGTACTGCAATGCTTAGACTTCGGCCACAACAAGAAGTCAGGGACGAAACCTTCACCTACAATAACGCGTTTTGCCTTCAAACAGTAGTTACAATTGTCTAGGACAATTTATATAGGACCGCTCTATGCGTCAAACCGCTAAATCTTATTCTACAAAACAAGTTAATGTGCTCCTTTAGTAATAATAATAATGTTGAGTTGGCAGTTCATCGTATGATATGAGATCAATTTTAAGACCGTCTTCAATCTAAACGCAAGAACTTACCTGCCCTTCTGGCATTGGAGGTCAGGAGACGCCTGGAGTTGAAGGACTGGGCAGCGGGGGCAGGCAGCAGCCGGAGCCTAGAAACCAACTCTGACCCAAAGCCACTATCGTCATGCAGCTCCAACGGGATCACATTCACGTCCAGCATCTTCACAGCACTGGCATTGTCAACGTTACGATAACTTAGTTCAAAATAATACTTGTAATTTTGGTAACATTTAACATTTATTTTTGTAGAAAAATAGTACATTTAGGAGAAGCTAGAAGGGCAAAGAAAATGAGTGCCCACAAAAATTCAAAATGAAATGGTGGTATTAAAATGCCAAGTAATACCGACTTTCATCTTTCTATGCTCTTGACCTTGAGATGGCATTGACCTCCGGCTGCGAATACACTCATGTACTATCAAATAAAGTATAGCAAACGTCGTATTATGCCCAAAAAGGTGACCTTGGGATGACCTTCACCTTCACCTTCAGTGACCTTGACCTTGGGGTGATCTTGACCTTGGGATGATCTTGACCTTGGGATGATCTTGACCCTCATGTGATCCCTCATGCATGTCTGATCAAACAACCCAATGTTGTGGCATTCTATAGGTTAAATAAATAGACATTCCACCGTACGATGACCTATTTTTGTATGTTTTTGCCAGGCCTTCAAGATTAACGCAAAAAGTGAACATACAAAAGATCAATCTATCGTCTCTAAATACAACAAGTTTAGACTTTATATCTCTCATAGTTTAGGGTCAGGGTCACTTCATGTACCTATACAAACCGATTTTGGACTGCTCCAGTGACCTTGACCTCGGAGTGAGGTTGATAAAATATGAATAATATATGGTGTGTCATTGATCATGCATCTAAGAATCATAAGTTCAATATGAATAACCTGGTAATTTTTTGATTAACATTTGATGACCCTGTGACCTTGACCTTGAAGTGAAGCCAATTCATTCACTGATCATTTTCAATGTCTCATATAGGTATACACCATCTAACAAATATTGTTGTGATAGTTGATATAGGTTGAATACTTAGCCACTTTAAAGTTTTTGCACAGACGGATGGCGGACAGACAGACGGACGGACGGACGGACGGACTTTTTTCCCATATAAATTTTGGACTATTTATATCTTATCTCACACAGATTTGCGAAAACCTGGAAGTTATTCGGTTGGTTTTATTTGGGTATGGGTAAGGGGTGAGTACATAGATTCACATTGCTACGCATGTGAGTAAAAGAAACCAAGGTGTATTAACAAACAACAGGATTAACACCAGTGATACATTAGTTTGTTGAAAGTATGGCTGCATTGCAGATAATTATATCAGTGATATTGACCTTTGCGGTGAGCGAATTCGATTGTACGTGCAGCTGCATGTCACTAACCCAGGTTATGAACTTTAAACAAAATCCATTCTGTTGTTCTTAAGATATGGCGTGCAACGGATCGATCGACCGACCAACAGACCGACATTTGGCTCGTCCTGATTCCCGACTATTTGAAAGTATTTCCAGAAAGCCTATTCACTTGGAAATATAAATATCGTTCCCCAACTTTCAAATCAAATGTAAGGAGAACAAAATTCAAGATAATTATTCATGGAAAACTGATAGGCCTAAAAATTATATTCTTAATTATTTTACCATTGGGCATCCTGCCGACGGTTACATGTAAGAGTAACAAAGTTTGTATTTTATTTATTTATTTATTTATTTTTAAATAGAACATATTATTACTGAAACTGTTCAGTACGGAGAATCTATACTGACCTTTCTGGTAATTCTGTCAAATTTCTTTCTTAAATTATTCTCTGTTATTATATTTAATTTGCAAACAAATAACAGGAATATGGATGGCTAGCATTGGGTACCACTAGTGTTAGTAGTCAAGCTGTTGGAAACAAGAATGAATACATGCAGTGACCGAAATACATTACACTGCAATTATTGATGGCTAATCACCATAACTGTAGGCTACTACGAAACATAGACACAAAGTGTCCCAGTACACACGCCAACGAGAACACGGAAGCCAATGTTTCATGCTTTCTATGTCCTCAAAAAATAATTATCGTACTCACATACTGCAATGTGAGATTATCCATAGTGCAGACAAAGACATTTCAGTGTAACTACAGAGAGAGAGAGAGAGAGAGAGAGAGAGAGAGAGAGAGAGAGAGAGAGAGAGAGAGAGAGAGAGAGAGAGAGAGAGAGAGAGAGAGAGAGAGAGAGAGAGGAAGTGAAACCACAAGAGAATAAAGGAGGAGATAGAGAGGGAGGAGGATGGATGGGTGGGCGGATTGTAGTAATTATCGAATTTCGGTTCAACTAGGCTCTTTTCTTTATTATTGCACCTGCCTATGGAATTAGAACTACGGACTGTCATGCAGTAAAATCAAACATTGAACTTTTTAATCCCGTTCTTGTCTTTTTATTATATAGATCTAGATCTATCTTTGAATTTAAGCCCAGGTTTTCATAGTGAGAACCATTGTCCCCTATACGCACTGTGTCCGGGGACGTTAATTTAAATAATGCGAAAAAAAAAGTGAGAACCACAATTTTAAACTAATCACGTTTATTTCGCTCTTTCTTTCGTCCACACACTGCATATCCTTCCCTTATATGTTTTTTTTTTTTTTTTTTTTTGTTAGTTTTTTTTTTTTTTTTTTTTTTTTTTTTTTGGGGGGGGGGGGGGGGGGGGGGGGGGGTAACAAAACTTTTAACAGCACCTTCCTTCTGGACAGTCCCCTTTCTTTAGCCTTACAGTTTTAATAGTTAACAAGCACTCTTCTAACCCCACCCTCGAATACTGAGATTTTGATTTCCATGAACATTCATTCAAAATGCGGTGGTGTAGCATAGTTAAAGCAGCATATAAAATACCATTCAACCAAATGCAAGTGTGTGTGTGTGAACTTCAAACGAAGTACAACTCGCAGGAACTTTGGCTAAAAGTAAAAGGAGGAAGGGAAAGGGGGAGGGTGGGGGTGGGGGTAGTCGTCGATTGATTGATTGATTTATTGTTGCTTTAGGTCCAGCGGACTCTTCCGAGCCAAATCAGGACCGGACAACCCCCGATCCGCATAAAAGATCTGCCGAAACAACCCCAGTGGGAAAATTGAATGCCCTCCACCGGCCAGTCACTTTACAATAAAGACATCCCACGCGGGGGACGGCTGAGGGTTGACCTCAACTACGCGAACACCCCGGTTACAAAAACAAAATAGAATACAAACATCATTATAAATCATCAACCAAACACATACATATAAAATGCCTATAGTGCTAAATAGTACATTCATAGGAAGCCCTAGTGACCACCAGGCAGAAAGCGTCCAACACTCCCAAGCTGATCCAACAGACCTCATACACAAACAAGGAGTCTTGTCCAGGAAGAGTTTTCAAGAAAAAAGGTAGGTCATTGATCTAGCGAAGAAGAAGATAGTATAGCAGAGTGAAGGACAGAGCAGGAATAGGAAAGAGTAAATGAGGAAGACAGCGACAGTGGGAATTTGATAAGTTGGGTGCAGAGTGGAAGCAAGCCGACGCGATCGATTTTCGATATCATTATTTATACGAGCAACGATTAGATACTGACAGCCTTTTTGGATAAATTGCATATTTTAAAATAATAACTTGCATTTCACTCTTTTGTTGTTGTTGTTGTTGTTGCTTTTGTTGTTCTTGTTGTTGTTGTTGTTATTCTAAAGATGAATGAGAATTCCAGGTGTAGTAGCAAATCAAAAAGGAACAGGCATTTTCACTCAGAGCTGCAAATTCCTAACATAAAATAATAATAATAATAATAATAATAATAATAATAATAATAATAATAATAATAATAATAATAATAATAATAATACTGAATGCTATATACGCGCTTTTCCCCAAATCAATCAGGCTCAAAGAGCGGCGATCTGTACCAACATATTCGCTCACTTGTCTCATCCACCCTCACACACACACACACCCACGCACACACACCAAACACACATCCATCACTTAAACAGGTGGTGCAAAGACAGAAAGATCGCTATTTGAAGACGGAAAGAAAATCAAATTTTTATTTTTGAAATTTTATATTGATTGCGTTCAGCACCATTATTGAAGGTAGGGAGGAAACCGGAGTGCCCGGAGAAAACCCTCGGTGACCTCAATAGTCTCGTACCTAAGTCACATACATCCGCCCCTTGCGGGAATCGAACCCGCGACCTTCGGCATAGGAAACCGGCGACTAATCCACTGCGCCACGAGGCCACCCCAAATGCCAAATATAGGGTTCATGAGTTGTTTCGGGTGATATGTGGAGTTTGAAAATTGGTTGCCTAATTAATTAAGGAAATTATCCATAGCATCAGATCTTGTAAGCCAAGTTACACCCTTTCCTTTTGGGATTAATTGTAAATGTAAAAGCCTACATGCATTTGTACTCCAATTTACACTCCCAGCGTACGCCATCAACAACCTGGTGTACCAGGAAAAAGGATGGATTCCGCTGAAAGACAAATGCAGGGAACTGGCAGCGGGCTTTGAGGCCGCCACATTTGCAGTCTCCTGCCAGGTACGAGACGTCTTGGGCAGCGCCAGCTCCGATGCCTCCTTACTCTCACGAGAGAAAATCTCTACGCAACCGATCCTCGGCAAAAAAACTCTTGCCCCATCTACGTACACCCAAACCCTGTGGGAAGAATGTGGGCGTCAACCATCAGATGTTGCACCGACTCCTTCGGCGTTCCTTCCCCGCTGGGAACTGGAAGCACCCTCCTTTGACATTACCATTGCCGACTCTGGCTCCAAGCAGTCAAACTCCCTTCTCCTGGCAACTCTTGCCAAGGAGAAAATCCACTCGGCTGCCACCACTCACCTACCCATCTACACGGATGGCTCGGTGGGTTCCGATGGCAGGGCTGGTTCTGCCTTTGCCATCCCATACTTCAAAACTACAAAAATCTACAAACTTCCGGCTGGTGTCAGCACTTATATCAACGATCTTACAAACCTACCTCAGGCGATCGCCATCTTCTCTGACTCAAAGTCCGCCCTGGAGGCTTTATCGCGCGGCGGCACAAAAAATCGCAGCGAGCTCCAACAGGAGATCCCCCTTCTCTCCCACCAACTTATCTGCCGGGGGTGCCAGGTCGCCTTTACCTGGATCCCCTCACACTGCGACATCCTTGGAAACGAGATGGCTGACGGCGCTGCTTCCATTGCAGCCGAAGCCGGCCCCCTCGTTCGTCTCTCACCCTCCCTCCCGGAAATCAAGGGGGACTTAAAAGCTGTCACCAGAAAGGCCAGAGACAGATTCATGAAAAGATACTGTAGGCGGAAAGAATTCGTCTTCTCACCAGTAGGGAACAACCTTATCCAACCACTGCCCCGTCGCAACCAGCGCCTCCTGGGACGGATTCGGACAATGTCAACCATCTCCCACTTCAACACTATCCACTGCCCCTGCGGGGAACCTCTGTACTGGCAGCACTTCCTGGGGAATTGTTTACCACTGGCTGGTCCATGCACTGCTATCCGTGACCTCGCCAAGACACACCGACTCTGCTCGGGGGACTTCCTACTTCCCCACCCCTCGCTGGGGTTGATTCCACAAAGAGCTCTTTCGGACACTATATTAAAGTCTCCCTGGGGCAGATACTTCTAGTCCCGACGGCCATGACAACACATGAACCTACTACTACCTTACTTACCAGTCGACCCCACAGGGCCCGGACCAGTCTTAGGACTAGTGCTCTCGGATGACCCTGTGGTCCTGGGTTCTCACCCAAGGCACATATCTTAAGACTACTACTACTGACTGACCTATCCAAATTACAGTGACTCCCCAGTTAACCCATGAGTCCTGGGCGTTTTACCCCACTATCGACCGACTTACCCATAGTGCCTGCAGTCGACCGTTGGTCCTGGGCACCACTTTCAATACACACGAAATCATTAACTAATTGGCCACAGCGGCCAGTATGTCACAGGGCAGCCTGTGATGAAACCGAGTAGAAAGTGTGGGTGGAGAGTTAATGAGTTGGGGTAGTAACTGCGCGATGTCGTATGTATGGTTATGCGTGGAAAGCGTGATTTTTGAACAGCATAGTTTGGCCAGCCAGTTTTGGAATGTGTTCACTGTTAGTCAGAACACGTTTTGCAGAGTGATAGAGAAGACGTACGGTCTTAGTTCTCTGGGTATTTTGTTCTGGAAGTAAGGTTGGAACAGTTATTAACGTAAATAATAATTGGTTCTAAGGGAAAGCCTAGTTGGAAATGTTACTGTGGTAGTAGCAAGCTCGAGGAAAAGTGTGAGCAAATAACTAAGTTTGTGAGTTTGTGGTAGGTTAGTGTCGAGGTTATTGTCCACTAACGGAAACTACTACGCACTGGATACCTTACTTGGAGTACTTTGTAGGCGAGCAGTGGAAAGTGGCTAACTACAGGTACTATTACAATCGAGCCGTTGGGTAAGTGTGATGGTGATCTTCCTTTACTGTGCTAATGACCGATGGCCGGCTGTTTGGGGTGTTGAACGATAGCTGTGCGTGAGGCTGGGGGAAGGATGGTTGCACTGAGGAGAGGAAGGGTGCGACTGAAGGAGGGAGAATGAGAGAGGAGAATGGGGGTGAAGTGTGATGAAGGTAGGATGGAAGTGGTTGCTGTTGTTGAGGTTGCGGTTGCTCAAGATGGATAATGTGTTGATCATTTCATGTATTCATTTGCAGCATTGTTCATTTCATGCATTCATAATGTCATTTAGTTTTGAATTATGTGTTTGATTACAAGAGACAGTAATAGTAGTCAAGGGAAGTGAAATGGACAGCAGTGGCGCTTCCTCAAGATACAGGAATTAGTTAGGTTAGTAGGGGGGAAGAGTGTGAGGAGGGAGGGGGACAGAATCGGGTGGACATGACATTAACAATACGGCGAGCATGTTGCAGGTTCGAAGGTTGGTCATCGAAAGTCTTCGTTCGTCGCTCGAAAGTTCGTCGAATTCTTCAGCGCGACGACGACGACGACATCTGGTCGTGTGGACCCACATCATCATCACCACCCATTCGTCCACGTCCACGTTTGTGACATCCTCATTGTTCCACAACCCCATCTTTCCCGCGTGATCGTGACGTCTGTTGCGGGACCTAGCCTCGACGTTACAAGGTAGCCGACAGGAGGAGTCAGGCTGAGAGGCGTCGACGGCGGCAGGGCTGCCGCAACTACCGCGTCATCATCATCATCATCGTCATCGTCGACGGCGGCAGGGCTGCCGCAACTACAGCGTCATCATCATCATCATCGTCATCGTCGGCGGCGGAGGGAGTGGCGACACCACTACGCCTGGATTTAACAGCGACAGTCCGGTGACAACCACAAGGAGGGGCAGCTACTTTCCGGAGACATCAACGGGGACACCCTACTATCAGGTCGGCTTGTTCTTTGTTGTCCCCCTCTTGATGCTTGACCCCCTCTGTGCTCGGACATTAGCAGTGCACAGTCGTTAGTTAGACGTGGTTGATCAGCAACCCTCGTTCAACTGACATTTCCATTTCATTGTTCATTGACCCATTGATTGTTCCATCACCATTTTTCTCGTTTCATGTGTAAATGTTGTATGTGTATGAGTGTGTGGTATGAATGAATAAATAGCTTGGAAGTTGTATATATATTCGTTGTGTTTTCATCCCTTCACGTCTGCGGGAAACTGTCATTCTTTCTGGGTTGTCTGCGTGAATAAGTTGTTTGTTTGTGGCGTCTGCCCGGGGAGAGTCGTGGCGGTGACACAGTAAAACATTCACCAGTAGACTATACTTGTCCTGGAAGTTTTACAACACTATTGACTGTCTATCGGAGAAGCCTACAGTGACCACATGTGTCCTGGGCAATACTCACTACCCACCACATAACCCGTAACACGAGACACCCACCAGTAGTTCCTTCCAGTCGCACCCAAGGGTCCTGAGGACTACACCCACCACTGACTCACCACACTAAGGTTTCAGTAGACAGACTGTCCTGACCTAACGCACCATGAACGAAGCGATCGCTAGTTAGCGTAACCGTGCAAACGGGCCCCACAGATGACCTTATTGGTCCTGGGAACTCCACAGCACTATGGCACTCAGCTGCCTAGAAGGTTCTTCGAACCCTCGCTGGCTATCTAGCCATCTACAGTCGGGATTCCTCAAGTCCCCAGGCGCCTGGCGCCTGGCGATTGGAATGAACGACCGACCCTGGGGGACCTGGTCCCAAGGGATCATTAAGACACTCTAGTAGACCCGTATACCACCTTGTTGGACCTGGTCCAAAAGTGGGGATTTTAATCTATTCTGCTGTAGGGACGACCTGGTCATCCCTCTTTACTCAAGCGGGGTCCCGCTCGGCCTGGCCTTACGGGTACCCACAATGGTGGCCCGCGGTACTAACCAATGACCACTTGAAAAAATACGTGGAAAGGACCTGGTCCCGCCCACCACCTTGGCTAACACCTACTTAGCCTACCTAAAGGCGGGTAGCCCAATGCCCAACAAGAAAATTGTATAGATACTCTGGTCGGAGTCACAGCTATGCCTCACGACCAAACAAATTGTTAAATAGGCCCTCGAAGTACGAAAGTGTTGTACAAATGACGAATGAATGTAGGAGGTTTATTAAGGATTTTTTTTTCCTTCCTCCCTGTTTTATGAATGAATGTAGGAGGTTTAGTAAGGATTTTTTCTGTTTGTTTGTAGATTATAGTCACACGACACTTTCGCATATAGGTGACTACTGGACCGATTTATACTGACACCAGCGGGCCAGTTGTTGGTAAAGGGGAAAATAATATGATCACACGTTGACCAATCCGGGATTCGAACCAGCGACCTTTCGGTTACTAGCAAGACGCTCTTACCAACTGAGCTACCCGGCCCCTCCAAATTTTTTCTCCTTCCTCCCCGTTTTATATACCCCTTGGCTCCCCTGTCCCTTACCCCCCCCCCATTCCCTACCAGACCTGGTCTGGTTGTTTTAACAATAAAGAGTGGCCCTTGCCACTGGTTTTAATTGTCCTTAACGTTTACAATAACACTAGGACGTAAATCTCCAAGTTCTTCATTCATTCATTCACTCCAATTTACAGTGTCAAAAGCGTCAAACGTAAAGTTAACTGGGTCGTCTCGGGCTGTAAAATGGTTTTGGTAATTGAAAAGCCATCGATATTTTTTTTTAAACAACAAAGAAATAAATAAAGAGACAGACAGACAGACAGACAGAAAGAAAGAAAGAAAGAAAACGACAACGATTTATCGATAAAGGTCTATCTCTACATTGGACAAGGTATTGACAACAGCCCTTTTTGACAAACTGCACATTCAAAGACCAACATGCATTAGTACATACACTTTTAGCAATGTTCAAATTCAAAGGGTGAACATGGGTTTCTGGGTGAAGGAGCTGAGGTTGGGTTTGAAAAGGGATCGATTATCTAATAAGTGAACGAATTGATCCATAAGCTGACACTGTGTGCCAGATCATGGGGTGACACCCTGTTTAGGGCAAACGGGGATTAGAATGTCCAGTCTAAGATTAGAGGTTCAGTGTTACCTTTCAATCAGCAGGTTATCTTGTTGAAAACATAAACTAGCTGAATACCTATGGGTCTATCAGTTTTAATATTGTTTTTTCATGGTTATCGTGTCAAAGAAAACAAAAATAAAAAATAAAAATAAAAGAGTCAATATAGCTAATAAAACAGTTTTGAAAAAAACAACTATAAGAATTTTTTTAAATAACTTCCAAAAATAAAGAAAAAATAAGAAAAGAAATGAAAGAAAAAGCGAGCGTTGTATGAAGGCCAAAATCTGATAATTACGAATATCATGAGATAATTACAAATATCATGGGACAGTAACAATTACAAAAGAATAATTACAATTAGACTATCCTTCAAAAATTTTAAATATTTTCACGTGATCATGTTTAATTTTCAGTTTTGGCTCTAGCAATCCGCATGGAAATGCGCCAAAACCGAAAATTGGAAATATCACTTAATAATTACAAATTTCACTTCATAATTACAATTTTTACGTGACCATGCTTATTTCTGACCAAGGCAGCTTACTGGCGCCAAAACGTGCATTTACAGGTACCAGTGATAACATTAATTAACACGTGTTCTGTGTAATTCACATTATGACGGCCTACTAGCGCCAAAACCTGATAATTACAATTATCATGTGATAGTTACAAATATCAATGACATATTTACGATTAACACGTAAACATTGTAATTACCAAGTGAAAATTTCAATTTTCGATTTTGGCCCATTTCCAGACTGATTGCTAGAGCCAAAATTGAAAATTAAACATTATCACGCGAAGATATTTGTAATTTTTCAATGATAATTGAAATTTTCCAATGATATTAATGATCTCATGATATTTCTAATTATAAGGTTTTGGCGCTAGGAAGGCGTAGCAAATATTGATAGTTATTAATTAACACTGTGGATTACCGGTAGGCCTATCTCTGTAAATTACACAGAACCCGTGTTAATTTCAATTATCTGATGATAATGGTAAATCTCGGTTTGGGCGCTAGTAGGCCGTCATAGCGTTGTGGCCGCGTGGTGTAAGGCGGGACTAACTTGCCTTGTCCACAGTCTAGAAACATTGGCATCTGTCAGGCGTGGGATCGGTTCCGCCTCTGGGCGTTATGTTTCTCCCAATATTAATTATTTTCGAATCGGGTAAAGTCTGGGGGGGGGGGTGGTTTCTTTAGGTACTCCGGTTTGCCCCTCCCCCCCTCCCCACCCACCAGCAAAATTTCAAAAACAACTAATATTAGGTAGGTTGAGTTTGGACGCGCCACAAGCTGTGATTACGCCTTTCCCATGAGAGGCAGCCCAGAATTTCCCAATAAAAAGGGACAATAAAGTGCCCAAAATAAAACTTACCATTTGCAACTGATTCCAGTATGCTTGCCTTTCAGTCACAGCTTTTACGGTAGTTTTTCTGTCTCCGTCTCTATGTAACAGAAGTTTTTTGTTTGTTAAATCAGGGATTTCTCCCCCTCCCCTGTCACCCAGGATTGTGCTCAGTCGTCTGGGCGTTAGACCATGCGCCTTAAGACTGCAAATGGGCGCCTCGGCCGGCTTGAATTAGATCCTGTATCGGCTAGCGCCTTGAGCTGGAAAAGCGCTATACAAAAGAGATTAAATAAATTAATTAAATAAATAATTAAGCTTTCACACAGGGACTTTAAAAAATCACTAAAATGTCTTCTAATTTAATGTAATCCGTAGTTTAGGGCCATAAAATATATTATTATTATTATTATTATTATTATTATTATTATTATTATTATTATTATTATTATTATTATTATTATTATTATTATTATTAAATCATCAACAGGGACAACGACGACGGAAAATGTAATATATTTCCCTTAACTTTTTTTTATACTGCTACTTACTTGTAATTTTCAGTTCATCCGACACACTTATATTTCAGCTCAAAACTAAGAAAACATTTAACCATACGATGTCCTATAGGTCTTCTTGCGTGGCGGAATAAAATGCTCACTTATTTAAAGGACAGCCAAGTTCACGTTTTGCTGCGTAACAAACAAAAGAATTCGAGCTTGTATTTTTTTTTTAAAAGAAAGAAAGCAATGAGCGTTTCAAAGCATGGACGTGCTTTTGAATTTATCTTCTAAAGCCTTCACTGGGGCGTAAGCCTACTTAATCTCCTCCGAAACAAAGATAAGCGGGCCATAAAATTTAGTCATTATTCTTATGCGCCATCAGAACTGCTCATGGCAATACTTCTGCATTTGAACGCACACAGCAATTAGAAAAGATGCATTAACAACTTCCAAAAGGCAATAATAAAAAGCGCCTATATTCATAAAAATACAAATACAAATTCCAAAGTCAAAGATACAACGTTCTATATTACTTCAGTCAATGCGCGTATACCAATACGACCATTATTACGATCGTACTTCAGCATTTGAATGCCACTCAACAATTAAAAACGGTGCAAAACAAACTCATAAAAAGATGATAAGCCTACAGATTTAAATACAATTTAAAGGGGATATAGAACTTCATGTCGGCAAAGAAAAAGAACGTAAAATTGGGAAATATATATCACCAAAAGCAAAAGAATGCAAATCAAACTGAGGCTTTTTTTTAACCACCCATGTCTTATCCATAACACACTTGATTGATTTGTGATAAATGAATATAATCTAAAAGTAGAGATACTGCAAGTTATTTAGATTGAACACGTTTTTTCTTGCGCACAAAATAAAATATAAAAAAGAAAGAAAGAACATCTTATATAGAATGACATTCCATGTAAGATATTATTTCTTTGTGTGATAATGTGCCACGATCAGTCCAATAATGTTGTGTTTTTTCCCCCAGAAGAAACATATGTCTAGTATTATTATATAAAAATACGTATGTCTAGTATTATTATATAAAAATACATTTCACTGCTTTCTACCCACCTTTGCCATTTCATTGGAATACAAAACAACCCACCACAACAACGAAACGAAATACAATAAACAATCGAACTATATTCACACCTTACATTGTTGTAAAAACAATCATTTCTCACCAAATCGTTTTACTACGTTTGGTACCCCTCTCTCGAAACAACAGCTTGCATGAAATAACCTGCATCAACTTCCGCAAATGTTGAAAGGTAGGGGAGGAAATACAAACGTCACTTGCTTGTAATAAGAAAAAATTAGTACGCCCGAGAGAGCGGGCGAGTCACCGAACTATAAAGGTAACAGGTAAGGAACACCTAAACACCTGAATCAAACACCATTATGGGATTAGACTACCTGCAGTTGTCAATTATGTCTATCCCTACTGGACAAAAGGTAGCAATAGAGTCGAAGAGGTAGTAAGGACAACAGTTAAGAACACGAAATCCGAAATTACATATTAATTATTAGTAGTCTACATCGGATCCAGCTGATGATTATCTCTTCCCTTTCTGTCAAAAATTAGTAACGATTAGCGCTAAAGTTAATACGGCCAAAACTAACAGGAATCGACAAAGTAAGTTCACTGCAGCTGTTTTAAATATTATATGATTTGCTTACTGCCTTTGTGCTTTATGTTATGTTATATACATTAGGTACGTTTTTACAATTGAGTTTTAAAAAAATAAAATAAAAACCGTACATTTGATTTACTATGAGACGTGGAGTTAATTTTTTTCCTTGTTAAAGTGTTGTAATAAAATCAAAAGCAAAGTGAGTGTGAATAAAACCACTAACCTCAAATGTTTATTTCTTATGTTCTTTTAATCGATTCTTTTACCTTTCTGTAGTAGGCCTAACACACACAACCATTAATTTTACTTGCTGCTCTCTCGAAAAATAAAGGGTTTTCGTCATATGCGACGTTTTTTAATGTAGGTCTAATTTCCTTACATTTATACAACCGAGTTAATGCCACTGATCTAGGGTACCCAAACGGTACTGAGATTATAATGTGAGCAAGGATATACTTACAGTCTCTTTTGGGAGGAAGGGGGGCATTTTT
Source organism: Oncomelania hupensis (assembly GCA_036898135.1). NCBI lineage: Eukaryota > Metazoa > Mollusca > Gastropoda > Littorinimorpha > Pomatiopsidae > Oncomelania > Oncomelania hupensis. The sequence continues at coordinate 137,708,110 of CM072511.1, read as the reverse complement.
TCACTTTATTGTCCATTTTTATATGGCGCGCCCAAACCCAACAGTTGTGTTTTTGAAATTTTTGCTCGGGGAGCAGCCCGGAGTACCCAAAGAAAACTCCCTCGACGTAGCCCAATTCGAAAGTAAACAATATTGGGAGAAACATAACGATCAGAGGTGGATCGATCCCACACCTGTCAGGCGCCATTAGTTTCTAGCCTGTGGACAAGGCCAGTTAATCCCGCCTTAGACCACGCGGCCACAAAGCTCGCTCGTTATACTGCTATTGTCTACAGAAAAACTAACGATGCTTGACCCAAGATACAGTAACTGTAATTAAAAACAGTGACTCGGTCAATGAGTTGAAGTGGCAGTTCTTAAATTGTTTTAACTCTGAGGTCAAAGATCAAAAGAACAATTGTCTGTAAGTTTTCCCTCCAAGTCTCAAGTGTTTTGTTAAAGAATAGTTTTTTTCGTAAATTAGTTAGCATCGGTTACATTTAAAACCAAATTTAATTTACACAAAAGAAAACAAGAACGAGGTACAAAGTCTAGAAATGTGATAGGGCAACACCCTCATTCAAATTGCTAACTAAGAATTCACGATCTGGAAATTGCGGTGTGCGATGATTTGATGTCTGTGCAAATAGCTACTACTTTTAAAGAATCCTGCTCTCGGTGGTAAACTCATAAAGTACAATTAAATGCACAGACACAAACAGACACACACACACACACACACATATACACAACCACCACCACCACCACCCTCACCACCCTCACCACTTCCACCAACGACAACTTACATTTGAATGTTTCTTCAGTGAAAATTCAGGTCGTTGGCTGTAGGATTTATTTATTTATTTGTAATTTATTTATGTACTTTCCATAATTAAGCATATGCCTATCATAACAAACAGGAGGAAAAAAGATAAAGAGACAATATCCACTCAATGTAGGCTAGCAGGCAGTAAAAGTACTTCATCGAAGATCATACCACCTGTTGTTTTTTCTGTCTTTCGAATACAATAAAAGTGAATCACTTACTTTCTGTATCTAGAGGAGAGATTTGGTCACAGGGCAGTGAAGCTGTATACCATATTCTTTGCAAACAAACCACCACTAGGGCTCTATGGATTCGAGTTCAGCGAGCGAAAAGAGATTTTCTCACAGAGTCGACTCGCCAGGCCAACGCTTTGCAACTGTTCCAGGGTCAACAGGCACTGGTATTGAGTATGAGACTAGAGTGAGAGCTAACCTACTTTCTTGGGGTTCTTTGCCTCTTCGTTCCGCCTCAGCGGCACAATGAAGGACCCGGACATTCTGTCAAATTGCAGGCTACAGGTGACTGGATCAGATACACATCAAAAATCATCAAAGGCAGGCATAAGAAGTGCTATGGAGGACATTAACTAATCACATTTTATGAAATACAACCGAGGAAGACAAATTCGGGTGGACGGAACATCAGTGAACGAGGGGGCAAACGATCGAGTAATATTAAGATATGATACTAATAGTGAGTCGGCCCTGTATTCATATGTAGGATATAGCAGCTGAGTGAAGGGTAAATAGCTTTAGAAACTCACTTGATCAAGTGCGCATTAAAAAAAATTAATAATAAAAATAATAAATAACATTTATATAGCGCAAAACTCACAGAGACTCATTGCGCATACACACGCATTCACTCACATTACATTATTGTTGCTTTAGGTCCAGCGGACTCTTCCGAGCCAAATCAGGACCGGACAACCCCCAATCCGCATAAAAGATCTGCCGAAACAACCCTAGTGTTAAAACCGAAAGGTCTCCACCAGCCAGTCACTTTACAATAAAGACATCCCACGCAGGGGGCGGCTGAGGCTTCACCCCAACTTATCGAACCCCTGTTTACAAAAACAAAATAGAATACAAACATCATTATAAATTATCAACAAAACACATATATATATATATATATATATAATGCCTACATTGCTAAATAATAACATCATAGGAAGCCCTAGTGACCACCTGGCAGAAAGCGTCCAATATTCCCAAGCTGATCCAACAGACCTCATACACAAATAAGGAGTCTTGTCCCGGAAGAGTTTTCAAGAAAAAAGGTAGGAGACTGGTCTAGCGAAGAAGACGATAGTATAGCAGATTGATAGAACAGAGCAGGAATGAGAAAGAGCAAATGAGAAAGACAGCGACAGTGGGAATTTAAAGCACTAAATTTCCAGAAAGTGGGGATACTATTTATACTGAAACCCCCGGCACCCCAACGGGGGTTATTCACTCACAATGTACAAAAGGATTACATGTATGTATGGAGGTAGGCCTACATCTACCAACAACGAAACACAAATATTGTTAAGTTACACATAAGACTCTCTATAAGATGAAAGAGGGGTAGGGTGAGGAGGGGAGATGCGAGTAAGTTAATCAAAAGCTAAGCGAAAAATGTATGTCTCTAGAGTATCTATGCTCAGACCGACAGGAAGTGCGTTCCAGAGAGGTGAAGCAGTGAAACTGAAACCGCGCTCGCCAACAGTTTTCAGGTTTCGACGCGGAACTTGTAACAGCTTTTATGCGGAAGATCGGAGAATGCGGGCTGTCCGGTAGGCTACAAGTTGGAAAGAACAGGCTGCTCAAAGCGCTTAAGTTAAACGCATGCAGACACTCGCATGTTAACGTCATACAATAATCTTAAAACATCGATTATGAACACATGCATACTAAAAGAAAGATGTACATGCATACTCTAAGGTAAAACACGAGACAGCAATTTAAAACAGTTAATTGTTGTGTGTCTGTAATATATTTGTTCCACGTGAGCGTGTATGTTGGTATAGGTCGCCGCGCTTTGAGTTTGAAATCATTCGAAGTAAAGCGCGTATTAGCATCCGGTATTATTATTATTATTAAGATAATATCAAACTTAAACTACATGTACTACGATTACACTGTTTCTGATACTACGGAACACTATAGCTACCAACCGCGGCTGGGACCTACCTTACAGTCCCCGTAATATCTGTATACGTACTTGTTCTCGCTAGTTCACTGATACTCTGCATTATAGGCATTCTCACAGGAGTTCGCCCAAGCAGGACACACGCATTTTAATAATCCAGTTGTGTATGAAATAAGACAAACAGCTAACTCAAGGGCTTGTGCGAGTGGATTAACTATAAAAGCCTATCATTATATTAAACTTCTTGTGCGTTGATCAAACGCATATTCTTTCTGATGAAAATAGGAAAACCCAAAGAGCAAGCAACAAAGGGCGAAGAATTATGTGCCAGGGGATCGTGGGTGTGTGAAGAGAAAGGAGGTTATTAATGTATTATGCTTTAGTTCAACTGTACCTGCTCAAAGAAATTATTTTAAAAACCTTGGCAATGAAAAATGATTTTCTCTTAGGACTATTAGAATGTTTACCGATGTGTTTGCGCATGTTCATATATTATATAGTTTAGAGAGAGAGAGAGAGAGAGAGAGAGAGAGAGAGAGAGAGAGAGAGAGAGAGAGAGAGAGAGAGAGAGAGAGATTATTTTTAGTTACTTTTAGGAGTAGATCTGAGTACGTCATTTTCTTATTAAAGTTGCCTTCAGAACTGTAAGAAAGAAAGTCTAGTCTAGTACACACTGCACTGCGTCTACTATAGTCTCAGCTTGCGCAATATGGGGGAAGATCCTTCGGCGCTGAGACTGACATGGCGCCCATAATTATAGTCTCGAACGCCGTTTTTTTTTAAAAAATAATTATTGACTTCAGTGCACAATTATAATGTATGCATATGCATGCTCAGACACTCTGAATGGGTGGCGACAAACCAATCTAGCATTAATTATACATTCTGGTTCTTCATCACGAAATGTTGCCTTCACAGCCTTCGACATGGATGTGTAGATAAGACACTAGACCAATGAAGAGTAAGTAGGCCTACTACTGTTTTACCTGACCCTTAGTCCATCAAATTGTTCTCAGTACTGGTATAAAATCTAAGTTACGCCAGCTACATTTGGTGGGGGCCGGGTAGCTCAGTTGGTAAGAGCGTCTTGCTAGTAACCGAAAGGTCGCTGGTTCGAATCCCGGATTGGTCAACGTGTGATCATATTATTTTCCCCTTTACCAACAACTGGCCCGCTGGTGTCAGTATAAATCGGTCCAGTAGTCACCTATATGCGAAAGTGTCGTGTGACTATAATCTACAAACAACAACAACAACAACAACAGCTACATTTGGGATTATTGAACCAGTGTTAAATTTGGGAATCTGTCTTCAGCTTCCAGTTTAGTAACACACAATGTTTTAGAATTGAAGCTTGGTCATGTCGACTTGTCCAGTCATTTAAGGGCTAAAGTTTTAATTCCGATGTTTCATGGATCTGAAGAACATTAATAAATCATTATTAGAAGTTAAAAGCTCGATTAGCAGTACCCACTAAATTCGTAACAGCTGGTCTCTACCATTGTTTCTGAACCTCTCCCACTTTTGATTCTTTAGAATTAGATCAAACAGCAGTAAGAGAGATAGAAAGACCAGCGACCCTTGCAAAATCATGGAACATATAATCAAGGCAGCACAGTATGGTTTCCGTCATGGCTGTTCCTGTGAGAGCCAGCTCACTGGGTTTGTGGATGAGATCTCAGGCGACCTGGAGAAGGGGAAGCAGGCGGACGTTTTGATCATGGACTTCTCCAAAGCATTCGACAGGGTCTGCCATTATCTCCTACTAAACTAGCTCAATCACTATGGCATCATGGGAAAGGTGCTTGGCTGGATTGACGCTTTCCTCACTGATCGCCAGCATTAGGTCGTGGTTGACAGTGCTACTTCATGCCCTCTTTCTGTGGAGTCTGGCGTCCCTCAAGACTCTGTTCTAGGCCCAAGCCTATTCACACTCTTCATCAGCGATCTCCATGAAGGTCTGTCCTCAACAACCCGACTCGTTTCAGATGACACTATGTGCCACAGAAACGTCAACTCAGCTGAAGACCAGAAGATCCTAAAGGGTGACTTGGACTGGCTTGCTGAGTGGCAACAGAAGTGGCTTATGAGCTTCCATCCGGATAAGGGTCTGACACTTTGAATTGAAGGAAAAGAAAACCTTTGCCCTGCACTTACCTGGAGACCTCTGTTGAGACATTCACATCTGCAACATAATCAACAAGGCAAAACCTCAGACTTGAATCTCAGGTCATCAAAAAGCGTGCCTATATCTCACAGGTCCGTCCTACTCTTAAATACATCTGCCTAGTACAGGATCCACACACAGAGAAGGACATAGAGAAAATTGAAGCCATGCAGCGCAGAGTAGTCTGCTGGTTAATCAATCGCCACCGGCGAATATCCAGTGTTGACACCATGCTCGAATATCTGTAGTGGCCATCCTTTCAAGATTGACGCCGCAAAGCCCGCCTCTGCACCTTCTATAAATACCACAATGGCATATTATCTATCAACTCCACAAGGAAACCATTCCCGAGTACCCCAATCAGATCCACCCGAAAGTCGCACTCAGCTCATTACTAGCTACCCTTATGCAGAACACTACCACCATGCGCCAACAATCTTTTTTCCCCTCTCATGATAGCCGAGTTGAATGCCCTCCAAGCTGAGGTTGCCCTAAGCCCTACCTTGGACCGGCTAAAATCCCGGATTTGAAACACCAACGTCCACTCCCCCACCCACTGCCTCCCTTTCTCGATCTACTCTCCCCCTGAACAGCAACCTCTCCACTACCCTTCCCACTGAGAAGTTCCCTGTAAGCTTTTACCTGGCCAGCAGCTTACTTAGCAATCTTCAGCAGCACATATTCCCACCCCTCCAGAATCTTCACTAGGATGAAGGTAGTAGTCTACAGCAAAAAGAAAAAAAAGAAAGACAGAGAGACAGAGAGAGAGAGAGAGAGAGAGAGAGAGAGAGAGAGAGAGAGAGAGAGAGAGAGAGAGAGAGAGAGAGAGAGAGAGAGAGAGAGAGAGAGAGGAGTGGGGTGGGGGGGGGAATACATGGGTGAACTAGTAAACACAAAATATACTGACTCCATACCCACATTTCACCCTCCACATCAACCTGTGAACAAACCACTCCCAATTGTTCATTGCAAATATGTATTTTCATCATCAATTCATTTGTTGTTACAAATAAAAGACAGAGAGCAAACAATAAATGACATTTGATGTTGCAAAGTTTGTAATGCTTCCTCGCACTACTCATTTACTGCAGTACATTCAATAGATGATATATCGATGATAAATACAAAGTCTAGACATAAAAAAACAAACAATGCACTACATCACTGCAAATAACCTTGGACATTACAAATGATTAAAAACGTCCACAGCTGCGCATGCATTTCAAAGTAAAATCTATGTACACAAACAACTGAACAAGTTCTCTCATTAGGATAAGTTTACCCTTGCCTTTTGCTTCAAATTGGGAACTATAGTATAACATCAGACATTCAAGGAAGGGCAAAAATCTGTATAGCACACCAGTGAACATTTGGCAGTTTTTTGTGTTAACACATACCAACAACAACAAAAATTTTAAATAAAAATAAATTGAATAGCATAATATATAAATTAGTAAATGTGCTACTAAATAACATGTTCTGACCTCCCAAGACAAGCCTCAGGTTAGATCGAGATATTAATCCTAGCAAACGTTAATGCGGATGTTGCGTGTAAGATCAAAGTTTAGTATTGTTCTCAAGGAACTCCAAACGCTTGCTACTGACGGATTTAGCACCAAAGGGGTGCCAAAGTCATGCTGCACAAAGACACACTTTGGCTGCAAATGTGCGCACTGAGTTATGCCAAGAACCACCCGCTGAAAGAAAGAGACAGAAATTCTCACAGAGAATATATACTGAAACACAAATGCTCCCGAGTTACCATAACCTTCATGTCACTGGGCTAAGGGAGGAAAAGAGGTTGGAGTGGTAGGGGGAAGGGGTTGGGTTGTTAGCACGGACAGTTTTGTCATTTTATTGAACACAGGACATAATATAATAAGGACATCAGACAAGACTGTAGTAAGAAACTGAACTCGCATCAGATTGCAGTTCTGGAGTCAACTGGGCAAGTGTAAAAAAACCATGATGAGATATCTTAAAATCTTCGCGCAGCAACCCTTGTGACTGACAGAGAAAAGGCAAATGATTTCTTTTTCTCTTTGTAGATAACATGTACCATACAGTTTTTAAAAACAAAACAGCTACAAATGAACATCGTGTGCACACAAATGAAAACAAACAAAACCGTTAGAGAGGATGATTAAAAGTAAACACCAAACACACTTATTAGACAGCTAGATCGACCACAGAAAAAGGAATAAACAAGATTAAGAAAATAAAAAAATCAAATAAATCCTTAAACAGCATCAAGAAGAAGTGTTATATGTAAGTACATGACCACACAGAATACAAACAGTTCAGATGATGTGTTAAATCGATTGTGCTATAAGAACTCGGTGAAAGTAACCATCACATGAATGTAGATTTGAATTTTTTTTTTTTTTTAAACTACTGTTCTTACGCAGCACATTTTCAAGCAAACTGCGCTGCACAAAGCACAGGGGAGGTGGCCACATTCCAGCACTCACAAAATAGCTGACCAAACCTTCTTCACAATACCAAAGATGCCCATGAGCCACACTTTTGCGTTGCATGGACTGCTGAGTTATTGTAGTCTAGCAGAAGGAAGAAAAGCAACAAGAAAACAACAACCAAACAGCAATAAAATCTGAATGGCTCAGCAATTCTATTTTCCTTCCCCATCACAAATCAGTGAATTGTGGCTTGCTGACAAAACATGAGGGATAACAAGACGGCCAAGAAGATGGGGGGAAAAAAAGTACATGAGAATGGTCAGAAACAAAAGCAAATTACACAGCACTACAAAGTAAGACACATCTTGTGTACATAATTATTCATTTCAGCACATGTATATCAACAGCCTATAAAGTCAGTGTTTTCTCCATTTATGCCAAATGCACGCACTCAGTCAGCAATCCATTGTCCAAGAGTTCTATTTATCCCTTTCATACGACAAACTGACGATCAATTTTTATCTTGAAAGAGGCAGTTTTTCACAGATATCTGAACAACGACATTCATAAAACAAAACAAAACACATACAAAAACATCTAAAAATATAACCTTTAAAAAAAAATAATAATAAAAAAGCTTTACTTATAATTTTATATAGTAGAGTTATCTTCCAAACAAAGTTATTGTAGTTTAAAAATAACAACCCAAAACGTGATTACACAAAGAAGGCCATGAAAGATGTTCAAATTTGCAGATCAGGTACAATTTGAAAGTCATATGATCTTTCAAAAGAAATGCTTACTTTTTATGATAAAGCACAGTTGCTACTGAAAAACAAGTTCTCTCCAATGCAATGTCTGCCTCAGCTACAAGCAATGAATGCTTGTTATTCAGGCATGCAGAGGGTTAAATAAAATATTGGCATTGCTTTTTTTCCTTATTTTAGTACTCGGATCCAATGAATTTTAAAAACAAACAAACAAACAAACAAAAGCCTTACTATCTTAGTTTTAATTTTGTAAGTTTCCATTTTCTGACACTTATGTTTCTGCAAGATCAAGAACCATGCACCTTTATCTTCAAATACTTTCACAAAGCTATTTTATTTTTAACTCCAGGTTAAAATTCTTTATATTTTTAAATCCAGGTTAAAATTATTCTTCTTTCCCTACCCCTGGTTACCTGCTTGACCCCCTGCACCAAAGAATTCTGGTAACAGAAAAAATGTATAACAGATGGTGACCTAACTCCCTCCCGAAACAGTGGTAAAGACATATAAACAATGTTGGACAAACACACACACAAACACATAGGCAGTAAGGCAGGGGTTAGCCATCTTCCTTCGGAGGTGTGAACCAGCCTGCAACACACAAATACATAAAACTTTGTTACTTTATATGTAAAAGACGCAATTTAAAACTGGGTACTTGATATAATAGAAACCTTCGGAACTTTTACATTTTTTAAAATTTGGGATAAAGTTTTGAGTACAGTCTAATCTTACAATATGTTAGAAAGAGAAAAAGAAGAAGAAGAAGAAGAAGAAGAAGAAGAAGAAGAAGAAGAAGAAGAAGAAGAAGAAGAAGAAGAAGAAGAAGAAGAAGAATATATAGGGTCGTCAAGGGAGGTAGTTCAAGAAGAACTAGGTTCTGACACAAGTATATCAACTAACAAGTTAGTATCTCGTATTGCCCCCAGTCGACGTGCGGTGGTCCTGTTGCCCTTGGTTTTATCCACGCGCTATCCCAAACCTAAAAATAGAATAGAGAATTCTGGGAAATCTGTTCAAGGGAAGTAACTGATAACTAGCTACGGTTGAAGTCATGGTCGCCATTTCTCGCGAAGATGTGCTGGCTGAAATTAAACGAAAGTTGGGAGAGGAACTGCATATTTCTGGTAGTGAACAAAGGCTTTGCTTAATTATCGAAGGAGAACACGATGGATTTATAGAAACATGCACACATGTATGTGAGCTCAGTGCAGGCGATCGTGAGTCGCTTCGATGTGATGGTTCATTTATCGCTTGCATCACACTGTATAATGCACATGTATGCAAGTTCTGTCAAAGATAATTATGATGATTTGAGCATAATTATGTTCGATTTCGTACCGATTGGAAGGTGGGGTGGAAAAGTTCAATCATGGTGATGATCAATCCTATTTTGCAATGATGGTTAGGCCTACTTTATTGACTGTATGGTCACGGGTACTTACCTTTTGTATTTTGTGTGCTTTTTGTTCTGTCGGCCTTGAGTGTTTGCGTCGCCTTGTTGTGGTCTCGCTCTCTTTTGATTTGTGAAAGCAAATTCAAATTACATTGTTTTCCAGCAGCATGCGAGGTCAAATTAGACGAATTCAGATCTAACCAATCTTCTTGTGACGCCATTTTGCGTGTGTCTCGTGTGCCATGCACTAATCGCGAAGAGACGTCATTTCAGAAAATGATTTCCCTACCCATAATTCCCCTGGGTTTTGAAGTTTCTAAAAAATTAATTTATGCCGATGACGCGCTATGGAGCGCAAAGCATGTAAAGGGAAGCAACCGGTTGTACGCGCACGTCGACAGAGACATAGAAGGGAGATAGTAACTTGTTAGTTGATATACTTGTGGTTCTGAACAATGTTCCTATGCAGTAAAGTCTTAGACAGGGTTCATACTCAAATTGTTGTAAAAAATTCAAGGGGTTTTCAAGGAGATTTCAAGGAGTTTTTTCAAAAATTCAAGGAGTTTTTAAAAACAGTAAACGCACATAATAATTGATAAATAGTCAAAATAAAGGATAAATCTTTTACCCAGTGATATCCCATAAATTGTTTGCAGTCATGAATCTGATGGTGATACTGATGTTGATATTGATTATGAAATCTACACACATAAATATTGCATGTCGATGAAGTTGCAGTTATGATTATGATGCAGGTACGGAGTCTATACACAAATAATAATTGTGAAACATGTTGTCCTTAGATACAAGTTAGAGAACTGTAAAAAGTCAGAAAGAGGTACCACCACCGGCTAATAATACAGATAAATGAATTTTCAGTTATTTTAGTTTTTCCATCCCTTCATCAATCTGACGGGAAATCTTCTCCAGCTGGATCTTTATTTCCTTAGATTTGCTCCTCAGCGCCTTTGACTGGATTAAACACACAATTGCCTCCAGGCATTTTTACCGATTCATTCAGCAAACACGCGCGGAAAAACGAAGATGTACGGAAACCGACAAATGAGCGTGCGCGCGCGACAGCAAGGGAATGAACAATTTCCAGTGGAGGTTACTTCCCTTATCATTAGCAGACAACAAAAGTTACGATCGTCGAACAGCTGACAACACAAATAATATTATAATTTTTGTTTTATAAATTTTTATTTTTCAATGTTTTCTTTGATGAAAATTTGACAATAAAATCTCTAGGTCAAGCAATGGATAGATACACTGGTTGAAATTTCAAGGAGTTTTCAAGGAGCTGAGGCAATTTGGCATTTTTCAAGGAGATTCAAGGGCCCTTGAACAAGACATCAAAAATTCAAGGAGATTCAAGGAGGTTCAAGGAGCGTACGAACCCTGTACTAGAAAGCTGCAACAAATGACGAATCCTCCTTTTATTTTATCTAACAAAATGGTTCAGCAAGGAGTCTGATGGACACCATCAACATATTTTGTGTAGAAAAAAAAATGTGGCAAAAATAATTTTAATGAACATCAGCATTCATGGTCCTACTTCTTTTGTTTTCCAAGAGACTAGAGGCAGGAAAAAAGGAGTTTTCTTTTGTGTTCCAAGAGACCAGATGCAGAAAAAAAAAGTGTTCCCGTAATCTTTTTGGTTTCTGGGGCGAGAGATGCCTGGGACTTCCCTTTTCTGTGGGCCAAATGAATGTAGGTGGTGCCCATCTTCTCTCCCTGGCTGCCTTACTCTCCTCTTGTTCTACACAGACCCATTAGGCAGATCCATCCTTAGCTGGCTGGACATGGGGTGTGTCGTGCACTCATTTCCTTCTTGTGTCGTTTGAGGTTGCCTTCCAAGAATGGTCACCCACATCTAAGTACACTGTACGCTCAACACTGCTTAACTAAACACCTTCAAGTATGTGCCCACACCACTAAGCTACTACGCCACCCTGTGTTACGTTGAAACGAACGAAAGTATGTCTAAAACGCGCACGATAGATCTAATCGTTTCGTTTTGCAAAGTATTCAATAATGGAGTTTATTTACCTTTGATTTGAGTTTGCATTGTTGTTAGGAGAAGGCTTTGTATAACGTGGATAATTTTCGTTGGTCGATATTGTCGGAGAATACTCTGGATCTCCTTGTTTACTATCGATCGAAGTTTCGGGACGATTGTCGAAGAAAGAGAAGGTTCGGGGTATGTGTGGAGAGATGAATGACGTAAGTCAGTGATGACGATCTTTAATTCTGATTGGTTAGTTGTAATGCGTCATTTCTAGAACAAACTGTCGTCATCTCGAAGGATAGAAAAAAATTATATATTCGATGCTTTGTGTGTTGTAAAGATAGAGGTTGTTGTTGATAGAGTTGCTGTGAAAGTTGTTGAGTTGAGTTGAGAATTGTATGCAGTTGTTGGTGTGTGCTGAATAAAAAGTGGAAAACTTCATACGTCGACTTAGTGACTTGTATGCTGCTTGAGCGGGTTGCGTGAATAAACGAATCTGAGCTACACTCATCAGTATTTCAGCATTGGGGCTGAATCCACTACTGATAAAGAAAAACACCATCATCAAACCGAGTGTAACACCCTGATGCAGAAGCTCAATTAAGTGGGAAAGGGAGGACCTTAATCTGCTGTCTAACCAAATGTACTTACCATTCTTTTCGTGAATCTGGACAAGGGAGCGGAAAGACTGTTGAGCTCTGGCAAGACTGTACTGGGTCTGTTGACATTATAAAATAAACTTTAAAATCCACTTTCACCTCACAAATTGCAAAAGTCATTCGATTTTGGGATGAGTACAGACACAGTGCTAAATGCTTGTGGGGTTAAAAGTAACTGACAACTGTTCGATAGTTGTGGCTCTGCACTGCAGTTGGTAAAGCCTACAGTAGTTGAGATAACCACCCAAATTTTACCACTCTGAGAGACTACACTGCTCTCGTGTATTTTTGCTGAAATAACTCCCCAAATTTCTAAGCTTTTTGTTATACTTGGTAAATAACCATCATTCATACCTTTGTGGCTCCAAATTGGATGCGTGCCTTGCCTTTGACCAGGGTGGCAGCTATCTGCAGGATGACAGATTCTATGCTATAAGCACTTGTCCAGCCCTGCAAGCACACGGAAATAACTAAGTCTTCAAACATCATTTCTGGTCTATTAGGACTATTCTGACACAGCTTTGTCAAAACCTTGAAAATGTTGATTTTGGGGTGGTACATAAGACTCACATTGCTGACGCAAGGGAGTCACAAAAATAAAAGATCACTTCCAACAAAATCTTCATGTTCACAAAAACCTAATGTGTACAGTGCATGTGAAAAGCAGGCTCAATGCAATGTTACCTGCTTAGTGAGAAGCTCCATACAGATAGCTCCTCCCCCAAGCACATAGCCACCTGAGACAATGGGACTGATCACGCGTACAAATGGGGGATCAAACGGAAATGTGTCCTGAAAAACAAATGCAAAATTTACAATGTTACACATACATAAATTACCAATTTGTGTGTTCCCAGAACGGCTTACTTTGCTTTGCAGCGGTTTAGCATTCTTCTACTTCTTCTTTTGGATACTATGGATTATCATTCAAGTCTTTGGGGCACTTCTAATTAAAATTTAGGAGAAGCAATAGCAATCACATTAAAGAATACTGCATCAAACACTAACCTTGAATGTAAAATTAAGCAGGATGAAATCCCGCCCCTCCTTTTCTTTGAATGATAGCATGTCCTGATACAAGGGGCTGTCTTCATCAACTCTGCAGACACGAAACAATACACATAAAATACTGTAAAGTACAAAACAATAAGTTACAGTACATGACCATACAATACATGTTTGTTATTTTACAGATACTAACATGATAATACAAGTTTCACATTATCATACACATTACATCTTATACAAGACAATATCATACAATAAAACACATATTTGAGACCTCAAACAAGCAATTTACACAAGCATAGATCATTATAATATAAATCAAAAAGCACATTTAAAGACATTTGTGTTAATTGAACAAAAGTTACAATCAACCCTCAGTAATCTAAAATCATAAAAGATATTCAGTTATAAACACATTCATGCAAGCAACTCTCACAGTTTATAAAACAATTACATTTGATCAATACTACACATTCATACTACTACCATCACAGCTCCCTATGATAATCACATGTTATCATCACTTCAATAAGTTACAAATACATAAAAGTCACTATCAGTTTTCATATAACATTTTATAAAAAATAAAATTCATTGCATTCACACAAGCCACAATCACCTATCAGTTTCTCTCTTACATTTCATTCATCTAGCCTTTTATTAAAACATGTAATAAACTGTTCTGGAGGGGAGGAAAAAAAAATACATGCCTAATAAATGAACAATAGATAAATAAATAAATACATAAATAATCTTATCAAGGGAAAGCACTGTACTTAAGCAAGATGTCCACACCATCCACACCCAAATTGGGGAGAGCAAAGCCATTAACCGTTGATATAATATAATTGTATGATATGATCTAAAACATAATATGACTTCTGTAGTCATGGAGCCAAAAGACTGCACATCAAACACGCCCCTCAGTTTACCTCCCATCTTAGCTCTTACTTAGCAATTTTACAGCAATTTTACATGTAAATAATACGGCGAAAGCAAAGCATTGAAAGGTCATAAAAAGTAAAAAGTAGTGAGAAAAGTAGATGACCTAAAGAGATCCACTTTGACCATGCGCCCTCGACAGGCCACTTTAACATTCACAATGAGTGTTGCCCCATTGAAAAATTGACCTTACAACAAAAAATAACCCTTTCGAAAGTATAGCTATTTTTGGAAAGCGAATACACTCCGCAGTTCTTGTTCCTACAACAGCCATTGGCTAGCCAGCCAATATTCTGGAGCTAACAATAGCAGCTATCTAAGCCGGTAAGAAAAAGAACCCATAAAAACAATTGTTTTTGTTCGTAAGGTTTTTTGTTTTAAGTAAAAAAAAAAAAAAAAGACCCTTACCTACCCCAGACACCAAAGACACACACTTCCAGCCGCACGGCTCTTTCAGAAATAGGGTAAATGGTCAAACTGTAAGACTACTGACTGTAACGGCTGTACCAATAAAAACAACAATAGGGGAAATAACTCCCTGTCAGAACCGAAATAGAAAAAGCCAAAACTTAAGCTGTTGGTTTTGACCAACAAATCATCGTTTAATGTAAAAACAATGTGAATTTTTTGGTAAACCTGTTTTTGCCAAATGTAAACAAAGCCTTCGAATTGGGGCCTTTTGTTTTAAGACAAACGATTGATGCAGTAGGAATAGCCAAACTTTACCCCTTATATGGGGAGGGTTTTTCACACGACCAAATGAATAATCTTACAACAAATCACATCCATATTAATTAACACACACACACATGCACACTCACACAAACTGACAATGGCTGGTGAAAGTAAAAGCTACATCATCCGCAATGACATCAGAGAATGCACTACTTTCGGAGTACTTATGGGAACAGGGTTGGTCATCAGGAATGCAGAGTGCAGAATAGAGCTGGGAACATGTTTCCAGCTATCTGCATCTGGATTCTGGTTAAAAATGCGGACTGGGTGCTGATGGTGACTTTTGTCTTGGTCGGTAGCAACGTCTTGACTACAGAAATCATGCATTCATGATGCAAATGTGTGCAATTTTGAGGAGACAGATGTCTGAATGGCGAGATGGGAGTGTAAATTTGCACTGACTGGACCAGAGAAATAGCAAGGAGGAGTAGGATCAACTATTTTGAAGAAAAGGGAAGCAGGGTTACAAGTCAATTCTACAAGTACAATGCAACACAACACTACAAAATGCAGTGCAGTACAATGCAACACAACTCAACACACTCCACAAAGAGGCGACATAGGTGACTTTCAAAGATGTTATCTGGAAATACAAGATTAAATCTGATTAGTTTAGTTTAGTTTAGTTGCGGGACTTGTATAAGCCTCGCGGCTTTTTGAATGTCACTTTTATTTTGGGCATTTTTACTTGTCCGGTTGTTTGGGGAATACTAAAGATAGTATGCTAATCAGTCATCATACTCAAATTTTGATTTTTGTATGGAAATGACCTTTTCCAGAAGATTTTTAAAAGTGTTCAGGTTGTTAGCTCTTTTAGTATCAACTGGCAATTTATTCCATACGGGCGCAACTCTGTAGGAGAATGAGTATTTTCTTTTGTTTGTGCGGCAAGTCTTATAAGAATATTGTCCTGTGAATTTCTTGTTCTAGAGTTAGTATTCAACTGAAACAAAGTGTTAACATCAATGTTGTCAATCCCATTAAAAATCTTGTAAGTTCGGATCAGGTCACCTCTCAATCTTCTAAATTTCAGAGAGGGCAAATCCAAAACTCTCAATCTCTCTGAGTATGGTAATTGTCTCAGCGATTTAATCATCCGAGTCGCTCTTCTTTGTACTCTCTCCAAGGCAGATGACTGCTTCTTAAGATACGGAAACTAGATCGCATTCGCATATTCAAGATGTGGCCTTACATGCGATTTATACAGGCGGGTTAAGGTATCACTATCCAAGTAAGTAAAAGATCGGCGTATGATACCGAGCATATTATTAGCCTTGGAAATTGCATTGTTTTTAACAAAGTTTAGGTTCGTATCAAAAGTAACCCCCAAATCTTTTTCCAAACTATTATGGTCAATCGTCACTCTGTCGTCATCAAATAGTCATATCCAGGATTTCTCTTACCCATATGGAGTACCTTACATTTTGATGCATTAAAATGCAATTGCCAGGTATCTGACCAAATCAGAAGACTATCTATATCTTTTGCTTTGCGGTATACCACTCAGAACTGGCTCATCACCTGAGAAATAATTTCCAACTCTGACACGCTGGGTTCTTCCTTCCAGAAAGCACTTGATCCATAGAGAGAGATTAGAGAGAGGGGGGTGGGTGAGCAGGGGGGAGGGGGAAGTAGCAAAATAAAATAAATCATGTAAAAAGAGTTCCAAAAACTTGCGCAGAAATAATGATCAAACAAGAAAACAGAATGAGCAAAAGGAAAGAGAAAGTTACCTGTTTGCCGCACTGTAAGCATATGCACAAATAATGACCAAACAAGCAAGAATGACATGAAAAAAGAATAAGAAATGGTGAGATAAACTTACTTTTTTAACCGCACATTCCTACAAGCAATCATTGACTAGTTCCACTTGAAAAAAATCTGCAAGAAAATTAAAATTATTGAATAACAAATACAAAAAAGGGAAATATCCCATCTTTAGACAACACCTTATGATAATTTGCAATATTTAACACGAAAATGAGCGCCCAGAAAAACATTGAAATGGTGGCAATAAAATGCAAATACCAACTTGGGTCTTTCAATGCCTTGAGATAACCTTGACATTCGGCTCCAAATATAGTCATATATCGTCGTCCGGAAATACAAGTGTCGTAACTCGAATTTTGGCGTTTTTGAGATTTTTGGCATGCAGCATCGGGGGGCCAAGGCGCATGTTCTGTGAGAATCTTAGACCCCATCTCCTCCAAATGTGACCGTTATTACAAAAATACATTAGCAGTAAGTCAACCCACTAAATATTATGCGGAAATACAACTGTCGTACGTCGAGTTACGACGATTGTATCGGGATGTTTGGCTCGTAACGTCGCAAATACAAAGTGTCGTATCTCGACTTACGACTTTTGTATTGCGAATCTGGACAGATCCATTGCTTTTGCTCTTCACATACGACTAATGTATTCGATATTTTCTCAACATTTCTACTATTGCCATCATAAAAGTCATGTCAACCTTTTACATTTTTGATTCGCATTGCAGGGATGAGATTGGGTTGTGCCACCCAGACGGCCTTTCTTGTGTAACAAAGCATAATGGCGTGCATGACTTGATGACATTCGTCCATGCTCTGTGTTTGTCCCTTGGGATGGACACCTGTACGACTATGTTTGAGGTAGCGAATGTCCGTGCTTGTGTTGAGATGACGGGAACGACTGCTGAAAAGCATGATAGAAGTGTGTTAAATAATTGTGACAATGACCCCACTACACTCAGAGATCTTTCACAGTCAGACGATGATGATGATGATGATGCTGATAAAGACATGCCCCTCAAACAGACGGACGATGATGATAGACATTCCTCTGATCCCACTCAAAAAGACGAAAGATAATGATGAAGACATTCCCCTTATCCAACTCAAACGTTTTGAGGAAGATGAAGATATATACCTCTCATTCAACTTAGACGGTCAGAAGAAGATGACATCCCTCTTGAAAGCCTTCGGATTCGCCTTAGGAATGCCGATTCGTTCCGTGCAATGGATCTTGAAACTACAACGCTCAAAGACTTGCCACTTGCACAGATGGAGAAGAAGGATTCTACCGAAGATCTGAGCGACGGCGACGATGAGTATGTTCCATCGAAAGAAGAGCTAGACTGTTCATCGTCATCATCAGAGATGATTTGTGACGACCGCCTTGATGACGTTGCTCAAAGCAGGCCAATGGCAGAAGTGAGTGGAGAAGCAAGTTGCAACGACGAAGTCTGCAATACTTCAGTAGGCTCACTCAGTGCAGGGGACTCCACATTAACAAGCCCATGCCCCTTGCCCGCCCAGGATAAGCCAAGGCAATCAAGGAAAAGACTCCGAGACAAGGGTTCCTGGAAAATCAGCCAGAGGAAACGTTTAAGAGATAGTGGATAGTCTTACGTCTCAAGGTTAGGGAAGGTCCAAAGAAAGAGAGAGCTCAAGTCCGGCTGTGGAGATCGGTGTAGAAATAAGTGCCGAATGAAAATCTCAGAGGGTGACAGAGAGAAAATGTTTCACAATTTCTGGAAACTGGGTTATCTCACACGGCAGAGAGAGTATCTCTGCAAATCCGTGCGAAAAGTTGACAAAAAAACCGCACACTCCAAATCCTGTTCCAGAAGAGGGTGTTCGAATCAGTACTGCCTGCTTGTTGACGAGAGAATGATTCCAGTTTGTAAACGAATGCTTTTGGACACTTTAGACGTATCAGAACACGTCGTCGTCACAGCTTTGACAAAGATGAATTGTCTGGGTACGAGTGAGAAGGAAACGAGAGGGCAGCAGAGAAGCAAAGCGAACTGCACTGAGCGAGAAGAAATCAAGAAACACATAGCTTTCCGCGAGTCGAGAGCCACTACAGTCGAAAAGAGTCAACAAGAGAATACTTAGCTCTTTGAATCTGCTAAAGATGCATTCGTTGTACGTTGAAAAACGCCAAAAAGAAGGATGCAAGACGCCTGCCAGTGAAACAACATACAGAAATGTTTTCAACCGAGAGTTCAACATAGATTTTTTGAGGCCCTTGATGGACAGGTGCGATTTGTGCTCCGCCCATGACAACGGTTACTTCAAGGAAGACGACGGCGAGTATGAAAAGCACATCCAGCTAAAGGAAGAAAGTAGAAAGGTGAAAGATGCAATAAAAGAACAAGTCAAACGAGACCCATCAATGGCAGCAGCTGTGTTTGACCTCGAGGAAGTGTTACACACACCTCTTGTTTGTATTACAAACGAAAACTAAACACCTACAATTTGACCATCTATGATTACCGGAACGGTCAAGGATACTGCAACGTATGGTCTGAGACGACAGCGCTCCGGGGCTCTAATGAAATTGGGAGCTGCGTTTACAGGTATATCCAACGCATTCACAAAGAGGGAATTAAGAAGGTCATTTTGTTCTCTGATAGTTGTGGGGGTCAAAATCGAAACAGAAACTTTCTGTCCATGCTTTGGTATGCGTTGCGAAAGTTTGAGCTGGCAGAAATACAGCACATCTTTTTTGTATCTGGTCATAGTCAGAATGAAGTGGATAGCATGCATTCCGTGATTGAACGAAGTAGCAAAAACATTTCCGTGTACACAACCAGCCAATGGGCTCAGACTATGAAGACAGCGAAACGCCACGCACCGTCGTACATTGTTGAGGAGCTTGTCCAATCAGATTTTTTCGATTTCAAGAAAGTTGCAAACTTGTTGAAAAATTTTCAGCTTGACACCCAGAAGGAGAAGGTGAGATGGCTAGACATAAAACGCTTTCTGCTTACCTCTGAAGAACCCAACCTGGTCTTCATCGGGTACGACTATACTGGTCCCTTCTGTCAGCTTAACCTGGTACAAAACTTCAGAGCAGCACACAATATTCCCAACCCTGCCGAGATTGAAATGCAAAATGTGTCGACGACCCCATATCCCATCAGCAAGGAAAAGTATGAAGACATAAGCAATCTGTGTCAAAGCTGCATCATCCCAAAGTCTCATCACACCTTCTTTAAATCATTGCCCCACGAGGTATAACTTGTCTTGATGTTGAAATCGAAAGGGACTCTGAAGGGCACATGCACAGTGGTTTTATGTTTATTGGGGACTCAATGAAATTATATTAAAATTTGATGTTCGTTTTAAATTGTTTAGTGAGCCAGAGAACGATGATCGGTGCCTTAATAAAGTGGTGTTGCTGATTTACACTATCGATTTACATAAAGTGTTTCAACTGCAATGCCCTCCTCCCCTCCCCCCTCCATTTCTCTCTCTCTCCCTCCCTCTCTCTCTCCCTCTGTCTCTCTCTCTCCCTCCCCCCTCTCCTTTTCCTCTCTCAACCCTTTTCTCCGTCATAATTTTGTTGTTGTTTTTGTTATTGTTTCTTCTTCTTCTTCTTCTTGTTCTTCTTCTCCTCCTCCTCCTCCTCTCTCTCTCTCTCTCTCTCTCTCTCTCTCTCTCTCACTCACCCCGCTTCACACAAATACTAATGCACAAAACAAAGAAACGGCAAACAATAACCATACTTCCATAACTGTAATTACAAAGGAAAACTAAACGGTGGCAACGCATCTATTACTAAAATTCTGCAATACAAATGTCGTAACTTGCAATTCCTGATAAGAGTTTTCATCTCAATCCGGATACAAGTGTCGTAAGTCGACTTACGTCAATTTTATTTCACCTAATTCAAAATACAATAGTCGTAAGTCGACATACGACACTTGTATTTTCGTCTTTTTGGCAAAAAATCTACACATTGTTGAGATTACATAGAAAGACATATTTTTCCCTAAAGAAAAAATTACCGGGTCATGTATCTCGTCGAACAGATCTAATGTACGAAAGTTTGACTCAATTTGATCAACGGGGACGAAAATAATCAGTTTTTTTCGTCTCCTGAAAAGTTGGGTTTTTTGAGTTACGACACTTGTATTTCCGGACGACGATATGATCAAATAAACTACAGCAAAAGTTGTATTATATATACAACAACAACAACAACAGTGACTTTGGGATGACCTTGACTTTCAGTGACCTTGATCTTCATGTTTAAATATAGAGCAATTCCACTGTATCATTAACAATATTTTAATATGTGTTTGTAAGGCCTAAAATGACCTTGACCTTCACAATCAAAGCAAAAACAGAACATATATGAATGATCAATCTATTATCTCTAAATACAATAAGTTTGGACTTCATAGTTCTCAACTGTTTAGGGTCCAGGTCACTTCAAAGTACCTATATTAATCGACTTTGGACAGTTCCAGAGACCTTAATTTTGGAGCAAGGTTGACCACATTTGCATAGTATGTTTGTGTCATTCATCAAGGAATCATCCTATCTTATCCTGTCCCGAAACCCGGAGGTCATAGGGGCACCACAGATGATCGTTTAACCAGCATACTCCATCTTTCTCTGTCCTCAGCAGCCCTGATGGCTTCGCTCAGTGTCAAACCAGTCCATTCTCGAATGTTGTCATGCCACCTCTTTTTCGGTCTCCCTCTTCTTCTACCTCCTTGCACTGTGCCTTGCAGAATGGTCTTTGCAAGGCCTGATGATCTGGTGACGTGGCCATACCACCGGAGTTTCCGTTTCTTCACCACTGTGAGCAGGTCACCCTGTTGTCCAATGCCTTGTGTGATGGTCTGTCGGGCTTCGTCGTTGGTGATGTGCTGGGTATAGGAAATGCCCAGAAGTCTTCTGTAGCACCTCATCTCCATGCTTTGTATTCTTCGTTGTAGATCTGCTGTGAGGGTCCATGCTTCACAAACATATAGGAAGATGGAGATGACAAGGGAGCGCAGCAGTCTTACTTTGGAATGTAGACTGATGGTCCTGTCTTTCCCTATGGGCTTCAACCTTGTCAGGGCAGCAGCTGTTTGTGCGATCCTGGAGAGGACTTCCTGTCGGGACCCATTGTCTGATACAATGGCTCCTAAATATTTGAAGCTATGCACTGTGTTGAGGGATTGGCCTTGGACTTTGATGTCCGTGTTGATGCCATTGGTGTTGTTGGTCATCATTTTGGTCTTCTCTGCACTTATTTCCATTCCATAAGCTCTGGAGGTGGTGTCAAGCCTCTGTACCAGCTGTTCAAGTTCTTGTTCCTCTCCAGCCAATCCATCAATGTCATCCGCAAAACGAAGATTGGAGATTGTTCTACCCCCTATGCTGACTGTGCCTTCGTGATCTGCAAGAGCATCTGACATGATGCGCTCTAGGAAGATGTTGAAGAGTGTTGGAGAGAGTAGGCATCCTTGACGCACACCAATTGTTGTTCTGAACCAGTTCCCGATGCCGCTGTTATGGAGGACTGCACTGGTAGCCTTGTCATACAGGCTTTTGATGACTTCAATAATTTTAGGACTGATGTTGTACACTTTCATTGTTGAAGGAATCATAAGTTTAACTTTAATAACTTTAAAAAAAAAAGTTACATTTTGTGAAAATTGGCATTTTTTGATTAGCATTTGTTGAGCCTGTGACCTTGATCTTGAAGTGAAATCATTCAATCACTGATCAATTTCAAGGTCTCGTGGTTTGCAACCTCATGTACACCACCCTACCAAGTTTGGTTGTGATAGTTGAAATATGTTCGGAAGTACCTTAAGCCACTTGCAAGTTTTGCACTGACGAATGCCAGTCAGTGGATGGGCGGACAGAACAAAGTCATTTTGGACTATTTAGGACTTATCTCACACAGATTTGCAAAAATCTACAAAAACATTATTGTGGGGATGACTATGCATTTGAGTCAAAAAAGCAATAAAATTTTTTGCATTTCACACTGTGATGAGCCAAGGCAAGAATACAAAATTATCTATTTGAAAAAAAAAGCATATTGCACAATCTTGCAAAATTGCAAACATTACTTACCGAATTATTCACAACATTAAATACACTGAAGAATAGTCTGCATTCATTTTTTTGAACCCAAAACCACGTTAACATATTTTCATATGTTTAATATTGCCATCAGACTTAATTATATTCATACAAATGCATGAACACACATTCAGTCACATGCTCACAAATATATACACATCAACATCCATCTAAATCACATCAATTTCTCTCAGCCTTACACAGAAAACACCAAATGTAACAATATACGGACCTTTCTTGTAGCTTTCGGATTTGTAAATCTCCCTCAGCTCTTTCATCAGTCGATCTGTGGCTTGGACTGATCCAGAAACTGAGCCCTGCTAATGAACTAATCAGTGTTTTTTCAAATTTATATAAGAAAACACAGCAGTGCTTGCTGATAATTGTGTTTACACGTAACTTAAATTCAACAATGATTCAACAAATATTCAAATCATAATATAGCAAATAGTGATGCAATGAGTTGGAGTCTGAAACATGTCCTTACACTTTCCAGTATTTTCACATCAAAGTACTCTGAAATTTTATTTCCTAATTAAAACAAAGAATGGAAAAGAATTAGGAATAGGCTTCACAAAGAAGAATCAGAGTGACCATTTCCCCTTTGTTATTAGTGCAACGGTACTAAAGCTGCTGTGCTTTCCACGTGGAAATGGATTAAATCTAACTCCTTCAATTGAAATGACTACATTTCAAAACAAATAAACAAACCCAAAACAAAAAAGTCCAATGTTTACAACCAGGACTTAAAATGCCTCTAAAACAAACATCAGAAGATAAGATTGCAACAAGAACTAACTTTATCCCAGAGAGACTAATCCAAAGTATATAATAGATCAATCTTCACCCCAGGGGTTACTTATACAATTTCAAACAAACAATAGAAGTCTTCTCTTCTTGCCCCCCATTAAATGTCTCCCTCCCTCACAAACACACACTTCTATGTCTGGTGCATAATATTGGGACCAACCTGCAGGTGTGACTGCCGCTGATTCTGTTTTAGTCTCTCCAGCACCTCCAGGTTTGCAACACTTATCCCATCTATCTCTTCCTTGCTTTTGTGCTCACTGTAATAATAATACTACTAGTAATAATAACAATAATAATAATAATAATAATTTGCTTTTCATTTTGCTATATGGCAACAGTTGATACAGCCCCGATGCTTTAACCTTGTGAAACTCAGCCTGTTCACTCAGTAACAAGGCAGGAGTAAGCAATCAACCAATCAAAATAAAACTCAACACCGGAGTTACGCATTGTCTAACATCATAGAAAATTCTACACACTTCGAAATAGAATAATCTCGAATCTCCGATCAATAATTACAACATTGTGACCAATGGAAACAAATAAACATTACATAAAGCCCCTACAGCAACAGCATAGACCAAAGATACGTAAACACTATTATACCACAAGTGCGCGTCTCATTCGTAACGCATCATCATTCTCATCAACACAACAAAATGTTGCAAATAACGCAAAATCAGTGGAAACTTCTAGCTCAAGCTAAAGATTGCAACCCGAACTACATCAACGTTCATCAGCAACTTTCACACCCTTTACCCTTCCTCATCCATTGCCAGTTCATAGTGATCCACAAATTCTTCCTCCTCTTCATCTGACATCGACTCCCCTCCTCCTCCTCCACCACCTTCTGCTTTTAACTGTGGAGGAATGCCCTGGAAAACAGGAACAAACAAATACACGATGAAACTTCTTATTTTCTGGAACTCACTGAGCATGGAGAAACCATGCAATATAAGTGTTCAACATCAACTGTGTGAACCAATAAATAAGCTGATACAGCACTTTCAGGTTTATTATAACTGTAATGGCTAAAATTCATAGCCAAATACATAATCAATGAAGAAAATTACTGAATGTTACTGTCTGTGAAGCAAACTAATGAAGAATCTACAAAAGGCACGTACCTTTTCTTCTAGGGCTTTGTCGAGGGTGTTCATGCCTTTTGCGGCGGGCAAATCATGCAAATCACAGAGACCTTCCACCAACATCTTCACTTGGCAAATGACCTGTAAAAGTCAAGACAAACAAATGTGATCTAACTGAAGCAGTGCAGCGTGTTGTATTATATATATGTGACAATTACTTTGACATAATACGATTACATTGCATGTTACATGTTTACTTCATCCATGGTATGTTTATCTGCTGGGCTTTTTAGGAAGTAGGCACAGTTTTTCTAAACTTTATTACATTGAGAGAGAGAGAGAGAGAGAGAGAGAGAGAGAGAGAGAGAGAGAGAGAGAGAGAGAGAGAGAGAGAGAGAGAGAGAGAGAGAGAGAGAGAGAGAGAAAGAGAGAGGGAGTGAGAGAAAGAGAGAGGTGAGAGAAAGAGAGTGAAAGAGAGGGAGAGAGAGAGGGAGAGGGGGGAGGAAGGGAGAGAGAGAGAGAGGGAGAGAGAGAGAGAGAGAGAGAGGAGAGAGAGCATATGAAATTCACAGAGTGGACTCCAAACCAGGAAATGTTTTGACTCCGTGAATAAAGTAGTTCCCACTGAAACAAAAACAGAAGACTGAATAACATAATTTATGGCTATGGTGTACGCCTGTATGACCTAAACAAATCTCAGCATTTGTGACAACACGAGTTTTGACGCACGCTAATTAATGCTGTGTACATAGTTTATAGTTTCATATGTCTTGAGAGTGCGATGTGCAAAGTTTGAATCAGTGTTTTGGAATGCGTAGTGTATGTCAGGAATTAGGTTTTTCACGTGCTCGATGGCTATTATAAGTTGAACGGAGCTCTGTGCCTTGGACTATGGACTGGGAAAAAAAGTTGTTGAAGTGGCAGAGTTGGGGCGGTAGTCTTTGTGGTTAGACGACTATTGAGTATTGGAGAGACTGTGACTACCACTATCATAGGATAAGTATAGGATCCGTGTCTAAGGGTTGTGTTTTGTGTTTGGAACCACCCAAAGCCTTGTGACTTAATACGGACAAGAATTACCAATGAGTTGTGACAATTATTATAGAAAATTAAATTTATAGTAATTGAGGAGGACTTTTGCTGCCACAGAGCTGTGTGATCTCTGTGTTGAGTGATGTCCTAAAGGTGTGTGCTCTTGTGTTAGAGACCTCCCAAGACCTAGCATTTCGCAAGTGCTAGGGTGACCTACTATCATAATAAGACAGTAACGAACTACCTACTCTCTACAGACAGTGTTGTGTTGTATTGTGGTGTCGGTGTGTCTGTACTTCACAGGCCGGGAAACTGAAGGTGAGTTGATGCCCAGTATTCTAGTTCCTTTAGAGGCTATACACTCTGAGCTTGTGTACGTGAATGAAAGATGAAGGATGAGGGGGAAAGGGATATTTTGATAGATAGCATTTTTATATGATTTTCTTGTTGGTTTGTAAAATGGAACAATGTTGTTGAAGTTGTTGCCAAAATAAGGTCATGAGTGACGATGTATATAGCATGTTAGAGGGGTGATGAATATGAGAGAGGGGTGACGATGTATTATAGTATGCCAGAGTGGTGATGAATGTGAGAGGGGTGATGAATGCGAGAGGGTTGACAGAAATTAGGTCAAGGGTGACGATGTATTATATATCATGATATGGAAGAGGGGAGATGAATATGAGATAGAGGATGAATCAAGATTGTTGATTAGAAATTGAATTATAATAATATGCGTTTGTATTTGTATAAATAATCATGTTCTTAAGAAGGGATAAATTATAGAAGAATTATGAATTGTTATGATGCGTAAATAAACAGGTCAAGATGGCGGATGGTGGAAGGAGTTATTTCCCATGTATTGTTTACATGTTGAGGTAGCTTATTAAGATGGTTTATTTGTTGACCAGATTGGGCCTAGTATTTCTGCTACTCCTAGTTCTGCTACTACTACGTTTGATCTACCTGTCTTTGTACCACTACCTCCACTGCTGTTGCTCCGTCTTTGTTCTTCGTTCAACGTATTTCGTTCTACGTACTCCATTTCCACGTCTACGGTCCACCTCTACTTCCACTTGCAGGAGGAGGCAAGACGACGTGCTTGTGGGACCGCTTCTACTTGGGTCGCAGTATACGCAGAGCCTCACATACACCCTCAATCATACGCCCATTACACGCACATGAACATACATAAACAGTGACTTTCTACAGTCTGCAACAGGTTGTAACACTTGGTGATTTTCTTGAAGTAGTACTTTCAGACAATTTAATTACACCTGTGTTGGAGATCGTACAGTTAATCTGTGTATAAAGTGTCTAATATTAACTAAATACATTTCTTCAAGGCTTGGTTTTGTATGCTTAAGCCATTAGTTGTATTATTTCAGCTTTATTTTCATACTATTACAACTTGATTGTGTTGGCATCTTGTGTCCAGTGTCAAAGGGGTTATGGGTTAGGCAGGGGAGGTAATTGTTGGTTAATTGTGGGGCTGTGGGTCCAGATAAGGGTTGCGGTAGGGTTAGATTCCCCATTTTCCTGTGTGATTGTATGTTGAATAAAAGAGTGTAAATGTTCATCTGGCATTTGTGTTAGTTTTGTTTAGTTTGAGTTTGTATCCCTTCACTCGCTGTTGAGCTGAAGTCACTGAACCCATTTGGGGGACGTGACAGCATTATACGCATTTTGTGCAATTAAAACTTATGACCCAACAACACACTTCCTGCCATCAACACATCAGTGTTTTGCAGCTGTCTGAAGAATGATCTATGTCTTCATGTACTATCCTATCCTATCCCGTAACTTGAAAGTCGTTGGGGGATCACAGATGATCGTTTAACCAGCGTAATCCATCTTTCTCTGTCCTCAGCAACCATCATGGCTGTGCTCAGTGTCAAGGCAGTCCATTCTCGAATGTTGTCCCCCCATCTCTTTTTCGGACTCCCTCTTCTTTTGTCTCCTTGCACTGTGCTTTGCAAAATGGTCTTTGCAAGGCCTGAAGCTCTGGTGACGTGGCCATACCATCGGAGTTTCAGTTTCTTCACCACTGTGAGCATGCACCACGTTGAGGAATTGGCCTTGGACTTTGATGTCCGTGTTGATGCCTTTGGAGTTGTTAGTCATCATTTTGGTCTTCTTTGCACTTATTTCCATTCCATAGGGTCTGGAGGTGGTGTCAAACCTCTGTACCAGCTGTTCCAAGTTCTTCTTCTCGAGCCAATCCATCAATGTTATTCTCATATATATATATATATATATTTTTATTACTGCTTAAAATCTTAATTCTGCAAGTATTTGGATCAATTCCCATCTCCGACCCATCCTGCATGCGCATTGAGCATGTCTATAAAGTACGATGCGGATGATAACCTATTCTATCCTAATGCTCTGGTGACGTGGTCATACCATCAGAGTTTCCGTTTCTTCACCACTTTGAGCATGTCATCGTGTTGTCCAATGGCTTGTGTGATGGTCTGTTGGACTTCGCCCTTGGTGATGTGCTGGGTATAGGAAATGCCCAGAAGTCTTCTGTAGCAACTCATCTCCATGCTTTGTATTCTTCGTTGTAGGTCTGCTGTGAGGGTCCATGTTTCGCCAGCGTATAGGAAGATGGAGATATAAGGGAGCTCAGCAGCCTTACCTTGGAGTGTAGACTGATGGTCCTGTCTTTCCAAATGGGCTTCAACCTTGTCAGGGTAGCAGTTATTTGTGTAATCCTGGAGAGGAATTCCTGTCGGGTCCCATTGTCTGATACAATGGCTCCTAAGTATTTGAAGCTATGCACCGTTTTAAGGGATTGGCCTTGGACTTGGACTTTGATGTCCTTGTTGATACCATTGGTGTTTTTGGTCATAATTTATGTCTTTTCTGCACATTTCCATTCCAAAGGCTCTGAAGGTGTTGTCAAACTTCTGTACCAGCTGATCAAGTTCTTGTTATTCTCCAGCCAATCCATCAATGTCATCTGCAAAACGGAGGTTGGAGATTGCTATGCCTCTCCCCCCCCCCCTCCTCCCCTCTATGCTGACTGTGCCTTTGTGACCTGCAAGGGCATCTGACATGATGCGCTCCAGGAAGATGCTGAAGAGTTTTGGAGAGAGTAGGCATCCTTGAGGCATGCCAATTGTTGTTCTGAACCAGTTCCAGATGGCGCTGGTAACCTTGTTATAAAGGTTTTTGAGGACTTCAATATGTTATGGCTGATGTTGTACACTCTCATGGTTGCCCTCAGAGCTGCATGCCAGATTCGGTCAAATGCTTTCTTGAATTAGAAATCTACAAACATATATGATATAGATGTGGTTGGTGCTGTAGATATTTCTGACAGATTATTTTGAGTTTGAAAATCTGTTCAGTGATACTTCGCCCTGCCCTGAATCCTTCTTGTTCTTCACTCCTTCAGCTATGATTTGTTCAGCTTGAGGTTTCACACGATAAGACAGCAAAATTGATGTTTACCAATCTGTCCTTTTGGACAAATCTTCATTTGGACAATTTGCCCAAATCAGCGTCAGTCTATTATCACAATTTCCATTCTGAACTTCTAATAACATGAGCAGTGGTGCCATCAACTATTCAATAGCAAAATATACTCACATTGTGATGCTGGGCTGGCACATCAGCTAGTCTGGCTACAACCGCTGTCAGTCCTACATCATCACTCTCACTGAACCATATCGGCGCACTGCGGGGGTATGTTTCCTGTAAAATCAGAATCACGCAAGAACCTTCCTGTGACTGCAGTGCAAACAGTTTTATAAAAAATCAACTAAGCCTTAAAACTTGCAACACCCCCAAACAAAGCAAACAAACAAAAAAACAACGAACAAAAAACAATATTAGCAAATCTTTTGAGCACAGGGATAAAAACATAAACACACGCATACACCCACAAAACAACTAAAAACAACCATAACAACACAATATCCTATCCTATCCCGTAACCCGGAGGTCGTAGGGACACCACAGATGATCGTTAACCAGCATACTCATCTTTCTCTGTCTTCAGCAGCCCTGATGGCTTCGCTCAGTGTCAAACCAGTCCATTCTCGAATGTTGTCCTCCCACCTCTTTTTCGGTCTCCCTCTTCTTCTACCTCCTTGCACTGTGCCTTGCAGAATGGTCTTTGCAAGGCCTGATGATCTGGTGACATGGCCATACCATAGGAGTTTCCGTTTCTTCACCACTATGAGCAGGTCATCGTGTTGTCCAATGGCTTGTGTGATGGTCTGTCGGACTTCGTCGTTGGTGATGTGTTGGGTATAGGAAATGCCCAGAAGTCTTCTGTAGCACCTCATCTCCATGCTTTGTATTCTTCGTTGGAGATCTGCTGTGAGGGTCCATGCTTCGCAAGCATATAGGAAGATGGAGATGACAAGGGAGCGCAGCAGTCTTACTTTGGAATGTAGACTGATGGTCCTGTCTTTCCAAATGGGCTTCAACCTTGTCAGGGCAGCAGTTGTTTGTGCAAAACACTAACAATGGCCAAATTAACAACTAATATTTGAAAGCATCTGCAGGTCCACTAGTTCAAGTAGTAAAACCAAATTTTAAAACACTAGCTGGAAAAATCCTGCCAGTGGCCTGAAGTACTTCTTTGTAACTATACATCATAATAGATCTGTTACTACATATGATTTATCAGCAAGTAATTATCCTACATTCCCTCTGGGTTCAGGCACGGAATAGAATATACCCAATGTTTCCCGGCGTGTTGTAAGAGGTGACTAAAAGGGGTGATGTCAGCACGGTATCACTGGGTGAAAGTCTTCTGCACTGAAGTCACCGGTCAGGACGGATGAACCTCACGTTACTATAGGTTCAAGGACTGCGTACTTGGGGCCAAAGGAATCCACACTGTACTTGTGGATTTCGGATGTGGCCAAAAGCCTGCAGAGATTTGTTCCCCGCCAGGTATTTCTTGCCCAAGACACACCATATGATGAAAAGAACCGCTCACTCCATACCGGATCGGTTGTCGCTCGGGTCACCAAGGACCGCGACTTCCGTTGGCCACCAGGACGGAGGTGATAAGTGGGCTACTGATGGACAACTTAGCAAGATCAGCACGAGAGACAACATCGTCATAAGAATCTGGAATGTCAGGACCTTAACTACGAAATGAAAATTAGAAGAACTGGCCCATGAGCTAGACCACTATCGATGGAACATTTTAGTTATCAGCAAACTCAACTGGGAAGGCCTAAGTGAAACAATGACTGACAAAGGCCACAAGCTTTATTTCAGCGGGAGAAATGACAGGCACGAACACGGCATTGGATTCTTTGTGCACAAAGACATTTTAGCCACTGTCATGGGTTGCTGCCCAGTATAATAATAATGGACATTTATATAGCGCTATTTCTTGTCTTTTTATAGACAAGCGCATAGCGCTTTACATGAAAAGAAAGAAACAAACATGAAACAACTTACAATATTGCATTAGAAATTATACAATGAGAAAAAAAAATAAAACCCCACACACAAAATCAAAAAAATACATAAAGTTAACTTTCTGCAAACAAGTCATCACAATCACAGCAAATCCACAAGCATAGCAAAAAGCAGAACACATATGAGCTTGGGCTAGGGTCTATAGAATGAAGGATTTAGTCAGGATAGTAGAGTTTGAAGAGGTGAGATTTTAGATCTTGCTTCAATGAGGGTGTGGTCTGCTTGTGTCTGATGTTGGCTGGAAGAGTGTTCCATTGTCTGGGTGCACAATAGGTGAATGCCCATTCTCCGTACATTTTGGTGTTGTTTTTTTTAATGCAGAGTGTGCAAGAGTCAGAAGAAGAGCGAAGAGTGCGAGAAGGGACATAGACAGACAGCAGATTTGACAGGTATGAAGGGCAGGTTCCAGAGAAGAAATTGTCACCACGCTCCACAGGGAACCCTACGTCGCCCAATTGTAGAAAAAGATGGAGGGCAACCGTAGGCAGGGCAGGCGGAGGTCAAGCGAAGAGGGCCCTCACGCAGCACGACCGTCGCCGAAACCGACGGAGCCCTATAAGGAGAAGATGAATGTTGAGGGTTGAAGTGGAGTGACGTGTCGGAATCTCCCACAGTCAGTGACAACAGCTTCGACTTCCGGACTAACACCACCGGACAGACCCCCAACCATACCGACAGTGCGTCCTCCTGATCTAGGCATGCTGGGCCACTGTGGGACTGAACGTCTCCGTGAGCAGGTGTGGGCTCGAAGAAGCCTAAGGACCGCCGCTGTAGAAAATGCTGGTCGGCAACCGCCGCTGTGGAAAACGCAGGTTGGCTAGGCAGACTGAACAGAAAACCGCCGCAGTGGAAGATGCAGGTTGGCAGATGGTGAAGTAAAAGGGTGCCCAACACCTCAGCGAGTGGTAAATGCTGAAGCTCGAAAAGACAGACTCCGAGTCTGCCAGCCGAGACTGACAGACCCGTCCTTGCCTGTCGCTGTTCAGCGAATGAATCACATTTTTATACAAGAAGTTGGCAATTTAAATACCTAAAGTTGAAGAGATTTCAAAATCAGGAGGTGTGAGAGTAACAGATACATTAACAGTAACACCCACAACAGTTTTGGATAAACTGATGGGACTAGATAATAATTTTAAGTAAGGTGCAGTGTCCCAATAAAATTGCAGATGTTTTAAAACTGCGAAAGTTGTCACACTATAAAAAAAAAAAAAGGTTCCAAATCCAACCCAGATTACAGACTTATATATAGACCAGTTACTCTTAACGTGATACTACTACTAGCCACTAGGTAAAGTTCTACTACTAATCTTCTATTTTCAATAAGAGATGCAGCAGTTGATTATTTTACTTCAAATAATTTTGAAAACACAATAACTTTTTTTTTTCAAATAATAATAACAAAATGTATGGCAACTTATTAAGTAAGATTAGTGATCATAAGAAGTTACAGGAGGATTTGAATACATTGCAATCTGAATGCACTCCGACTTGTGGAAGTTGGAATCTGTTTTAAATGTTCAGATGTGCAAGGTGATGCATATGAAAAAG
The DNA here is from genome assembly GCA_036898135.1 of Oncomelania hupensis. Taxonomy (NCBI): domain Eukaryota; kingdom Metazoa; phylum Mollusca; class Gastropoda; order Littorinimorpha; family Pomatiopsidae; genus Oncomelania; species Oncomelania hupensis. Next base: position 137,675,266 of record CM072511.1, on the reverse strand, counting down.
AGAATCACCCAAACCAGGAGGGGTTAACGAGAAAGGAAATACTGCATACAAGATCTGGGGATAGTGTTTAATAGTAAAAAGCATGACCTACACATGAATGTAAAACAATGTAGGAATAGGTGTTGAATGGGCATTATGACTCTGACTAAGCCTATATCTAAACTAAACAAAGTAGTAAATTAAGTACACACTTGCAGAAATTTGTACAGAATCTTAAAATATTTTTCTACCATCTACTGATCTAGTGTCTACAAACACAAACTATATAATTGACAAAGAAAGAAAATCACATTCCATGTGAAGTAATATATTGTTAATCATTATACGACGTCAAAATGTCAAAAGCCTATGTAAATACCCCATCCCCATCAACTTTTTATCATCTTCAATTTGAAGTACTTCCTCTTATATAAATATAATAGGATGTCAGTGAGTGAGTCATTATACTTCTACTGTAAATCTTGTTAATGTACATACTTGGAAAGGAATTTCACAGAATTTATTTCCGATCATCTCCAAAGATAGTCATAAGAAAGCTATGAATAAAAATTCAACCTCCACCCGAAATAACTATAAACTCTTGTTAATACAAATCTCAAAGACATCGCAAATGCCACTTATATTAGAACACATAACCCTCCCAGTGGATCTTAAAAAGTAAACAAAGAGTGAAAGTCACAGCTGGCTTTGTCGACTTCTTGGGTGTACAAAGAAATCACAAATACATGTATACTCCATTTTGCCGAAAACCACAGCACATCCTTAATACACTGATAAACAGATCATTTCACATTCAAGTTCGCGTATTCCACAAACAACAATGACGCGTATACCGTGATATTTGCTTGAATATCGTAGAGTTCTCCATTTCTGCCAACGAAACGACATGTTAGTTCATCAAGAGACGCGTTGAGAATCTGGAATCTTTCATGGTCCTTCGGAAAAGTCGATTCCAGTATTTTAATGTCCCGTTTTAACGTGGCTAAGCAAGCCATAATCCACGTATTTAGAAGGCCTCGAAGAAATTTTGAGACCAAAACATTCAGGAAACAGTCATGATATCTAGCCTTCGCCTTACTTCAGCGCATGCGTAAAGTAGTCGCACTTATTTTGATTGTCGTGATTAGAAATAAAGAAACTGCATATAAAAAGTACGAATTGTAATCGTCGGATACACAATAGACTGCAAGAAAATAAGTATTTCATCAATAAAATTGCAATCCAATTCAACAAATTCCTCAGTTTATCAATGAAAAGACTGGTAGGAGACTGGAATCACATTGCCGAGTATTAAGTATTAACTATCCTCCTCAAACTTCATCGAGTCGTCGTGGCCGAGTGGTTAAGGCGATGGACTAGAAATCCATTGGGATCTTCCCGCACAGGTTCGAATCCTGTCGGCGACGAATTTTTTTTCCTTCCCCATATGGCATCATTTTCATTCTTGCTTGGTTACAAGCAGACACATTTTCTGTCTACTACCAGAGATCTTGCTATTACTTCAAGATCTTACCTTTATCAGGAACTGATCAGAAAATTTTTTATTGTGCAGGCATAAAAAAAAAAAGGGTTTACGATATTCAAATTTGTAGTAGGACCGCAAGTGTGATTTGTATTCTATACACAAGATTATTTATTTTTATTTTTAATATTTTGTCTCCAGTAAAGAACTTACAGAGCAGTACTACAAAATACACCCTAAAGTGTCAGTAATTGTCGAGATGGATATTAATAGGAAACAGAAGAGAAGAAAAGATTACACACCCTTATGATGTGAACAAGAAAGAATCAAGAATATACCATTTTATCTGAATTATTTTGTATTAATATCATACTGTTGACTTGTACATTTTATGAAAGAATGTTGTATTAGCCTAAATGTCATTATTTGTGGGTGTTTTTGCAGGTGCATTTCATTCACCCCTTTAAATATCTTATTGTGTAAAATGATTTTTTTCTGTTGAAGTAAAATAAAAGTTAAATTGTCTTTGTTTAAAACGAAAAATTCAATGAAATAAAAAAAATTAGAACAAGGAAATCAAAGAAAAAAAAAGTATGAAAATAATTAAAGAAAACCCCTTATCTTTCTCCATTTACAAACACACTCAAAAACAGGGAAGATCTCACTTTTTGTTGTCTGAACTATTCTGTACCCTGTGGGCTTGTCTTTCTTCAATCACACACCAACCCATTGAAAGGCAAAATTATTACTTCAAAAAAGGTTATTGGATGCATAATTGGATCATTTCAAAATAAAATAAAATTTCCTTTCAATTAAATTTCCTTTCTGACTTCCAATAGTGATCTTCCAGCCCTTACACCACAAGTTTGAGTTAAAAATGTGCGCTTGTTGCGTATGTAAGAGTGTGAGTAACATGCGAGTGTATGTTGGTACAGATCACAGCAATTAGACTGATCAGTGAATTAGGTATTAGTTCCCAAGCTGTAAGCTTGGTAAATACTATTTTTGGCATCTTCCGTCAGATTTAGTTAAATTTGGTATAGACTTTTACCTATGCCTTCAAGGAAAAACCAAATTTATGATAATTTTGTGACATAAGCATCGTGACCTCATATGCTTAAGAACATTTTTAAAAAAAATTTAATTTCTTGTCATCTTTGTATGTAGGTGACTTGAGCCTAAAACAAAACTATGATATATTTAGTGACATCATGGTGATGTAATATTTACCCCCCAAATTTTTTTTAAACAGTTTATTTAAATGTTTGATGTAGTTAGAGTGTACAGATGCCTAGTTTAATTTTTTTATTTAAATGTTTTGAAATCTTTAAAAAAATATATTTTATACAATTTTTTTTCCTGCGGAGAGGGGTGGGGTGGGGGGTTAATTGTCTTTAGTTATTATTAATATATATATATAACATATAATGATCCCTACCAGATGACCTTAATTAAAGTTTTTAAAAATGTAAATACCCTTTCACTATTCAAGATTCTTTATTACTTTTACTTTACTCTTTTACTATTACTTTACTTTTTACATTACATTTTAAATTCCCACTGTTACTGTCTTTCTCCTTTGTTCTTTCTCATTCCTACTCTGTTCTATCAATCTACTATACTATAGGTCAAATCTGTACTTTACTATTACTTTTACTTTACTCTTTTACTATTACTATACTCTTTATTGACTGCAAGCATATAATTATATAGTCAATATTAACAGTATTTGCCGATTTTGAACTACTGAACTAAAGAACGTTAAAAAATACGACACAATTTCATAACTGTAAAATGCAGTGCACTTTGTCCATTGAAGAAGGGATGACCAAAGATATGCCACCGGCATCAAACAAATTACTATATATGCTAAAGAGATATCGCTTTTCAACTCTACTCACACACATTATATATATATATAATTATCTATATCTCTCTCTCTATATCTATATATGTGTATATATCTATATATCTATATCTATATATCTATATATATATATATATATATCTATATCTATAAAAGAACAAGCACTTGTCCCCAACGAGTGCACAAATCCCTTGTTATTAATTAGGTCTCAACAAGTCTCGGCTATGCTGTATGCAACCCGCCCATACACAGAACAGAGAAGTGTACTTTGGTTTCTTCTACTGTACCTTACCTTACGGACTACAAAGTGATACATATAATAAGCCCCATAACTACATTATATGGTTATTGCTTTAGGCCCAGCGGACTCTTCCGAGCCAAATCAGGACCAGAGAAGTGAAAGAGGACTCACCCCTGATCCGCATAAAAGATCTGCTGAAACAACCCTAGTTGTAACACTGAAGGCAATCTATTAGCCGGTCACTTTACAATAAAGACATCCCACGCAGGCCACACTGAGGCTATACTCTGAAGCCCCAGAGACCATTTGGCAGAAAGCATCCAATATTCCCAAGCTGATCCAACAGACCTCACACACAAATGAGGAGTTTTGTCCCGGAAGAGTTATCAAGAAAAAAGGTAGGTGACTGGTCTAGCGAAGAAGAAAATAGTATAGTAGATTGATAGAACAGAGTAGGAATGAGAAAGAACAAAGGAGAAAGACAGTAACAGTGGGAATTTAAAGCACTAAATTTCCAGAAAGTGGGGATACTATTTATACTGAAACCCTCGGCACCCCCACGGGGGGAGCCCCATAACTCCCCCCAACTAATTTAAAACAAACACAAATTTCTTCCACACATAAGACCTATTATAAGACGCACAAGAAACTGTGCACATTATTATGTATCTTGACTTTGTTCAGACAGATTTTAGTTGCACATTAGGCGCACCGTTTTATAAGACCAATGGGCCAAAATAAAGAAAAAAGTATTGCCTTGTAGTTTGTAAAGTATACATGTGGGTGTAAATCGATGGTTGCAGTCATGCTTATTTCTATGAAGCTAATTTCAAAACCACCTTTAACTTACATAATTATATTGCTTCTTATGTTATCCTGACAGACAGACATTGCTTGGATGTTGGGACTATTTAGGACCCATCTTGTGATTATGAGCAAAAATCTTAAACTGTATTTAGTTTCAGGGTGAGTATATAGACTTACATTTGAGTCTGCAAGCACAGTCAAGATAAAAATATTCACACTTTTATTACCAAAATTTGATACAAAAAACACAATAATAGGAAATAAAAAAAATCAACATGTACTTATCCATCTTAAAATAATACTGCCGTATTTCACTCTTACACAATAGTGATCTAGGCAGTATTATTTCTGGGCGGCAATATGAAAGAACGGCAAATCAGTAAACAGTTGGGCCACATTCTTCAGAAAACTGCTACAAATAATATTACATAGAAGGGTTGAATATTTATCTGAATGTTTGCCCTCTGGAAAGTTATCTCCAGCAAAAATGTTACTTGCTTCATGTTTAACACATTCTACTGTCTTTAAATAGCAGTTTAAAAAAACACAAAAGGAACAACGGAATACTGCTCAACTAAAACAGACAGATAAATTATTTTAAAAAATCATCAATACACACAAAAATCCAAGAGGTATATCCCAAAAATCCCTACTTGACATGCATATGGGACTATGCATGATGGTTATTGTCTACCTTGTCAAGGTTTCACAAAAATTAACAAGCTCAGGCAAACTGACAAATATGTCAAAACCTGAACAGAATATAATTAAACAGTAGAAATAGAACACTTCAGTTTTAAAGCCCTGCTTTGCTGAAAATTTCCTCTTACTATCCTGTTCGGTAACTCGAAAGTCGTTGGGGCACCACAGATGATAGTTTAACCAGCACAATCCATCTTTCTCTGTCCTCAGCAACCCTCATGGCTTCGCTCCCTGTCAAGCCAGTCCATTCTCGAATGATGTCCTCCCACCACTTTTTCTGTCTCCCTCTTCCTCCTTGCACCGTGCCTTGCAGGATGATCTTTGCAAGGTCTGATGCTCTGGTGATGTGGCCATACCGTCGGATGTTCCATTTCTTCACCACTGTGAGCATGTTATCGAGTTGTCCAATGGCTTGTGTCGTCTGTCGGACTTCGTCGTTGGTGATGTGCTGGATATAGGAAATGCCTAGCAGTCTTCTGTAGCACCTCATCTCCATGCTTTGTATTCTTCGTTATAGGTCTGCTGTTTTTATCCTAGTGAAGATTATGATGGATTCAGTGTGTAGAGCAGAGCTCCACAGCATCCAGCTTTAAAGTCAGTGAAGTAGAAATGCAATATTGAAAAGAACACAACCACGTTTTGAACATCTGGAAAAAGTTCCTCAAATCTAAGAAGCCAGCTCTGATCTGAAAACAGTATCAACAAAATGCCCTGAGTAATGCCTGATTTATTTGATCGGTGTCTAATATAGGGCTAATAATCATGCTACCAGAAGTTCAGTGCAGCAAAGCTGTAAATCAGTAACACAGAAGTTTCAGAATACCAGGTTTTATACACATTCCTTTGAAAAGATCTTTATAATCTAACATTTGAATGGACCGAAGTAGTCAACAAATGGATTGAGGGTTGTGAACAACAAGAGGATCAAGAAAAAAATAAAACAATACCCGACTTTTGTATATTATGTGGATACAAAATAAAACATCAATCATCACAAACATACATTAAAATATTACACTTGACATAAAACAGTGGTTATCAATATAATTCACAAACATTGGTTGTCAGCAAAAAGAGTAACCTGCTGCTCGCACAGTACAGGTTTAATTACTCTGATCTTCAACTGAATGGAAGTGGTTACAATTAAAATGTCTGCACAGATTTTGTGCTTATTGCAATGCATTATTACAAAATACTGACTATGTTCCCTGAGATACAAGTATGCTTGCTTGCTCAATCGATATAATAACAGCCTAATCATTATACAAAAATGACGTGTAAGAAATGAAAAAGAGCAACTTAAACAGATAAAAGATGTCCCTGATAGTACTTATAAGTTTCTATAATAAATAACCCTGAGAAAACAAAAAGTCACAATAGAATGACCAGTGCCAAGATACCAGGTACAACATCAATCATTTTTTCACTTGCCCCTCTGAACAAGCACAAAATACAACAACAGCCACATAAATATTTTGTTCTGTTTCAAGAGTTTTTTCCCTTCCTTCAAGATACCTTTTCGGTCACTTATTCGTTGATGAAATTTTAATTGGTCTACTGCAACATGCGATTGTCACTTTAATACAACACTATAATGCATGTTGTTTGGTGTGGAATATTTGTTCCCATGTAGGAGTAAAGATCTTTACCTGAGTAGCTGACCCCTGCATACTTCTGTCAACTGCTAATTGTCATATTTTCTTTACAATAATATGCCCTTATGAGGCAAGGGATTATCAATTACTAATAGTTCCTGGACAGAACAGCATAACTAAAACAAAAGGGCTTTTCAATTCAATTCCTTCAACTACTAAGGGGTTGAAATTGAAGAACAGATTCAATCTGTGACGACTGCAAGCCAGTGTCAATACTACTGCTAGATGATACTGGAAAGCACTGCTGACTTGGATAGTCTCCACTACTCTGGAGATAGTTCAGAGGTTGGCGGAAGTTGGCAAAACCAGGCAGACCTTGCTGATATTGGCTAACATGACTCATTTCTCTGCTTTGCTGATCTCCATCAACATAATCTTCTTGAGAGTGTTGCTGAAAGGGCTGAGCAGCAATGTGGTAGGGAGTAAGGTGGCTTTTTTCACTGGACATCTGTTCTGGAAACACTGGCGCAGAATAGTAACTGTTACTAGTGTCACTGGTAGCAGATAAGACTGGAGTTGTGCAGGAGACAGAAACAGCATTACTACTGTCACTGTCAGAAGTCTTTGCACCAGATGCATGCTGCATTCTCAGGGCCATGGCTCTTTCAGCTACATCATTCACACTGCTACGGCTGCCCTTGTTGGGAGTGGATGTGTGACTGCCTACCTTCATGCCGTAGTGGATTGTAGCTGCCAAACAAAAAAAACGTATGCACATTGTCATTGTTCTTGTAAGGTAAATAGTAACTGACAAAAGTGTACATCAAAGGAATCTTGATTTTCATGTCCTCGTTGCAACACTCAATGGCAAGCGAGTTAACCATATATAAGCACTGAAATACGTTATAGACTACCCATTACAGATGTAATCATACTTTCAGTTTGGACAAATGAAAGCACACCTGATTACATTTTCTCTCCTTCCAATAAAAATTTAACTGTGAATTTTCTGGCATCCAATAAGCCTCATGTTCTCAGATCCACTGTTTGTGTAATCTTTCAACATCTGCTAGAATTTATAAAGAAAAAAAAAACAACATACAAAAATCACTGTACATAATAAATTATTAATGCTTTTAAAATGAACACTTGCTTGAAGCCTTACTTTGATTTCTGCTCAAGGGATGTTGTTCTTCTGATTCATTTGATTCACTGCCTGTCTCCGACCCTTCATCAGATTCTTCTGAAGAATCTTGCATCTGCATCAGAACAAAATGATGTCCAATTAAAAAAAAAAATAGCATTATGGTGCACCAGAACATGCCTGGGTGGGAGGAACTTTTAAAATTTTGTTTCTTCTATAACAAAAACGTGAATAAAGCTACTTTTTTTTTCAGGAATGAAATAAACCCCTTGAATTTGAACTTGTGTGGATGTGTCTGGATTTAGATTAAATCAAATGTATTAAAGTGTCAAATTTATAATATCATGAAGAAACAGAAGAAAAAAAGATCAATACCTGCTGAAGTGCTGATGCCTGCTGCTGCTGTAAAATGTTAAAGTAGATGCTGAGCAGACCACTTGTATTGTGTTCTTGCTTATGTGAATCAAAATCTTTCTTATTGTCAAACTGCTGTGGACACACATCGCAACTGAAATCTTGACTGTGTGCGTTTCCTGGAGTACTGCAGTTTATTGCTGCACATTTTGAAAGTAACAGAAAAAAAAAGTTAATTTGAAAACTACACTGCCATAAGCTATATTAACATTTCACTTTCCTAATCTGAATTCCTTCCCATCAGACATTATAATTATGTGAGAACAAACTTCTGAAGTGGAATGATTCAAAGTTATCACAGAAACACTTTTGATCAGAATAGATTACATAGTTCAAAATAATTACTTTTAAGAGAATGGAGTCCCTTACAAAGTTCAGAGCAATTCCAGGTGTACTGGTGAAGTCCAAACAGCTTTAGTTGCATGAGCAACGAGCATGAACAAGCTAGACGTCTCAGAAAATAGCTTCCCTGACCAATACATTTATTATGGGTTTATAAACATTTCAGCTTGTTCAGTTTGTCCAAATGTTGCATAGACTTAAAACAACTTAATTTTCGTGATGCAATAAAGAAAAAGAATTACAATGCGTTTTTGTTACTCACCGGAGCCTGTAGGAGTCATCAACAATGATGATGATCCCAATCTGTTTTGCTCTCTCAGCTTGCGTGCTTGATGCCTTTTCATATGCTGCTTAAAATAGCGCTGCTCTGCAAAAAGCTTTCCACAGAGTCCACACACGTATGGAGGTGTTTTGCCATGAGTATGAGCATGTGCCTCCAGTTCCAACTCATTGTTAAAAGCCTCACTGCATGCCAAACAGGCATACTTCTTGCGACCACTGCTGCTGTGCGTAACAGAGTGAGAGTCAAGTTGTACTTGGGATCCAAACTGTTTGCCACACCAGCGGCAAGAAAACACTTGTCCAGCTGCGTGGACCATAAGGTGACGCAGGTGATGTGCCTGTCACAGAACATAGAGCCAAAATAAATAATGCAAAATAATTATATAGGTATAAGTAGTCCCATAGCCTGTGGCCGTAGGGGAGCGTGATGTTGGAGATCACACTTATTTTGGGCCAGCGTAATGAGGTTGATGCCCATCTCTTTCCCTCGCTGCTTTACCTTCCCCACCCTTAGGAGAGTAGGTACTCAGTCACAGTTGAGTCAACTGGGGGCGTTGTTATTTATCGCTTCACGTTTTGCGGTCACCCATCCAAGTGCTAACCGCACTGGACGGTGCTTAACTTGCGACACAGTAGCGAGTGCTCCAACCACTGCGCTATCCGACACCACATAATACACACACCGCAAAATAATTAACCACATCAAAAGCCTGTTTTTTTTAAACTAGTTTTAGTAACTATTATACTAGACTGGTATATGCTACTGCAACATCTGTTTGGTACAGTATGAACTGCATAAATTGTACATTTGTATGTTAATATTTACAAGAAATGTAAACTAAAAACTAAGCAAATCTAAAAGTGACAATGTCAACTAATGCGCACAACTATACAAGCGATTAGCTATACCGGTGCAACTGTTGACTTCCAGAATAGCATTGCTACCTAATTGTTTGATAACGCTGATGGCACTGTACGTTAAATTTAGTCTTGGAAAAAACACACCAACAATTCAAACATTTATGCCAGCTTGAAGGAATATTTTCAAAAAATCTAAAACCACTGAAACAAAAAACAACAACAAAAAAACAAACAAACAAACAAAAAACAACACAATAGTAAATATAAAAAGCAATTCTTATTTTATGCAAATCACCCATCCATCTATCATCACATGTCCCTCACTATCATGTTTAAATTGCAAATTGCCAGGCTAATGGTAGATTTGGTTGCCTATTATAATACTGTTACGTTGAAACGTGAACGATAGTATGTATGAAGCGCGCACGATAGATCTAATCGTTTCGATTTGCAAAGTATTCAATGATAGAGTTTATTTACCTTTGATTTGAGTTTGCATTGTTGTTAGGAGAGGCTTTGTATAACGTTGATGATTTGCGTTAGTCGATATTACTGGTGAATCTTCTGGATCTGCGTGTTTACTCTCGATAGAAATTTCCCGATACATGTCGAAGCAAGAGGACGTTCCGGAATATGTATGACGTAAGACAGTAATGACGAAGTTAGAAGCGATTGGTTAAATTGCGTCAAACGAGATTGATCCAGGTTATTCGGGAGTATCAAGAGACTTTTAAGTGCCGCGCTGTTTCAAAAATGAGAGAGAAAAATTGTTGAGAAGTTGTTGATAGTGAGTTGGAAAGTAAAAGTTGAAAGTGGAAAGCGATTGTATGCAGTTGTTGATGTGTGCTGAATAAAAGTGGAAAACTTCATACGTCGACTTAGTGACTTGTATGCTGCTTGAGCGGGTTGCGTGAATAAACGAATCTGAGCTACACTCATCAGTACTTCAGCATTGGGGCTGAATCCACTACTGATAAAGAAAAACACCATCATCAAACCGAGTGTAACAAATACTGACATGCCTGTGTGTGTGCCTGTAGAGGGAGATGTGACGCTTAGTCTTATCAGAGTATCAGAGGCTGCTGGGGCATATGCTTATGCACAGCATATGCTTGATAGATCTCTCTTTTCAGAGCCAAAAAGTAAAGTTGACTTGTGGAATCTGGTCTACTGACAATAAGCAAAGACAACATATATTGCAATGATACCTTTGTGGCAAATGTCTTGGAACACTGGTCGCAAACATACTCTCGATCTTTTGCATGAGAGGCTGTGTGGGCTGACAAATCTTCCACTCGGGAAAATGTGGAACCACAGTCATGGCAAAAGAATTCTTCATCTCCTGCATGAATCGACATGTGTTGCTTGAGGCTGGCAGCTCGAGAAAACTCCTGACCACACACAGCACACTCGTGGCCCTTATTGCCAAAATGACGACGCTCGTGTACACTGAGCTGTAGCTGTGAGCGGAAACACTTGGTGCACTGCCTGCACTGGTAGCGCTGCAATGATGTGTGCACTCTCTGAAACATCATTTAATCAGCAAAGTAATGGATGTCATTCTGAAACACTTCATGTGTTGTAAACTATATTTCAAAATATTTACTCAGTACCTAAATAAAACCTTTTAATATCCTATGCTCTCATTATAACAAGTGATTTGAATTTTCCTGACAAGTTCAACAATTAAGATTTCTCTCAAGGGAATGAACCCCCTATGGTACTTAACACAACGACAATCCAAGATCTTGCTAAATAGGTGTGGTGTTTTGCATAAAGATGAAAACAAAATATAATTATAAACATTATACCAACCTTATGTTTTTCTTTTTCATACTGTGTAAGAAATTCTTCTGAGCATATTTCACAGCGATAAACTACACCCTCAGTAGAGTGAGTTTTCATGTGCTGCTTGAATGCGCGCCAGTCGTCATATATCTGTTCACAAATACAAACAATACCTGACAAGTGAATTCTTTACAGGTCAATGGTGTGAATGGTATAGCATGACAATGTGATTCCACAGTATAAATCCAATGTAGCAATTGTTTCTGAATGTGATCAGTTAGCATTATAATGGCTTATATTACATAGAAATTGTACACACTCACTCCCTAACACACAAAGGTCCAAGGGAAATGTATTGTTGTATATATACACAAGAAACTACATGGTGAGTTGCGGTTCATTTGCTGAGGCAGCAGTTCATTTGGCTCAGGGTGTCTTGGGGCCTTCCTTATTATAATAGTCCTAGACCTTTCTTTTAGTTTTGGTGCATGGCATTCTTCCAACTGTCCCCTACAAGGAGTTATCAAATTTATAGAGATATTTTGCAACATTGATTTTTTCCTGTAATTTTTTGTTTCTCTGGTTTCAGTCAGTGATTATATCAGCTGTGGATTAGGCCTAGTGTCTTTTTAATTAGTATTGTGACCGTTTGTTACGTTGAAACGCGCATGATGGTGCGTGTGAAATGAGCACGATATTATGTGTGAAGCGCGCGCGATAGATCTGTTCGTTTTATTTTGCAAAGCATGCAATAATAGAGTGTATTTACCTTTGATTTGAGTTTGCATTGCTGTCAGAAGAAGCTTTGTATAACGTTGGTAATTTTCGTTAGTCGATATTATTGGAGAATTCTCTAGATTTGCGTGTTTACTGTCGATAGAAATTTCCCGATAAATGTCGAAGTTTGAGAACGTTCCTGGAATGTTTAGAAAGATGTATGACGTAAGTCAGTGATGACGAAGTTTTATTTGATTGGTTGTAGTGCGTCATTCTGCCGTGTTCTAAATTGTTCTCGAGTATGAAGAGACTATGTAAGTGCCGCACTGTTTCAAAAAAAGTTGTTGTTGGTTGTTGATAGTGAGTTGGAAAGTAAAAAGTTGAGAGTGGAAAAGCGATTGAGCGATTGTAAGCAGCTGTTGATGTGTGCTGAATAAAAGTGGAAAACTTCATACGATGACTCCTGACTTGTTGATGATTGAACGGGCTGCGTGGATAAACGAATCTGAATTACACCTATCAGGATTTCAAGCATCGGGGCTGAATCAACTACTGATAGAAAAGCACCAACATTGAATGAGTGTAACACCGTTATAAGAACTACTCATCACATGCACTATGAGTATCTCAGTGTATACTTCAGAGAAATTGAGAAAATAGGCTCAGGCGTAAACTGCTGGTGGGCCTATTTGTGGTTTGGAAAGTGGTGTACTAGAAAGATGCAGAAAACTTGGACTGATCAAGTGGAAGACTCACAGAGGTGCTAGAGATGGAAGTAGAAGATCATGCTACAAGGGATTATGTACTGGAACTTTCAGTCTGTTAACAAGAAAGCTAGTAACATCCATGATGCTGTTCTTCCAAAAAAAAAAGTTAACATTTTTTTGCAACATGGATAAGAGAAAGGTGATGAAGTGGTTATAGCCTCTACTACACCATCAGGATAGAGCTTAATAAATAAACCACACAAAAGGCAGAACAGTAGCGAGTTGTTTTGCAGCAAGTGGCTTACTCGCGTTGTTTCGTATGCAAGTACTTACAAAGCAACTAGGGGAAAATAGGAGTTCTGGGCATGCGCATTAAGAGATCCTAAACAAAATTCGAAAGGAGATAAGTCCACAATGCTGCCGGCCATGATGTACTCTCAGAAAAGTATATATTTTTCCAACTTGTCAAAGTCATGTGACGAATTGCTTGTTTTAGCCTTGTGCAACAGAACTCATCTCCTAGTTTTTCATGTACTCGCTTCAAAGCATCTCACTACAGGAGAAAGCATAGCAGTTATACATAAGAGCTCTAACTCTTTGAAGTTGTGTCCAACCAAATCATTTACATCTTTTGAAAACACTGACATTGTCATCGCCCGGATATCTGCCCCATGAAGCCAAAACACAGTAACTCCAAAGTTTCACATTTTTATATTGTTGCATTTATTTGCTTTCTTATGTAATGGCCCAACATATGAAAGAATATGAAGTTGATACTATTAATAGTTTTTTTTAAAGATATTATATATTTACATTTGGACTACTCTAGAAAAAGCAGCTCAAAAGCAGTAGTTGATAAACAAAAAAATTAGCCAAAATACAGTATCTCGCACAACTTTTGACTTTAAAGAAAATGTAATCATACTTTCTATTTCAGGGGTCTCAAATTACCCGGGGGACACGAGAGGTAGAGTCTGAGTGAGACTGGACTGCATCAAGTATTCCACAATGTTAACAGCATTATATCCTTAATAGAGGCCCTTTGTTCCACGCGGAATTCAAGGAATTAAGCAAGTAAGTAAGCATATCCTTAATAAGAAAATTAAAGTCCCTGTGACATAAGGTACAAATATTCAGCTAATAAATGCTTTGAAAATAATGAACTTCTGGCAAACAAAGACAAAAAAGCATAAAATAAAAATAAAAATATGGCAATTCCCATTAACGATTTTAAAATAAAAAAAGTGTTCAAACAGAAGGCAGTAGCAGGCAATATTTTAAAATTATTGATGAGAAGGAAGATGCTATTGTAGAGAAAATGAGTTTTGATTTTTATTTTAATCATAGAAAAGGTCTTTTTTGACTAACCCTATTTTGAAAGTGACCAAGCTGATAGGCTCGGAATTTCCATCATTTGTCACTCATACACACTAGTGCAATTTTAATAGGGATTCACTGATACTGTGTCAGACTGCTACGATTTGAACAATTACGGTTGTGCATTACCCACTGACCGACTTTTTAAAACTTTTGATATATTTATATGCACCACTCGAAGCATGTTTTCTCATAAAATGCTATAAAATAAATACTTTTAGTACAATTTTAAAACTGTTTTTACCATTATAATCAATGTCCAAACCTATACAAACAAAATAAAAATGAGACTTAGATTAGTCGGTGAAATACAACAGAAACCATCGCAGAGGGTCGCATTATGGGTATAAGAATGGGGAAAACGCACTGGCCGCATTAACACTAAACTTTGATGTCAGGTAGCAGACCCCAAAATATCATCTAGTAAGCCTCAACTGGCTCGCGGGCCGCGAGTTTGAGACCTTTGTTCTATTTGCTGATGTAATTACTGTGTTATGACGCCAATTGTAACGAATATGACGTGATACATAAATCAGCATCTTGACATTTATCCATGTCATATTCATAGACTTAGCGTCATAAAGAAGGAATGAAATCAGCAAATGGAATGTATGATTATGTTTGTGTGCGCCATTTTTGCCATCCAAACATCTCTTTCACGGTACTTCGGGAAGAAAGAAAACAATCATGGACACCTCATTATTGTCACTAGTGTTCATTCAATTGAAAACTATGAAAATATTTATTAGAAACAGCTGAATGAACATCTTGCTTCTAGCAACCTTATGCCCATTTCAGTCTGCTTAACGTTCTAATCATTCCACTGACTTCTGTCCGTAATTATTATCAATGGCATCTTGCTTCCAATGAACTTTCCCTTCAAACCTTTCTCAATATTTAGGCTTCCTTTAACACAATCGATCACTTCATCCTCCACCAACATATTGAGAACACTTTTAGAATATCTGCTTATATGCTATTCTCAGCATTCTTCATAATTTTTATTGTCATGTTTCTTGATTCTTCGTTAATAAATTTCAACACTAATGGTAATCATGATGGAACATTAAGGAATCATTCGAAAACATTATGCTAGGAATAATGGCAATCGGAAGATGAACACTAACACACTTTATACTGTATCGACGATTCATGCACATTTTTATATTTTACATTTTTATTATCTATGCTTCGTCTATTTGCATGTTTAAACTATAATGTCTTAATGTATTGTTTTATTATCTATACTATATTTATCTGTATGTTTATACTGTTATGTCTTCTTAAACAAATGTATTTTTTCTTGTTAAACTTCAGCACGCGCGTCACTGACAGGATTGTGCAGCCAGAACACGTGTTTTTTTCTTCTCTTTTTTGTCGAAACAGAATATTCTAGTAGCTGATCATAAGATGGAAGAAATACACGGTTCATGATCTATTCAATGGTATAATACACAATACATAAGATTGTACTTTCACAACGTAAAAACCGAAAAAAACGCATTTTCTCATAAGCGTAATTTCTGGATTAGTGTTCTGGCTTCACAGTACAGATCTGTCCGAGTGTTCAGTGTTTATCGCCCTCACTGTTTAGCATCAAAAAAGTGTATGAATGCAGAATTCCGCGAGGAGATTTCATCCTTTATTTCTGCCACAACCCAGTTATTTAAGGTGATTTTACCCCACAACCCTTGCCCTTTTCCCCACTTTCCTGCACGCACTGCAGGGGACATCATCATGATCATAGCTACATACCTTTGAGCAGTCAGTGCATTGAAATGGCTCCTGTCTCTCATTGTCATGAATAAGGAGATGCATGTTCAGCTTCTTCTGGCTCTCAAACAGCTTGCCGCAAATGTTACAACAAAAGTGTTTGCCATGCATGTGGTTCTGCATGTGATTTTTCAGGCGACCTAGGGCATGGAACTGCCGCCCACAGAGCTGTCATCAGAAAATAACAGCAAATCATTTAATTAGGGAAGTCTGAAAGCAAAGAAAGATTGGGAAGTGGGGAGACGGTAACAAAACAATCTTCTATTAAATAACCCCTCCACTTTTACTTTAAAACAAACAAACAAAACAATGCCTTAAAATAATTTTAACTTAAATGTATTAAAAAAAAATAATGTAAAAAAAAAAGAAGACATAATGCATGTATCAGGACAAAATTGTCATAGTTTGAACCTTACTTTGCAGATGTGCTTCTTGCCACCGTTGGTAGTGTGTTTAGAAACATGGTACAGGTAGGCCCGCCAGTTGGTACAAACATGACCACACTGAGGACAAGCCAATGATTCTTTCCGATCACGACTATGAACAGGTTCGTGGATTGCCAGCTTTTGTTCCGAGGCAAACAGTTTTCCACATATCTGAAACACCAAGCAATGGGCACCTGTAGATTGTAAAGGGACTAACATCATAGGAATGGCAATTTTATTATCCATTACCAAAAATGTAAAAGTTAATAATGTAAAGATTGAGAAAATGATGCAAGATAAATTTCAAACATGACTATTGCATGTTAACTTCTATGTTTATGAGTATGATCATGTTGGGTTTAATTCAAATATTTTTTCCATGTGAAAAAAACCAATATAGGGACCTTTTGAAAGCGAATGATTTTTGCTGTGAAAGTGATTCTGCACTGCTTGGCGGCAGGGATAGCTCAGTGGTCAGAGCACACGACTTGTGTTAGTGTAGGTAGTCAAAAGCCATTTTAAAAAAAATGATTTCCTCATCACAAAACTGACATAGATTTAAAGAGCTTTTCATTCTGAACACAGTGGTATATTTTTTCCCCCATAGGACAAATAGGTAAAAAGTTATTAATGTTTGAAAATGTCGAATGTTGGTGTTTTTTTGGCAACGTTTTGGAATTGAAGAAATTGACAACTTTGGAGTCTCAAAGTGAAGCCAATATTGATACCTGAAAGCTGATTTTTGACAGGTAACCCCTTCATATGTTATACTCCAAGCCCAATTTTCTTCAGGCCTATCCCATGTAATGTCCAGCCGTTTTGGTGCTTCAAAGTTGGGAAATCATCAAATTCGCAGTGCGTGCCGGCAAATTATAGGCCTACTAGTGTGCTACTACGCTCAGCACTCGTGTCGCTGAATAGGCCTACGAGTTGGCCATTGCCGCAAGAAAACCCGAACACCGTTTGGGTACACTTTTCTACGGCAAAGCGCTCCGCGATAGAGTAATGCACAAATTAATAAATACCCTAGTTTTATAAAGGAAAGTCTGCTCTTTATTCCTTGCTAATTTTTAAACTTCTAGTTAAAATCAAACTTACATCAAAACCGCTTTATCCACTTTGTTCGGCTCATAACAAAAGATTTACACATGAGAGCCCACCATATTTATATGTAAATGAAGCTAAGTATCCGAACTTCTCATTGGTTCTTATTTTTAGGCCATCCAATGAACTATCTCAAAGCGCTTGACGTTTGAAACGAGCCCCTCTCAGCAAACGACGCTGACAACTTTTTCGCACCGCCATTCAGCGCTCGGATAGGGGCGTATTCAAAAGCTGTTTTCTCGGAATCTTTCGCATAAACATGCATTAAAAACAACACAGATGTAAAGATAAAGCTTTCAATTTTTATTTGGAATACAGCCACTGTTCGTTTTAATGCAGTTTTACATTAATAATAAGTATTGAAAGTGAAGTCAAAACTGGGTCAAAACTGGCGAGCGGACAAGAGCCAATGAAGGGCTTTGACTACCTAGTTAGTGTGTCTTGGGCGACGTGGTTCGAATCCTGACTTCAGCAAACTATTGTGTGATTGCTGGATATTACGGGTCAGTGCCTTTTGAAGCTCTCTGAGCTTGTAGATGCACTATATAAAAGAAATCTTTTTTTAAAATATATTTTCTGTCCATGACGCCAGCAGTTTATTCTCATTTGTATGCAAAGGTGAAAGTTCACGAAATCTTTCTCGGTGGTTTTGTGGAAAAGAACTTTCCCACGAAGTTGACTTTGTGGGTATATTTGTTAATTACATCAATTGTAAAAAATCCAAAATGATGTGATTTTGTGAAAGGGACCTTACTCCACCATTTTAAATGTGAAAATGGAGATCTGCACTTGTTTTGAGACTTAGATCGTAGTTTGAAGTGATCTACTAGATGTAGGTCAAGTTCGTCATTGTGTGGCGTGTGAAGCTGCCTTGCAGCAACCACCAACAGAGAAAGTGGTGTAGAATCACTTTCCCAACGAAATCACTTGTTTCCAAAAGGTCTTTAATAGTAATAATAGTATTTTTTGAGTCATCAAGCGATATTTCCTGCCATGTGCGCCATATATATAGGACAGTAAAACAATTTTTTAAGGCCGTCCTCAATAACAAAATTATGGTTGATAACTGGGAAAAAACAACTTACACTACAGCAGAATGGTTTGCCCTTAGCATGGCTCAGCATGTGAGATTCAAAGCGGGATGGCACACGGAACTCTTTGGAGCAAACAGTACATTTGTAGGAGCCCGCCGTGTTACCTGACTGGCCTGCCTGCATCTGCATGTATAAGGCTTCCATTGACCCAACCATTGATGGTGGACCCATCAGACCTGATGAGCTGCTCATCATCATACTGAAAAAAGACACAGTCAACTTGTACATAGACTACACTACCATAAAGTCAATGACAGCGGGGGTGGAAGGTGATGGGGTGGGGGTTGGGTGATGGTGGTGGTCAGATTGACCTTGAAATACAGGTCCAATTCTTACTGGAAGGGCAAGGCCCATATGACTCACATGCTCCTTGTGGAACTTGCAATATTTATTATGAAAATAATTACCCAGAAAAAGAAAAAAAAAACACCACGCAACAATGGCATTAAAATGCCAAGTAATATCGACTTTGATCTTTCTATGCTCTTGACCTTGAGATGACCTTAACCTCCGGCTCCAAATACACTCATGTAATATCAAATAAAAAAATTTAAAAATTTAAAAGGTCACTTTAAAGTACCTATACAAACCCACTTAGGATGGCTCCACTCCAGTGACTTTGATCTTGGAGTGAAATTGACTAAATAATTTACATTGTATGTGTGTCTCATTGATATCTATCATGCATCAAAGAATCTTAGTCCAATATTAATACAATAATAACCAAGAAAAAAAGTGATATTTCGTTTAAAAAAATTGTCATTTTTTTAAAATTAACATTTTATTATCCTGCGACCTATGCATGTGAGTCAAAAAAGCAAAAATAGAAGAAAAAAAAAAAGAAAACAAAAAGACCAATGTAACAGAAAATAAATGTAAAAACAAAAAAAGCTGTAGCAACAAACAAGGTAAATCACCTATTAATAGGTGGAAGAACATTGCGGCTGGAGGCTAGGTCTGATGCCATGCTGCTCATAGATGGAAGAAGACTTCCTGAAGCTCTTGGGTCTGAAGTGCTTTGAGCAGCAGACTGATGCTGGATGATCCTTTTGATGCGAGATTTTGATGGTTTCCGTTTTGACTGCTTGGATGTATTGGTGGGCATGTTGTCATCATGATGGTCATCTTCATCATCTTGTTCTTCACACTCATCCATCCTTTGTCGTTTTGATGATGGCCTAGCATCCTTATCTTCAGAAGTTTCCGACCCACTAAAGTCATTGTCATCATCGGAGGCCAGGTGACTATCATTTTTAATTTCTGTATTTGGATGTGGATCTTGGACAAAGCCAGAATTTTTTTCCTGATTAGCCATCAACTAATCAAGTCACTTGCGTGTCAAATGCAAAGGAAATTATTTGGAAGTATATAAATTATAATAGCAAGAATATGAAGAACTCAAACTTTCAGCTGCTGCAGGAAAGTGTATGGTTTGTAGAATCATGCAACCAGCAACCCCATCCTGAAAATAAAAATAAAGGTGTTTATTAAGCAAACTACTTATATAAAAATGTCTAGTGCTGCAATATATCGTGACTAGGACAAGCACAATTGCAAATAACACAATATGAACAGTTATGTCACTCAGGGTGCCTCTAGATGTGCAGGATGACCTGTTATTGCTCTTCTCCCTTCTTAAACCTTAATTAAAGAATTCTCAACACTTCAGTCCCAGTTAAAGAAAGAAAATAGAAAATAATCTTTTCATCCCTAACCCCCACCCACCACCCCTTCACCCTCTCCCCATATTGGGACTTCAAGCAGAAGATGGGAATTACTTTTAAATTATAAAATATGGAAAAATAGGGCATACTATGATTTCCTTTACACATTATAATCTGACAATGTTTCTCAAATTAAGGAAAACTAGTTTTATCTAGCTAGCTGAGAATGTAGATTTAAAGAGTACATTGCTTTGATTAATTGGCTTATTACCCCTTGGGGTCATGAGCAATCTTGTCACTGTAGATTGTTCTAACCTATAAAGGAAAAAGTGAAAGCCCCAGTTGAAAACCTGTCTTGCCTTTGTAGGCATGACAGATTCACTGCGGCAACAGTACCCCCGTTGGAGTGCCGGGGGTTTCAGTATAAATAGTATCCCCACTTTATGGAAATTTAGTGCTTTAAATTCCCACTGTCGCTATCTTTCTCATTTACTCTTTCCCATTCCTGCTCTGTCCTATCACTCTGCTATACTATCTTCTTCTTCGCTAGATCAATGACCTACCTTTTTTCTTGAAAACTCTTCCTGGACAAGACTCCTTGTTTGTGTATGAGGTCTGTTGGATCAGCTTGGGAGTGTTGGACGCTTTCTGCTGGGTGGTCACTAGGGCTTCCTATGATGTTAGTATTTAGCACTATAGGCATTTTATATGTATGTGTTTTGTTGATAATTTATAATGATGGTTGTATTCTATTTTGTTTTTGTAACCGGGGGTTCGTGTAGTTGAGGTAAACCCTCAGCCGTCCCCCGCGTGGGATGTCTTTATTGTAAAGTGACTAGCCGGTGGAGGGCATTCAATTTTCCCACTAGGGTTGTTTCGGCAGATCTTTTATGCGGATCAGGGGTTGTCCGGTCCTGATTTGGCTCGGAGGAGTCCGCTGGACCTAAAGCAACAATCAATCAATCAATCAATCAATTGGCTTATTAAGTTCTGTGCGTGGAAGGAGGTTGGTACATAGGGTTGAGGGGGTAGGTGCGAAGAGAAAAAAGATAGTTTGCCAGTTAGTGCAACCACAGAGTCTGGGTAAGCTGGGGAGTGTAGGCCTCTCTCTCTCTCTCTCTCTCTCTCTCTCTCTCTCTCTCTCTCTCTCTCAATATATATATATATATATATATATATAATATATATTATATATATATATA